>JADLZK010003839.1:0-365324 GCA_015847255.1 Hyparrhenia diplandra
AAATTAGTACAGTATTTTGGTTCAGATTCTTGTGGCTTCAATCTTGGTTGTGTTATTTACCACTGAGATGCATTTACTGAACCTGCACTGTGTTGCTGTAATTTTTGTTACTCTCTTGTACTTTTGGCATGGTGAATTTGTGTGGTCAGTTGTGGAAGAAAAGTGTTAGCTGTTTAATGTGTAGAAGTTGCCTAATTTCTTCATCTGTCTTTTCTAAATAATATCAACCAAGTATCACTACAGTTATTCTTGGACTATCGCAACAGTTATTCTTATTACTACCTGCAAATGAATTGAGCTTTTTGTTGGGTGATTTCTGGTGACCATTTGAAACTGTCATGTCGCATGGTTTAGCCATCGGGTGTCCTTTTTTTGTATATAAATTTCATTTGTCTTAATTGAAAGGTAGTGCGCTTGCCATTGTTTAAAAAAAAAATGATTTTACTTTTTGTGTGTTATGAACTGACTCAGCATTTCAACAACATTTTATAGAGAGCTCAGAAAGTACTGTACCACATGAGCTCCTTAATTCAACGTGATGTTACAGGCTAATAAAGTTGCTTGAAGATAAAATACATTTTACCTTTGGTGATGATACGTGGAGACATGAAAGGAACGTGTACATGAAATTTTGAGAACAATCTCGTTCTTTTGTGTAGGTGTGTACGTGTGCCTTGTTTGTAATCGTTTTCAAACTCTCTTCTTCTTAATGAAATACGTGCAGCGCACGTTCGAGAAAAAAAAAGAGAACAATCTCGTTCTTTTGTTTTGTCTGCTACTGCTTCAGCATCCTGACAGCATTACCTTTAACTCGTTTGCTTGTTGTTAGAGCTCTGTTCACTGGAAGTTATATCAAGCCGCAGTTGAAATAGAGGAACGCTGCTATAAAAAATAATTATAGGGTTTAGGATCTGAAAAGTGGGGAGTGCAGTTCCAGCAAGTACCATTCGTCCATTCTTAATATGTTACAAAACATTTTGAACATATGTGTGGAAATTCTACATTAATATCCGTATATACAAATTTCATTTGAGAATATGAAAATCAAGTGGTGATACCCACTGGGATTGAGAAATCACATACTATTTGCATTGACAAATCATAAATACTTGCTAAAGTATTTAAAATGAAGAATATTGTTTTGTAAGATGAACGTGGAATCTTTGGACGATGGTGAGTTTTCATGCTTGAAGCACTTATTCAAAGTCTGTTTTTTTCTTACAAATTCTGTGTCTTACTTGCTGAATTTATCCCCTAGCCTGTTAATTTGGTTTGTGATCCGGGTCCTAGTTTTTGACCAAGCCAGAATTTTATCCGTGTTCTTCTAATAGAAAGGCAAAGCAACACTGCTCCAGCCATGTTCAAAAATTCTATAACTAAAACTATAATAATTGTAACTGCAACTGCAACAAAAATTCTAAATTCTAAATTTTGAATAAAATTAAATGTCACTAGCTAGTAGTAGCAATATCTGGTACCAACATATATGTGAACTAAAGTTATTGTAGAGAATAAATGCATGGTCCAAATGAAGAGGAACGTATTTGTACATGCATGGTTCTCTCCACTCTTCCTCCCTTCTACTTAGACATTAGACTCAGACTTTCCACATTGCTCCAGTAACTCTCCTACTTGGCCGGCGGAGCCTTTTCGGCAGGGAGGCAGGAACAGCATCATCTTCAGTAGCAGTCGATCGAGACGACGGCTTCTTTCCCAGGCGTGTTGCTTTGGCTTCTTGCAGTAGGCAGAAGCAGGCTGCTGAAATTTTTCTCGACAACAAATCCTACCTCACCATCATCATCAGTCAGCAGAATCCTTAGTCTCAGTGGACGGAGTTTAGATGGTACGGGAATCGCTGACACTTCCCGTGTGGCGAAATCGTACTTCACGATCTCCTCATAGAAGGGAAGCAGTAAGTAGAGTGCGCTGCCCACGAGGACAGTGGGCGGACGCCGGCACCAGCCTAGGGATCTAGGCAGTGCGAGCTCAAAACTCGGGAGGTGGCTCCACGCTCCTGCTTCAGATGAGTAGATGGACAGCTGCATGACGACAAACTGGATCTCCATGACAAGAACCAGGAAAGGTCCCCGGTGGCAGTCGAGGTGGTCGCAGTTGCCACCAACGGTGGCAGCACAGACGACGTCCACCGAGGAGTCCTGCCACATGGACCACGGCAGCTCGGGCAGGTCTTGCTGCTCGTTCGTGACAGGGTCCCAGACGGAGTAGACAATCGTCGTATGATGCCCAGGATCGACCCGGTAGATATTGACCCGGTAGAGCACCACGCGGCCATGGCGGGCGCCATCGGCGACGCGGTGCGCCGTCGGCAATGGCATGACGCGTACGGGTTTGAGGGAAGGGTCGGTGTTCCTAGGCGTGTCGCCGTCGTGTTTGAGCTTGCAGTTCCCTGTGTAAATCACGCTGAGTAAGGGGGCTGCGCTGCGGTAGAACTTGCGAAAGTTGCGGCGGAGGCATATGCCGAGACTGCGCGCGGTGGAACTCGCGAAACCTGCGGCGGAACGCCGCCGCGAGACGAGGCGGCACCACAACTTGCGGGCGAGGGCGGCGCGGACCAGGCTACGGGTCGTCGGGGGGGAAGCGGAGGAGGACTTCTTCCACGAGCTCCTCCATCAGCTCCGGCAGCGGCGGCGGCATGCCTACACCTCCGCTCCTTTTCTTCGTGTCGTAGGCCGCGTGGCCGAGGGATCGGTGGATGTGAAGAGCCAGGAGATCTTTTTTGTGACAAGAGGAATTGGATCAAACCCTAGTTGCTATATATATATTATACTTATACATATACACGTACGACTTCGTGTGGTTTTGATCTCTTCAAGTCTGTTTGAATGCAGGACGACCTATCCATGAACAGAACATGCAGAAACCGTCTGTGATAAACATGCTTCTCTACATCAATTTTCGTCCCAATCACTAGTAACGAAATGATTTTCCATGATACCTGAAAATCTTTTCCGTGGTGGGGGGCACACAATTTACCCATCAAGGTAAATGCCTCACCACGTCAGAATTATTTTTCGTGAAGCGGGCATTTTTACCGCCCACGAAAATCGATTTTTTGCGTGGTGGGCGTGTTAAGATGCCCGCCACGCAAAATCGATATCCGTGGCGGGTAGTTTTAACAGGCCCGCCATGCAAAATCGTTCAGGCCCAATAAGCCAGGCAAGCCCAAAGCTGGCTTCGGGTATAAATAAAGAGTGAATGTGAAGAGCCAAGGTTTCTTCACTTCATTCTCTCCCGGCTAGGGTTTCTTCACTTCATTCTCTCCCTCTCCTCTCCTCTCCCACACCAGCCGCTCTTCACTTCGTTCTCTCCGCCGCACCAACCGCACCACGCCTCTCGATCTCCGCCAAATCTCGCGCTCCGCCCCCTCCCTCCTCGCACTTCATTCCCCAGCACTATGCCACCGCCCACGGCTGCCACTGCTGGGCGGGACGGTCAACTTCATTGCGGCCGCTGCCGGGCGGGCGCGACCTCGATCCGTCCTCGGGCGGCGCAGCCTTCCTCGATCCGTCGCGGCGGCGGCGGTGGCTCCCCTCGATCCGTGCGGCGCTCCTCGATCCGGCGCGGCGGCCCCGATCCGGGCGGCGCGCCCTCTGGCGGGGCGTGCGTGGCTCCTCGATCCGCGGCGGCGCCTCGATCCGCGCGCGCCCTCGATCCGCGCGTCCTCCGCGGCGGCGTGGTCCTCGATCCGTCCGGCGGGCGCGTGTGGTACCGATCCGTCCCCTCCAACGGCACGCTCCCTCGATCCGCCCTCCGGGCGACGCTGGGCGGGCTTCGATCCGCCCCTCCGCGACGCTACTGGCCTCGATCCGCCCTCCAAAGAGCGCTGGATCTCGGGCGGTGGCGTGGCGGCTCGACCGCGGGCGGCGGGCGGAGCCCTAGATGGGCTTGACGGGCCTATGGATGGGCTCGTTGGGCCCGTCTAGGGCTTTTTCCTTTTTTTTTATTTTTTTCTGAATTATTAACCGTGGACGGCGTTGTAATGTGCCCGCCACGGTGCATCTATTTTGGCGTGACGGGCTCCTTTGCCCGTCATGGTTATTGTGTGATTAACCGTGACCTTTCAAGTGTGACGGGCGGCTTTTGCCCGCCACGGTTAATGAAAACCGCCCGTCATGCAAAAGTTATTCGGTACTAGTACACGTGATCTTTACTTTATATCAATCTCTTTCTCCTGAGAGCAAATTAACCATTTTTTCGCTTCTCTACGTTTGAATCTGACAAGCTCACGTTCCCCAGGTGGTGAGTCTGTCATATTGAGTTTTTTTAGACGATGGATAGAGTATCTGGCGCACTTTCATCTCCATCAAAGAGGAAGCAGTCCCCATTAACCGCTTGTTTCGTAACCAGGTGTCACCACCATAGTTTGGTCGTAGTCTTAGAGTATCTAAATAATAAACTGAAGATGTTTTCCTTTACAATGATAAGGCTCGTCCAACAATGCGATAACATCTTATTTTTCATATTTTTTTTTTTTTTTTTTTACATATTTCCTTGGTTGCCAGTCACACTAAGTACAAAAGCTTACCAAGAGAACGCCTCCTTTTTCATTAGGGCGGTTTATATTTTGAGGCGCCCCTACTGTGATACGAGTCGCCTCTATTGTAGACACCATACAGCCGCCCGTATAGTGGTCCACAGTAGGGGCGGCTCTATATTGAGGCGCCCCTATAATGGGTTCTCGAATTTTTAAACGAGACACTAAAAATTAAAAATTCGTAAACGACCTCGGATGGAAAAACTTCCTACATATCAAATGTAGATCTCGAAAAGTTATGAAAGTCATTCTCTGCTTCATCGTCATGCTGCGTCCGTGGCCAAAACTGCAGCAAATATGTCCCTGAAATTAGCCTACATAAAAAGATATACCATTGCAATTTCCAAAGATTAGATCATTTACGTCTCCAAATTGCCCAACATAAAGCGACAAAAGCAATCAAATGTATTTCGTGTCCTCAGATGTTCCCAAGATTAAGAGGCTTCAACTAGAACTTGTGTCTTGAGCTGAACATCCCTACTTGTATGGAATCTTAATTGACAATTAGAGACTACCCTCCATTAATCACACCATGAGTTTGGAGTCCTCTATATATTCAGCGAATGGCAAACCACCTCTTTCGTTCGAGGCGTGTGAGCACAATCTTACTTTATGGGTCAAATGTAGGTTGCTTGTGAATGTTGGATATTCTCCCAACCATACTTAGGGTTCATGCATGGGACCAAAAGACATGTAAAGTACATCATAAGAATCTGAATAGTGGACAAAGAAATTGGTAGTCTCTTCAGGAAGTCATCTAGGAGCAAACCTAAGGGTCTTATACTCATAAGTCAAATTACACACATAAACTGGAGCTGGCAAGAGCCATATTTTTAGTCATTTTCATTCCACTCTTGGGTAAAAACAGATTTGCCATGAATGGAAATGGCAAACTCTGAAACTCATGTATTTCCGTTTGAATGAACGGAAATGGGACATTGTCCTTGTGTGAAAAAAAACAAATTTGCCATGGCAAAAGAACAAGAACATTATAAAAATTCCCAATGCAGTATCATATTGACTCAGTAAATATGTTTACAAGCAACACAATCATTTTCAGCCACCGAACTGAAACAAGTTATAGGAGTATATCAGCAGTGAAATAACTTATATGACAAGTGCAGTATTTCAGTTCATTTTCAGTAAAATGACATATGCTCAGACCAAAGGAAGCAAATTTCGTTCGAATAAATCTGATTTCGATTTTGAAGACCTTGTGCCTTGTGTCTTGATGCACATGCAGAAGCACCACAAGGGCTCTCACACCGCAGGAGGCACACATCCTAGTGCTGCAGAAACATTGGAATTTTTTAAAAGGAGCATCAGCTAGTTGAGAAATTAATGTTTGCCTGAACAATTGTTACTCAGCAGTTAACAAAACAACCATAGCTAACTTATTACAAACAGAACGAGCAGGTGATAACTAACATATACTTAAAAGGAAAACAGACTAACAAACTACAAATTCAGCTTTCATATAGCATGACGAGATCTCTATGGTAATCAGGGTGTTACCGGGAGGTCCTTTGTATTTGTGTTGTCAACACTCTATTCTGCTTAATGAAAAAAGCGCTGATCTAGGTGGGCGTGGTATCGAAAAAAAATAAGCATGATGAAATTAGTTCTCCAGAGTGGAGCGTATAAGCTACTGTATGGTAATTCATTATTTGGTTCCATCATATATATCCTGATCATCAGTAACGTTTCTTACCTCGGAGGCTCAGACTAGATTTAGACAACTTGTGAGTGACACGGTATTTTGCATTTAAACAGAATTGGTAGATCCCATATACCACAATATCCTAAGTGTATCCTGATCATCAGTATATACTACATATAATAAGTAATTAATGTATAAATAATCATAAACAAGCAAAATTGTACTCCTGTACCTGGACCGTGGAGGTTGGAGTGCAGAAGCTTATGTAAGGAACAATGTAATTGTCGCCACAGCAATTGGGTATCTTCCTGACCTGGCTAGAATTGATCTCTATGCTATATAGACCATCGCACGTCCTTACGAACACGACTCGGCTGGCACCACTATCTGCTAAAACCATTCAACTGAGGCTCCTTCTTCATGAGTGCACCCGAAGGGAGAACCTTCGGGAGATCAATGACTCTGGTTAGAACAAAACCAGCATCTCCATCTACACCAGCCACCCTCGACCAAAGCTGTAGTTTGTTCTCCACGCTGGCAGCAAATCCCAGCCCACCATCATCATCAGTCATGACCAAAATGCTTTGTTCCGACTGGCGGAATCTAGATGGTAGGCGAATTGTAGATACTTGCTGTGTGGCAAAGTTGTACTTCAAGATCTCGTGATTCTCGGTCCCGGCATTGTTGTCGTTAAAGTGAGCCAAGATATAGAGTTCACTCTGCACGAGGATGCCGGGCAGATTATTGTACATGCTGTGGGAATTCCCGGTGGGGTCCTCACAAACGGTTACCTCGCTCCAGGCACCGGTCTCAGATGAGTAGACAGACAGGCACATGCCGTCGTACTCGAGGGCCATGATGACGACAAGTAGAGGTCTTCGGTGGCAGTCGAGGTGGTCGCAGTCGCCACCTGCAGTGGCAGCGCAGGCCACTGCCGCAATCTGCAGGTCAAAGAATGGCGGCTTGGGCAGGTCTAGCTGCTCATCTGTGATGGGGTCCCAGATGCAGAGGTCCCAGAAGGGGTCTCCACTGTAGAGGAGGACGCGGCCGTGGCGAGCGTCCATGACGTGCCAGTCCTTGGAGGCCTGCGCAGGGCGGAAGGAGGTCGTGGGGACGAAGTAGGCGATGTCCATCGGCAGCTCCACGGTTTTTACGCGGCCGTTGCCGCGATAGATACTTTCTACGCGGTAGCAGGTGTCGTCGTAGAGCAAGCCAAGCAAGGGCACTGCCCTGCAATGGAACTCACGGAACCTGCGGCTGAACGTGACGCCGCACACGAGCCGGCACCAGAGCTTGCAGACGAGGGCGGCATGGACGAGGCTCGCGGGGTCGTCTGGTGGGAAGCGGATGAGGATCTCTTCCACGAGCTCCTCCATCAGCTGTTGCGGCGGCGGCGCCATGCCTCTGGGTTGCACAGCACGCAGCTGGTGGGAACGGACCTAGGGTTTCACCATCAACAATGGGCCGGCAGTTTATTTGCTGGCCCGTTCGAAGCTCGATGTGTCCGTGCCAGGTGATTCTTTAATTCGCACGGGCCGAAGTAGCGAACCCAGGAGTGCTGTTCAACCCGAGTTATTGTTCTCTGAATGCAGAATTGCAGATCGAACATCAGTACGTGAAAGTAGTGACATGCATTAGATTGGCTCTCGTAGCACAAGTGCTTATGAAGGCAAGTGTGTACCACTACCAGATTATTTATGCTCAAATGAATTTCTGGAACGGCCATTTTTTCTCTAGGCTGACAAAGCAATGGCCATTTAAATATTTTATTCATTTTGAATTGATCATTTTGCCGAAAAAAAAAATTATGATAATTAATATTCTAGTTTTCTTCATAACACCTCTAGAAATTTCGAAAAAAAAAAGTAGCATAAACATATGAAGGTTTGAGGATATTTAGTTAGAGCAACTCCAACAGTACCCTATAATTTTCTTCCAATATGCATGAGTTTAGGAACTCCCAAACAAAAAAATTACCAATCTCCAACAGTACCCTATAATCGTCTCCTAAATTTGGGTGAGAAATTCATTTGAACAGCCGCCGCCTCCTAGGGTTCTCTCGAAAAGAAAAGAGGCCGGGCGACACCGCCGCCGCCACCGCCAGACGGCCCCCCGCTCCTCGCCTCCGGCCTCGCTGCCGGTGGTGATGAGGAGCGGGGTCCGCCCCTTCAACAACCTGTCTTCATAGGGTTTTGATCGAGTCCTAGGTCCAGGATTTGCTCGTCGATGTTCGGGCGGTCGAAAGTTAGGTTTTGCCGGAGGAGCGTGGCTCCTCTCGCGGTTTGTTTTTCCTAGCGACGCCTGGCGATGCGGAAGCGGCGATTTACGTCGCGGAATAAATTCTCGCCCCTGTTTTTAATAGCTAGCTATGCAAAATAGCGGCACCAATTTTTCAGAAGTTACGTAGCTATAGCGCAGCTATAGTGAAGCTATGCCAGAATAGCGTTTTTTATAAAAGATATGAAAAAACCAATAATCAAAGCTAAAAACATGAAAAAAATATCAAATTTGATGAACATAAATATGTTTCTAAGGTTCCACAAGTGTAAATAATATTACAACATGACATTAAAACATGGTTAATGAAAGTTTGGTTGTCCAAAGTATCGAATTAGTAGCAAATGATAACTGATAAGTAGGAAATACCAATTAAATTTCAAGCACACAAGTGCAATCTAGTCTCGAGATTGAGTTTTGGAAATAGCTAACTATTTAAAGCGCTAAGCTATGCAATTTAGCGCAGCTATAGCGGTAAATTTTGGGGAAATTTGTCATAGCGGAAAAAGACGAATAGCTTAGCGCCCGTGTCTCTAGAAAAGCTATAGCGCAGCTATAGCGTAGCTATAGCTAGCTATTTAAAAACAGGATTCTCGCAGCCTTCTTCCGTTCTCCGATGGCGATCTTCTCCGACGCCAACGGAGAGGTTGTGGAGACCTGTCCAGAGTCGAGGGCCGGGCGATCGCCGTCTTCTTCGGTGATGATGTTGTTGACCCTGTTAATCTCAAGGAAGATGTTCTTTGGTGAAAATCTGAGCTTTGCTCGGGTTGCCGGCGGTGGAATCAAGGATGCGTCATGGGTACGGGGAGTTGGCCGATGCGCCCTAGGAGGCAGTTTATTTATTTGATTCGCCTAGAAGTAAGTCCTCCTCCGCGGCCTCCACCTTGTGGAGTTTGGCTCGTGCCCCACGACGATTGGGAAGCGGCTTTGACGGGCGTGTGACGAACGGATCTCTCAAGGCTTCGAGGAAGATGAACAGGAGTTTTGTACTTCTTTGTAATTTTCCTTTTCTTAGGATTTTTGTTTGTAAAAGGGTCGGTGTAATGCACCAAGATTAATACATGTTCCTTCTAAAAAACTAAATTTGGGCCCACCAGAAACATTTAGTTGGCCCGGTCATTGGGCGAGTCGCTCTTCTTCTTTCGTAGCGTGATCCAATGGGGAGCATGGCGGCATGCTCGATTTCTCCTTGCCGCTCTTGGCAAGCTGCAGCTCTCTGCCGGTCAAGCGCTTCACCTCCAAGACGGGCGGAAGAGGTGCCCTTGGCCTCCATGGACACGGTTCCCGACGGTAGAGAGCTCCACGGTGATGGACCTGGATACGCAGAACCTGCCATTGCAAGGTGTGCTAGGCTGGGGACGGCCTCCATGCACTCCGCGGGGGAGCTGCCACACATGGCGCACCGGCACCGCTGGGGCGGCCCTAGCATTGTCGATGTCGAGTGCGCAGATCCGACGCACCGCTCCCGAAGAGGGACCATGGTCCAGGCCTTGGCCGAGGTCGCCTAGGCCGACGACGCACCCGAGCTCGGGGCTTAAGAAGCGCGGCCCCGAGAGGCAGCTCCTAAGTCCCTCCAGCCCGCCACGTGCCGGGCGCGATCTCCCCGCCACCGCGGAAGTAGGACGAGACACAACAAGATGGACCGGTGGAGGCACGCGGAAATTTCACCGCCGCCAGGGACCTCCACCTCGCAGCGTCTTGGGGCGGCTTCAGCGCGTGCGGAAATATACGCATGATGGGGAAATTTTTTTCACATGTCCAAAGATTGGGAGGTCACATAGGGTACTATTGGGGCAATGTTTTTCATCATTTTCCCAAAAAACTAGGATTGTGAGGTCATATAGGGTACTGTTGGAGTTGCTCTTAGTGTACACTAGTCTTTCCTCAACATATAGATGCTTTCTTTTCCAACCACTAAGTCTTTTTTTCTATTCACTATTCCACGTTTTACAAACCTTTTTTACTAAACTTTTAGTAAACCATTGGGAGAGATCTAGGTAACGGAAGACAAAGTATACCTAAAACGTACTACATCCATTGCAAACTGTGAGTCATTCTGCTTCATCGCCACGCTGCAGCCGTCGCCAAAACTGCAGCCAATATGTTCCTGAAATTAACCTACATAAAAGACATATAATTGCAATTTTCCAAAGATTAGATCATTTCGGCATCTCCAAATTGCCCAACATAAAGTGATAGCAACCAAATATATTTCGTGTCATGAGATGTTCCCTAGCTTAAGAGGGCTTCAAATAGAACTAGTGTCTCGAGCTGAATATCCCTACTTCGTAATTTGTATGGAATATTATTTGACTATTAGAAACTACCCTCCCTTAAGCACACCTTGAGTTTGGAGTCCACCATATATTCAGCAAATGCAAAACCATCTCTTTCGTTCGAGGTGTGCGGGCAAAATCTTACTTTGCCGGTCAAATGTAGGTTGCTTATGAATTTCGGATACTCTCCGAACCATACTTGGGGATCATGCATGGGACCAAAAGACATCCACAGTACATCATCAGCTTCTGAATAGTGGACAAAGATATTGGTTGTCTCTTCGGGAAGTCTTCTAGGAGCAAACCTAAGGGGTCATATACTCATGAGTCAAATGACACATAAACTGGGGTTGGCGACAACCAAATTTTTCACGCATTTTCATTCCACCATTTTGTAATACCAATTTGCCATGGCAAAAGAACTAGAACGTTATAAAAATTCCCAATGCTGTATTATATTGACTCAATAACTATGTTTACAAGCAACACAATCATTTTCAGCCACCGAACTTAAACAAACTATAAGAGTATGTCAGCAGTGAAATGTAAAATGACATGCTCATCAGACGAGTTGAAGCAAATTTAGTTCAAAAATCTGATTTCGATTTTGTAGATGACCTTGTGCCTTGTGTCTTGGATGCACTTGCAGAACCACCACTAGAGCTCTCACCACGGGAGGCACATCCTAGTGCTGCAGAGAACATAGGAATTTTTAAAAAGAGCATCAGCTATAATTGAGAAATTAATGTTAATTAGTTTGCCTGAACATTTGTTACTCAGCAGTTAAGAAAACAACCCTAGCTAAAACAGACTACCAAACTACAGATTCAGCTTTCTTAAGCATGACGAGATTAGTTCTCCGGAGTGGAGTGTATAAGCTACTATATAGGTAATTAATTATTTGGTTCCATCATATATATCCTGATCACCAGTAACTTTTCTTACCTCGGAGGCTCAGACAAGATTTAGACAACTTTAGTGACACAGTATTTTGCATTTAAACAGAATAGGTAGGATCCCATATACCCCCATGTTCTAAGTGTACACGGAGCATACATATATACTACATGTTCTATGTTAATGTATAAAAAATCATAAACAAGCAAATTGTACTCCTGTACCTGGATCCTGGAGGTTGGTGTGCAGAAGCTTATGTAAGGAACAATGCCATTGTGGCCACAACAGTTGGGTATCTTCTTGACCTGGCTAGAATTTATCTCTATGCTGTATAGACCATCGCGACGTCCTGATGAACAAGACTCGGCTGGCACCAGTATCCGCTGAAGCCAATCACCGAGGCTTGTTCTTCATGAGTGCACCGTAAGGGAGCACCTTCAGAAGATCAATGACTCTGGTTAGAACAAAGCCAGCCTCTCCATCAGCACCATCCATCCTCGACCATAGCTGCAGGTTTTGTTGAAGCTGGCAACAAATCCCAGCCCACCATCATCATCAGTCATGACCAAGATGCTTTGTCTCCACTGGCGGAATTTTGATGGTAGGCAAATCATAGATACTTGCTGTGTGGCAAAGTTGTACTTTAGGATCTCGTGATTCAGGGTCCCGTTGTCGTCGTTAAATTGAACCAAGATATAGAGTGCACTCCGCACGACGATGCCAGGCAGATTATTATATATACCGTGGGAATAATTGGCGTGGGCGCCTCGTAAACGGTTACCTTGCTCCGGGCACCGACCTGGATGAGTAGATCGGTGCATGCTGCTATATTGATGTCCATGGCAACAACAAGAACAGGTCCCCGGCGGCAATCGAGGTGGTCGCCGCCACCGGGCGGTGGTAGCGCAGGCCGCAGCTGCTATCTCGCACATTGAACGGTGGCTCGTAGGTCTTGCCGCTTGTTCGACATGGTCCCTGACGCAGAGGTTGAAGTGCCCAAACATCCGGGGTCGCTCCCGCAGAGCAAGACGCGCCCCGGGCGGGCGCCAATGGTGTGCCAGCCATAGCGGCCGCCGGTGGCTTGCACAGGGCGGAACGAGGTCGCGGGGACGGTATGCGATCGGCACCGACCGATAGGTATCTACTAATTGATGAAACCATCGCGATCAGGCGTGTTAGGTTGGCTGACCTCGCAGGACTCGTTGTAGAGCAAGCCGAGCAAGGGCGCTGCCCTGCGATGGAACTCGCCAGTACCTGCGGGCGGAACGCGGCGCCGCTGCATAAGTCGGCACCGAGCTTGCGACGAGGGCGGCACCGGCGAGACACGCAGTGGGTCGTCGGTGGGAAACGGAGGAGGATCTCCTCCACTAGCTCCTCCATCGACTCGGCGGCGCCGGGCGGCGCCATGCCTCTCGTTGGTTGCACCGCACGCGGTCGCGGTGGAAGCGGAACTAGGGTTTTGCCATGAACAATGGGTCGGCAATTTATTTGCTTGGCCCGTTCCAACCAGAATCAGATTTTTCGATTTGTCCCTGCCAGGTGGGTCCAAAGGTTCATTAGCACGGACCAGGTTGAAACGGAACTAGTGTACCCACCCGATTCTTATTTTGGCGATGCGCCGCTGCTTTAGAAAACAGTGCACGCTTCTTTCTACGCCTACCCCTCTACTCTTCCCCGAGCCGTCCGGGCCCAACCGGTGTTTTCTAGAAGCATTTTTAAAATATTTCAAACAGTGAAACGCCCGTGGACCGCCGATTGTCGGCGACCGTTCCCTTTCCCTTTCCCCTTTCTCTTCCCTCAACTCGCCCGTTTCCCCTTTCTCTTCCCTCAACTCGCCGTTGTAGAGACCCTCGTCGGACCGTCGTTTTTTGGGCTGACGGCGAACCCTCCCGCCGGGCTCAACGCTATTGGGCGAACCCTCCTGCCGGGCTCAAGGGGCGGCGAATCTTCGTTCCTCTCATCGGCGACGCATAGAGGAACGACGCGCAGAGGCCCGGCAGAGGCTGCTCTTGGTCGCCATCGTCGTCCGGGTAAGCGTGGGGGGACGCGGCGGGCTGTTGTTCTTCTTCGTCTCGGCTCCAACGAGATTCCCGCTTCACCTCGCCCGGTCGACCATTCCCCTTCCCCTTCAACGCGGTACCGTTCGAAAACCCTCGTTGGACCCGGCGATTTGGCTGACGGTGGATCTTCTCGATTTGTGCAGATTCCTCGCCCCAGGTAGGGGATTCATAGCTGATGCGGTCTCGATTTGGTTGGATTTTGGGGCTGTCGAGCATTCGATTTTTGGGGCCGATTTTTCGTCGGTGTCGATCTCATTCGGAGGCGGATTTAATTTGATCTCGTGCAGGTTTCGATTCTCAGACGGAGTCCTATTCGTGCAGCACTTTCGAGGAAGGAGGCCTTGTCAGATTTGTGGTAGGCCAAAGTCATTGCCGTCTTCGTCTCGTTTTGGGCGGATTTTGTTGGGGCGGAGTGCTAATCGAGCTGGAGTAGCGCAGGTTCCAACGGCGAAGCAGTCAGCACCGGGCGCAGCACTCTGCCCTGAGATCCAGCGGCCGCTGCAGTGAGGACGTCGACGTCGTCAACCGCGGGGGCCTCAACACCTCCAGCTTATCTAGGTACGTGTCGCTGCCTCTTCCTCCTGCCCCTCCGCGCTCCTACAGATTGTGCATGATTTGGTCTGTTGGTGTTGTGTGTGTCATTCAGTGATCCCTGAGTTGGTGACGCGCGTCGTGTTGGTCTGCGATTTTCCTTTTTTCACTTGATTCCTGATTTAGGCACCTGCAAGGTAGGAGGTCCTGGGAAAGGTGGTTGCTCGTTTTGCGTGGCAACAGATTTATAGGTTAATTGTGATAATGCTATCCTGTAAAAATTCAGAAACCAACCATTCTCTGCAACAATTTTTTGTTCTAGCTTTTCTTATTATTTGTTTGATAAGAACAACTGTGTAATGCAAATGTGTAGGGTTAAATTTGTATTTATCCTATAGACTGTTTGTTTGTTTGGATTTTGGAGATATTCTCCCTGAAGGTATTTCCCTGAGTGTTCTGATTGATAGACGATTAGCTCCCTCCTTTTTGCTTGAAATGGATCTTGTGATGCGAATAAAATTGTGTTCAGATAAGGAAACATGCTTCAAACATATTAGAATAAAATTGTCACCAAACATTTTCAAGTTATCAACAAATGCTTCTGATACAGCCAATAGAAATGCGGAGCTCTTCCTAATTCCAAAAGAAAACATTAATAGATTAACTAATTTTTGGTGTGCAAAAGCTTTTAAACAGAAGCCCTCATTAGTTTATCACTTTTTTTGAAAAGTAAAAAAAGTCAAATTAAGTATGACGATGCAGGAACATGATACTTCGTCATTTTCTCAAAGCAGAGTCGACTTATTTCCAATTATTTACTGCAGTCAACATAAGAGGAATGTATGTCTTAAAATAGTTTGAGCCTGTAACTTCTAAGAATTATTATTAGTTACTACAGTGTGTTGTTCAGGGTTCAGGGAGAGAGCGTAACTTACTTGGCCTGCTTTTCCCGTTGTTCTTCAAATAATGACTGCAATTTTCTTGTATCCTTTTTAAAAAGCCAGTCCATGCACCGACAGTGGGTGCTTCTAGTTTGCATGAAGCTATGAATTTTGAAAGTATATCTTCCTGGACATATGTTAGAAAATAAAAGAATAAATTACATTAAATAAATTAGGCGAGCCATAAGATAACTATAAATTTAACCCCTGGGGAGATGGTATTCCCTTGTTTTCGGACTTTGGACACAGATATCACTGTGGTTTTAAAAATAGGACATGCCTGTAAGTCATATTTTCAGTTATTTTTCTAAGTACAAAGTTTTTGAAACTTGGTTCCTGATATCCCAAAGTTTTTAAAATCATTGAATCGGCCGGTATTAACTTAATTTCCAGAATTTTGGAACAGGTGAAGAGTGTGCTTTAATTCTCATGCTATCTTTTCTCACTTTCCTGGGAGGTGAGAGTCGTCACCGTATTTTCTCTCGATTTTTGCAGATTTTGTGGTAGGTGGAGTAAGAATCAAGCTGGTGGAGCGTAGGTTCGCGAAGGCGAAGCGATCAGCACCGGGGCGAAGCATTTTCGTCGAGATTCGTGGTTGCTTCAGCGAGGAATTCGACGCCGTCGATCACCGGTGGCGTTCAACAGCTGCAGGTCATCCGGGTATGCAACATCGCTGCTCCATGCCTCTCCAGTCCCCTGCTTATGTTTTTGTTTTTCCCACTGCTACTCTATGAGATGTAGAGGATAGGGGGAGAAAGAGATGAATCATGTTGCCTTTCTTTTCATGGATGACCGTTGCTGGCTTTGCTGGTTGTTGCTGCCAGCCGTGTGTGCATGTGTTTGTGGGCTTTTTGCAATGATATGATTTTATCATGCATATATTAACATGGATGCCGGCTGGTTGGATGATAGCAATCACCAATGCAAGTCATTTTGTCTGATTAATCCTGCTGCTGTACCTCGACAGTATGTTGATTTTTTTTACATTTTTCAAAACTAACTGTAGGGTAATAAAGATATATTAGAAACTTTCAGGCATTAGTAATAACACTACATCATTTAGTTTATATTTCTGTTCACAGATCACAATGCATACATAAAAAAGAATTCTTAAATTTGTAGGATAGGTAAGCTAAAGCTGTACTGAAGCACACAGTTTTCATAATGTCTGCAGCTGTTTTTCTATTCAGTCCGTAGTCGTCACCCAGTTGTTTTATTAGTACTCCCTTGCTTTTTATTCAAAAGAAATGTACTGCCCCCAAGACATCCTTTAGGTCCTTTAGAACTGTATAAATGGTATGTTATTTAAGGTTTTACTGTTTGTTTCCAGACTAGATGGTCAAATAAATTAAGACATATTCTCTGAAAGATGTATTAAAAAATATCAAATTAGCAATTCAGAAATCTTTTTTCTATCTGTTGAAGAAAACTAGATGTGTGCACAATAACTGCATTAGCAAACGTGATGCTTTTTTTCATTGTCTATGTGGTGATTTCAGAATTCAGAACACCACAGCTTTAGCAAAAAAAAAAAAATTAGGTTCAGTGTCATTGGTTAGGTGTGGTCTGCTGTACTTAAAACAGATACAGGAATATACCATAGCCGCACTGTTAGTTACATCTCTTTGTCTCTTTTGACTTAATGCCTTAGTTTTTCGTGGTCGAAGCCATGGTCATGGTACATTTTTTTTCACCTGAAACAGTAGTTTTTGTTTCCGATATATTGTCATACTTAGCTGCTGCTGTAGTTGAGCAAAAGCAGGAGAAAACGTTTTCCTTCGTCAATTTCAAAAAGAAAACTAGTATCGATTGGCTTATTTTTGGTGTGCAAAAGCTCTTTTTACACAGAAGTCCTCAATAGTGTATCACTTCTTTGGAAATTAAAAGTCAAATTAACTACGATGCATGCAGGAACATGATACTTCGTCAATTTATCAAAAAGCAGAGTCCACATCTTTCCAATTCTTTGCTGCAGTTAACATACGTATATGAATTTTGAAAGTTTTGACCCTACCACTACAAAGTTTATAATGTCACAGATTAAAGTATTGAATCTAGCAGCAAAAAGTTTGAAATATCATAGTTTAAAGTTTTATTAATCTCTTATTCTAACAAACTATATCTTGCTAGTTTAAAAACTTTAGACTATATTATTTATAAACTTTTTGCTGCTAGGTTCAAAACTTTTTAGACTATAACATTAGAAACTTTGTACTAATAGGTTGAAAATTTTGCACTTGATTTTACAAAACTTTGAACCATGACATAGCAAACTTTGTAAAGTTATTTTGGACTAGTCATATAATGTCATAGCTGAAAGTTTTGTTTTGCTACAAAAATGTTTTATAATATACCTAGAATAAAGTTATTTTGGGCTAGTGATATAAATATTCTTTGTAGTCAATTCTGAAAGTTTTATACTGAAAGTTTCGATTTGCTTTCCTGTTCGACAATCGTAGTCAATTCTGAAGGCCCTGGGAGGGGGCTGGGATCATATTCTTTGTCCATCTACTGCACTTTTGTTTGGAAAGGAAAAGCCCCCATTTCTTTTAATTCATACCACCAATTACTCCCAGGATTTCACTTTGACTACTCTGAGTGGCGTATTTGGGGCTGCATTTGCAAGCTAAAAAATTGATTACCGTTTTGCAAAGGGCAGAGGCCTGGTGGCGACGTGATTTCGCTGCGGAGAGTGCTCCGAGACATCTCACGGTGCTCCCAAGAAGAAGGTGCTGGTTCTTGGGACTGGATGGGCTGGGACGTCATTCCTCAAGAACCTCGACTGCTCGGTATGAAGTCAAGGTCATCTCACCCCGAACTACTTAGCATTCACGCCCTGCTTCCGAAAGTGTCACATGTGGCACTGTCAAGGCACGCAGCATTGTCGACCCGATACGGAGGATCCTTGAGAAGGTACTACTTCTTTGCCAATTGATTCTATGCTACTGTGTGCTGAATGTAATTGGGTGTGGTGTTTGTTTATTTATTCTCCTACAAATGAACTCTTTGGGGGTACAGCCCTCCTTACTCTGAATCTCTTAGGTCTTGAATCTTCCCCTGTGTTGGTTAACTATTTGATCTGTGATGTGATACTCCCAACATCCGAAACAAGTGGGGCCTTGGGATGCATGAAATCCACATAATTTGATCATAGATGTATTTTTATAATGTGTAGTTTGGATATGTAGAAGTGATATGTGTAAATATGACATGAAATTATTTCATAAATAGCAGCATTGCACTTTTGTGGTAATTATACTATCGTTTCTGTTACCTGGAAGCTACTCCAACAAAAGTGTATAGTATTCCAAATCTGAACACTAAATTACCAAAAAAAAAATTATTTGCAAGTTATCTTCTAGCTGTGGAGTGATTAAAACCATGACACAACTCTTTTTATTCTATTTCGTATATTTTTTTTGGTAAGGTAGCCTTCATTGATTGACATCATTCACTTTTTATGGTGTCAAATGGATTGTTGAAGCATTTCTTGAATTCTTGCGAAATGATACTGGCAACTTAGGAAGCTGGATTTTGGTTTTTCTTGCTTTTCTTTCCAATAGCAGGTAAGGACTAAGGTCATTTATTCTGATCATATATGCACCATTTCTTTGTTACTCCTTAGGTTGGGTGTTCAGTAACCTTGCTGTGCATTACTCCAACCCGTTGGAGTGCGGACTATAGATTTTGTTGGTTCAATCCAGGTGATGCATTCCTCATCGGTTGTGATATGATGTTCTCTGCATTTGTCATTTGCTGTTTTCAACCTTTTTCGGCCTATGATGAAAAGTCTATACTATACCAGTTGCAAGGATACGATCTGATGTTCGTTGGCTCGTGAGGTACTGGGCATGTCCTATTTGTTTTGCGCCTCTGGTGAGGCTATCCACGTCGCCCCAATTCACTGATTGGCTCCCTTCAGCTGTGGCCACTGTGGCTCCACCCCGTGGTGGCGCTGCGATTGGTCCAGACTTTTCTCGAAATGGGCATAGTCACGTTAGCAAAATTATTTTTGGTCATTGCAACATAGCTTGGCCCTCCGGATTTGCCAACATGCCTTTAAGCTCCGATTTGACGAACAAATGACGATTAAAAGATTACTGAGGCCACTAGGAATCCTGTCTTCATTCAGAAAAAAAAATCTTTATGTTCGTCGTTGCTGCAGCAAGAAATTTAAAAGCTTACAAACGTTATCCTATAGTAATGATGATTGATAGGCATATGGGCAGAGTTATACATTACGAGATCTTCTCTGAGTAAGATTAATGGGCAGAGAAAAATGGGGATATTAATGTCATTTTCCTGACTTCTGTGTCTCATGAATAACAGGGATTTCTGTGGCCAAGCGTGACGTTCAGTAGTTGTTGATTGATTGCATGGCGTTGAGCAATTTTTGCAATTAAAAAGATTTTTAAGGGACTCAGATTACTCATGTAGTCCTCTATTGATTGAATCAGTGACTCAGTCCTTGGAGGTTTGGGATTCTTTAGTAGAGAAAAAAATGACAGCATGTTTGCAGCAATCTAATAATTCAACCTGCATGTTTCTATTACTACAGTTGATGCTTAATTTTTTTTTTTTTGCAGCCCGTGATCACTCATTCGAGTTACAGTTTTCAGGCCCAGTGTTCAAGTAGTGTGCTCACATTAGGGTGCATCTGTAGTGCAGGAAACCTGTTGCCTGTCCTCGTCTCTGCGTGTTGTTTTCAGTCCATAGATATTTTTGAGGCGTGGTTACCTAATGCTTAGATTTAGATCACCAGCTAAAATTGGAAAACCAGGTGCACTGCCACTCTTAACTTCTGGTGATTCTATAATTGGATGGCTTGCCATGGAAACATACTTAACATAACCTAATAAAAATTTAATTGTGACCATAATATCTTCTCATTACTGAAGACATGACTGGGGCTGCCATCTGAGACAGCTCAGTACTCAAGCAAGACAGATTATGGTCAAACAGTTCTGCTGTAATGCCAAGGTATTTTGATTGATCTACTTCCTTTGACCCCTTGCTCATTCTTTTCATTCCCAAGCCAGTTCATTTTGTTAGGTTTGTATTGTGCCTAATCTATTTATTGTGTGCAGTTTGCTTGTCTATTTTTCCACAGATCCACCCTCATTACATTTGTCCTCCTGGATTTCTAGCGCACTTATAAGTGAACCAACTGAAGGTGAGAACAACACAAATATGTGCAACCTCTAGCATTTTTTGCTCCCAATAGATCCATACGTTCACTTCACATTAGCTCGTGATATCATACTCCAGCACCTACACCTGCTGTAACAGTTAGTTGACTTAGTTCACATCATACTACTAAAGGCCTAACCAGTGAACCTATTCATGTTACCGACTTTGTTGGCCAAAATGCTCCTATCTGACTATAGGAAACTGGTTGGTTCGCTTTCTACTTTTAAATTAAATTTTCTTTTTTAATCTCCTCTCACCTCCATGTTCATTTGCCAATATCATTGGGGATTGTAGAACTATTGTTGCTTCCCTTTTGTTTAGATATGGCCAAGATTAAGTTTAAAAACCTATATTTATTTACTGATCAAGAACATTTGCAAAATTTCATTACAACAAACTTATTAGTTTCTATTTTAACCGGTGGTCCATTGTCTTTTTTAGTGTTGGGTGTCTTTTTTAACCGTACTGAGACAAAATGTTTTCAACCTCCTCCACTTTGATTCAACCTTAGTTTAGGTCTTCTTATTTTGGTTTTGCCTATGATCTTCGTTGGTATAGCTCTTGTCAAGTGACAGCAACCTATAACTTTCTTTGTACTAAATAGCTGCACTCCAACTATTACATTTGAGGTGATAAATAGACTGCATAGGGGAAAAACACCTAACTGTATTTTAAAATGCTGTAACCTTCAAAGCGCATAACATTCGGTACCTCTTACTTAAATTATATTATTATATTAGACCTAATTCCTGCATCGATTTCCAAAACGTAGTTTACATTGAGTATTATTCGTTTTAATTTGTCATTTCTATTGAAATTCTGCGCAAAAATGCAGGTGGAGGTAACTGTGCCAATTTTTATGGGACGTCAGAGTGAGGTGGGCTGATTAAACTAAAAGGATTGTAATTGCTGCTGCTTCCGAAGCAAATAAGGAAGTCATTACATTAGCATTTGGATTAAGAACAAAGTGCGCCTTCTGTCTTCAAGATGAAATAAGATTGCTGGGTCCTTACTTCTGAACTTAGCAGCAACAGTTTCCTTATATTCACCATTGATGTTATCATAATGTAGCAAACCTATTCTTTAATCTAGAAAGTTATGGACGGAAATAACCTCTGATCATAGCAAATAGCTGTTTTCAAATCCGTGCGGCAGGGCTCGCCACTCCACTTAGCTTGTCAATGAAAGCTCTTATGATCTGAGCACAAAGCTGTGTCATTTAGCTTGGCACAATATAATTGCATTTCTTCTACCTTATTCCACCCTACAGACAAACAAGCGCATCCAGGTCTCACAATTTGGCACGCAAAGGCGCGCCATCCACTAGTTTTATACATCGGATGTATGCTAGCCTGCCTTTGAGAATACAACACTGTATTGAATACTTTTTTTTTTATATTCTCGCTGTAGTGTGTCTCACGAATGTGTAGTATGTCTGAATCTGCATGATTTGTAGGATGTCGATGAATGCATGACATGGGGAGATTGAAAATCCTGAATTATTATGATGAGGTTCTGTAGGAGTTTGGGTCTATTTTTTTCAACTAATCTCTATGTGTGTCTCTGTTATTATATCATCAGATATAATGCACTGACAGGATTTTAATGGTTTTCATATGATAGATTCCCTCTCTCGTTGATCGTGGTACTTCTAAGGCGTGGTGCAATACTTCTTGGAGATTTATGGCTTCAGTTTTCAGCGCACCACTTTTACCTTGCTTGCAAGTGGGCAATCATCAAAGACCAAATTATCTTCCTATGGAGGTTAGTCTTACGCTAGCAGTATCAATTATTGCACTATGTTTATCTATGCATTTGATTTCTAAAATGCTATATCCAGCTTCAGCATGTTTTCATAAGTTGTTTATGGCTTTGAAATACCAGGTCTGTAAGATATTTGAGGGACAACTTTACTCAAAACAACTCAATGAGAAATAGATAACTGTTCTATTGAAAGTGACTTTGCGGCGCCGAGGTGTGATTGTTATCATGTTTCTTGTCGGCACATGCTCTTGTTTTCTGTAACAAACACACTTGCTTTGGAATGGATGTTCTACGCACTTTCGGTTTCATCTCGTCATGGCTCTTCATCTTTTCGGTAGCGGCCAGTCGTGGTTCTTTGCTGACTAAGCATCCACCGGCAAAGTTCGATGAGACTTCCATAGTTAACGGGTATATTTTTTAGCATGTGGGTTCTTGAACTTTGTTTGATAACGGGTATTTGCAAGTATTTGTCTATTTGAAAAGTTGACAAATTTGTCTATTTAAAAATTTGACAGATTTTTGTGGCAACAAATCTGTTGACAATTTTTGTGGGAACAAAATCAGTTTCTGATTTGTATTGTTCAAAATCTGTCAACAGACAAATAGATAGTCCCTAAAAGTTTTATATAATTCTGGTTTAAATTTATAAACCAACGAGTCCAAAGTTTCTAATTTGATAGTCCAAAGTTTTTAGACTATAGTATAAAGTTTATGATTTCATAGTTAAAAGTTTTATATAATTGTGGTTTAAATTTATAAACCAACGAGTAATTTTCTATAACCTAACGTTAATGCGAAGTTTATAATTTATTAGTTCAAACTTTTTTAGAACCTACCCGTACAAAGTTTATAATTTAATAGTTCAAAGTTTTTAAAAATCCGGTGTAAACTCATAAACCTACGAGTAAAAAGTTCATAATTTAGTAGTTCAAAGTTTTTAAAACCACATTAAAAAGTTTAAGATTTAATAGTTAAAAGTTTTGTATAATTGTGGTGTAAATTTATTAACCAACAAGTACAAAGTTTATAATTTGGTAGTTTAAAGTTTTACAAACTGTAAAATAAAGTTTATGATGTAATAGTTAAAAGTTTTATGTAATTCTACAGATAAATTTTTAAACAAACGAGTACAAAGTTTATAATTTGGTAGTTCAAAGTTTTACAACTATAGTATAAAGTTTATGATCTAATCGTTAAAAGTTTTATGTAATTCTTGTGTAAATTTATAAACCAAAATGAGTACAAAGTTTCTAATTTGGTAGTTCAAAGTTTTACAAGTATAGTATAAAGTTTATGATTTGATAGGTACAAGTTTTATATATTTTCTAGGTTTAAATTTATAAACCAGTGTACAAAGTTTCTAATTAGCTTACCTTTGTCTTTTTTCAGTGATTTTTAGCTACAAATCAAGAGAAGGCACATGTGGATCTATATTTGTTAATTATTTTGCAAACACATATATTTATATGTCCTTATTTCCATGTACAAAGTACTCCCTAACTTGAAGTCTTCAAGATAACAGAAGCAACATTTATCTTTTCATTTTTTCACTTTTTAGTCTATATGTGGACTTTTACTTTCACTTTTATTTATATGTGAAACCATCCCCCGCCCGTATACTTCACCCACAAACCCGATTTCCCAAAAAGAAAATTTTAGCTCGTAGACAATAAAATTTTTAGCCCAACGAAGCTAGGACAGGAGAAACCAGAAAACAATATGGCCCGACTAAAAAAAAACTTGCCTAATAAAGCTAGACATGAGAAACCAGAAATCGATATGGGTCCAAAAAAACTTGGCCCAAATAAGCCTGACATTGAAAGCGGCCCCTGGCGCTGACATGAGAAATGGGCGGCTTGGCGTGCACTGCTAACAGAACTGGCGGCGTGCGCCGCTCCGCCTCCCTGGTGCACGTGCGCGCCTAGTGACGCCCAGTGTACCCAGGGACGACTGCAGTTCAGCCCGACGGCAGTTCAGCATTGAACAATAATCTGTCGAAATTCTGAACACTGAGCCCGAGTCCATGCTGAACGATTATTGTTCTCCGAATGCAGAATTGCAGATTTAACTAAGTCTCTCAACGCAAGCTTCTTCTTGATTCTAACGATGAAACTTACCTACGCAATGTGTGTGAGGGTAGTGGTTCCCTTGCTTTTAGTACGTTTTTAGTATAAACCACTTGACAAAGTCCATTGGCATGATGGGCTTTGTCAAAAATATAATGAGTTGCAAGAGACATACATAGCTCAAACTAAGTCTCTCATACAGTTTCGAAAGTACTGTTCTGCATTATTATATCTCATAGAAACGTAATGAAATTCTGAACTGCAATTTCTCTCTAGAAACGATGTGTATATGTTTGTTACCCGAAATTTCATGTTTCATATGTTTTTTTTTTTTTGACGTAAGATTTTTCTTTAGTTTGAGCTTCAAACTTAAGTGCTGGTTTTGTTTTATTTTACTTTTGATGTCATTTTACTTTAAGTGCATCGTGAACAAAGAAAAACCAAAGTTCAAACTGCTGGTGCACGCAAGACCACCGTCGCCCGTCTCGCGCCGCCGCTCCCCAGCATGGGTAGGTGGCGCTTGGTGACAAATCGCAACGTCACTGGACCTTGCAGTTGGGGAGCATGCGTAGACAGCGCAAATCGAGCTCCTATCCAGCGACACTCTGGAAGCTAGGTTGATTACAGGTGCTGCCGACCTTTGTCCTAGAGGATCCCACACTTGTCAAATTCCACAAACCATGATTACGGCAACTAGCACTGCTACATTTTGAGCCAACCATACCTTGCAATGGGATCATCCATCGGACCAAAAGATATGAAGTAGAGTACAACATCAGCATCTGAATAGTGGACAAAGAAATTGGTACTTGGTAGCCTCTTCGGGTAGTCATCTATATATGAGCCTAATTAAGGGGTCGTCATATACTCAGAAGTCATATAACACATAAATTAGAGCTGGCGACAACCATATTTGTACACACTTTCATTCCACCATGGTAATAAAAAATTTCGCATGCCAAGAGATCCAACAGGAAAATTATAGAATTCACCAATGCAATTATATCGATTCGCAGTAAATAAGTTTTTTAGAAGTAATAAAATCATTTTCAGCCAGAAAATTATACTCAGTATATCAGCAGCAAAATGGAATATATGAAAATTACAACATTTCACTACTTTCTCGAGCTATGATCATTTACTTAAGAACTAGTAATTTCAGGCAAGGGTAAGATCCGATTTGGATTTTGATGTCCTTATGCTCACAACTTGTGTTTTGGATGCACTTGCAGAACCCACCCTAGTCTCTCACCGCTGCAGGCAGTGCATTCTAGTGCTGCAGAACATAGGCATTTTTAGGAAAAAAAAAAGAGAGAGAGCATCAGCTAATTGACAAATTAATGTTTGCTTCAGCAACCCTGGCAAACTTGTTACACACAAAACCAGCAGGTAATAACAACTACAATTAAAAGCAAAACAGTCAAACAAACTACAGATTCAGACTTCCATAGAAAATAGAAACATCTCTGTTTAGCGTTGATATTTTACCTTCATTCCTGTTTCTATGCTGCTATAATTAAGTGGCATTGTCAGATATATGAGATCAGATGTGCTTAAGCATGAAGACATTAGTTCTCCCGAGTGTAGAAGCTACTATAGGTTAGTTATGATTTTAGTTCGATCGCATCCTGCTGATCAATATATACCTTCCTAGCTACACCATCAGCCTAAATTCAGATAACGTGTCAGCAACCCGGCCTGTCTTTTCAATCTCAACAATGGTTCATTAAAAATAGGTACATATACACCATGTTGTAAGTGTATGCAACATACTGCATGTTCTAAACTAGTATGTATCGAAAATCATAAACATGCAAAGTGGTATTCCTATACCTGGAGCTTTAATTGGAGGTTGGAGTGCAGAAGCTTATGTAAGGAACAATCACGCCGTTTCCACAGGAGTGGGCTACCCTGGTAACTTGGCTAGAATTTATCTCTATGCCGTATAACGCATCAGAAGTTCTTATGAACAGGACTCGGCTGGCCCCACGATCCGCGAAACCATTCAGCTGAGGCTGCTTCTTCTTCTTCAAGATAGCACCGGAAGGCAGCACTTTCCAAAGATCAATGGCTCTGGTCAGAACAAAACCAGCATCATCTCCATCGTCTGCACCAGCCACCTTTGACCATAGCTGTAGTTCGTTCTTCACGTTAACAACAAATCCCAGCCCACCATCATCATCAGTGATGACCACAATCCTTCGTTTCCACCGGCGGAATTTAGATGGTAGGCGAATCATAGAAAGTTGCCGTGTGGCCATGTCATACTTCACGATCTTGTGGTTCACGATCACTTTGTGGTTCACAATACCGTGGTTCACGATATATATTCGGGCTGGCTGTAGTGAACCAAGATATAGAGTGCACTCCGCACAAGGGCGCCCGGGCACATTATTGTACACACAGTTGATGCGAAATAGGCGGCGAGGCCTTCACAAAGCGGTTACCTTGCTCCATGCACCGGCTTCAGATGAGTAGGCGGACAGGTGCATGCGGCCATACTGCTGGATGCCCATGGCAACAACTAGAAAAAGGTCGGCGGCAGTCGGCGTGGTCGCAGTCGCCACCGGCGGTGGCGGCGCAGGCCATGGGCGCAATATGCAGGTAGAACGGCGGCTTGGGCAGGACTCGCTGCTCGGCCGTGATCGGGTCCCCACGCGCAGAGGTCGCCATGGCTATCCCGCAAATGGCGGTCCTGCCGGCAGAGCAGGGACGGCGGCGTGGCGAGCATCGATGGCGGCGCCAGCTGTAGCGGCCGTTGCGGTGTGCGCAGGGTGGAAGGAGGTCGTGGGGACAAAGTTCGCTATCGGCACTTTCGCAAGGCGTTAACCTTAGTGTCCCCCAGGCGTGTCGCCGTGTCTGATCTTGCAGCTCTGGCCGTAGAGCAAGCCGAGGATGGGGGCCGCCCTGCGATGTAACTCGCGGAACCTGCGGCGGAACGAGGAGCCGCACACCAGCCGGCACCAGAGCTTGCAGACGAGGGCGGCGTGGGACGAGGCTTGCTGGGTCGTCTGGTGGGAAGCGGAGGAGGATCTCTTCCACGAGCTCCTCCATCAGATGCGGCGGCGGCGGCGGCGCCATGCCTCGTTGCCGTCCTTGGTTGTTTGCACCGCGCGCTGGTGGGTGTAGTGCGGAATAGATGGAAATAACTAGGGTTTTGTCTTGGCTTGATGGTCCGTTGCAAGTAGATTTTTCCATGGAATCCCTGCCAGGTGGGTCCAGAGGTTGGGCCAGGCTCAAACCGAAGTAGTGAACGAACCCAACAACGACTGCAGTCCAGCCCGTGTACGTGCTGAACGCTTATTGTCCTCTGAATTAAGTGGTGGCACGCAACGCACAACAGTAGTGACGGCGATTAGCCAAGGTGCCGTATATGGAGATCAATCTATCCGTCTTCTCTATCTCTATGTACATCTGGAAACGTGTCCCTCCTCCACGACGGAGATATGGTGGATCTGGGATCCAATCACGGACCAGAGAGAGGAGCTGCCGCTCCCGCTGCCGCCTTTTGTAGACCAAGCTACCCTTCGTCCTCACGTCTGGAACGCGGCCAAGCGTGCTGTCCCTCGTCCCCACACAGCTGGAACCTGGAATGCGGCCTTGGTCTGCGACAGTCGGGCGTGTTGCCTCGGAGGCACCGGCAACTGCGACCACCTGGACTCCTTCCACGGCCGACCCTTCCTCGCTCGTGGTCTTAGGTGTCACACCACCACTGACAGCCGGGAGAAGTTTGGCGCATGGGGGCGTCAACAGAGCATCCCCTGCCACTGCCTGTCTACCTCGGTGTCACTTCGGATCCGAGTGTCTTTGTGTCTTCATGTATGATTTGGGCAGACGACAAATGTTGTGATTCTCCTGCCCATGGAAACTACTCCTTGGAACGCATCCTGCTCTTGGCCATGGAGGACGGCCGGCTGAGATTCTCCACCATGGAGAACTCGAAACTCTGCCTGTGGTCATGGGAAGCTGGTCGTCGTCGTATTAGCCGTGCAGCATGGAAGCTTAATCGCGAGTTCCTTAGTCAAGGTGGAACTGGGTATTAATTGGTAGTGGTAACATAAGCTTTATGGTGAGGCAACTTTTGAGTATCAGGAGATTAGAGTGGCGACATTAGTTTGTTCTCCTTCAGGGATTCAACGTTATTGTTGATCACATCGATCTGGGCTTGTCTGTGAGTCTGCCCAATCCTTATTTGGCGCACGCGGCGCCGCTAGTAATAACGGTGCCACTACAAGAGAAACCCCCATGTAACAACAGATACCTAGCAACGTTTAATCTATCCGTTCCGGGCAACGTGTAGCAGCGACACATGACAAATGTTGATGTATAAGTGTTGCTGCGCGCTCAGTCTCTGAAGTCCACCTGCTATATTAAGTGTTGCTGCGCGGCTATGAAGTCCACCTGCTATATTTAGCTCCTCTGATGTCGTTTGGACTCCGGTTGCAATTTTTATTTATTTTTCCTTCCCTGCCGTAGGGTAAAAATAAAATAAAATTACTAGTTGCAAAGAGATTCGAAAAGCAGACCTCTTGCTCGCCTTCTATCGACGCTAACCAAGTGAGTTGAACAAGGTTTTTGTTAAGCTTCGATTCACTAACATTTTTATGCTATGATGAACAGATGTCAGCAGGACATAACCCTATTCGTGCTTTGCCCAGGGTGTACACAGCCTAACTAAATCGGCCGCCGCCGCTCCCCTCTGCGTCGTAGTACCCAGATCGCCTCCCAAATCCCCGTCCGGTCATCCTGTCCGTGCCGCGTCGCCCCATCCTCGATCTCCCGTGTCCTTGGTGGCTCCGTGCAAGTTGGGCGATACACACCGGCAGCAGCGGCGGACGTGGCCAGCGGCGACACAACGACTGCAGGAGCTGAGCAGCAGGCCAGTTGGTATGTATTGAAATTCTCCAACTACTTAGGCCAATTAGCCTGCAAACCGCACCCTCTTTTTCATTGAGATTGTGCAATTTGACCCTGATTCATGATCTGCGAGTACTCCATTCAATAAATTAAATCGAAATTAAGGGTCATGCTTGCCCGCACTGACTTGACTATTGCGTCCTGCTAGCTCTTTACTGAAGTGGAGCAGTAGTGTTAGAATTCAGTCACGGCATGATGCTCACGTTGTTATATGTGATTATTAGCGTTGAAAGCAATAGAGTATTTAGCACGGATGTATCTAAACCTAGTATGTTATGTTTTTTTTTAAGTTTAGTACATATGTGATTTGGTAAACTGGTGCTAAAACTAAAAGTTGGATCAGTCTGCTAACTGGAAGTGAAATTTGCTACACACCAGCTAGACTCATTTTCTGAAACTGAAATATGTATGATTTGGTAATCTCATTTTCTGCTCTAGCTAGAGTAGTCCACTAATTATCTGACGGGAACTAAAATAGCAATCTTCCTCTCTTGAAGGTAGAAATCTTCTTTCCTAGTGACCCTTCAGTGCATGAAGGATGGGATTCTCATGGAGACTCTTCAGTGCAGCACACCGTTGGTCAACAACCACAATCTCAGAATGAAGAGAGGCATGGTAACATGACACACCTGCTTCGTGATGCATTTTTCTCACATGTATGATGACATACCTATGACAGATGCTGCAAATCTTCCAAGTCCACCGGTTAGCGGGCCAAATTTAGAAGCAGAAGAGTTCTATAAATTGGTTGAAGATTCAGAAAAGCCTTTATGGGAAGGATGTGATTTGACGCACCTAACTTTACTTGTGCTTTTGTTCAATGTAAAGTCCATGAACAAATGGTCAGATAAATCATTAGGTGATCTACTTGGTATTTTTCAGAAGGCTATTCCAAATGGAAAGGAACTGCCCAAAAAATTTTTTTTTATGAGGCTAAGAAAATTATTTCCAAATTTGGCTTGGGCTATGAAAGTATTCATGCGTGCCCAAATGATTGTGAACTATTTTGGAAAGACAAGGAAAATGATGATTTTTGCTCAAAGTGCAAGGCTTCTAGGTGGAAAGGTAAGGAACCTGAAACCACACTAACAAAGAAGCAAAGAAGAAAAGCAACGCCTTGTAAAGTATTAAGATACTTTCCTGTTAAAGACAGGCTAAAGAGACTATTTATGTGCAAAGAAACAGCACCTCTCCTAAGATGGCATGATGAAGAGCGCATCAAGGATGGTGCACTCCGGCATCCAGCCGACTCCGAGCATGGACAGACTTTTTGATGAAAAGTTTCCACAAATTAAGTCAGATCCACGGAATATTCGATTTGGCTTAGCTACCGATGGATTTAATCCATATGGGATGTTGAGTTCTAGATATAGTTGTTGGCCAGTTGTTTTGGTAATATATAACTTACCTCCATGGTTTTGCATGAAAGAAGATTATCTAATGTTGTCTTTAATAATTCCTGGTTCTACTAGTCCTGGGGACAAACTTCATGTGTACCTTCAACCACTTTTGGAGGACCTCATAGATTTATTTCTACATGGTATGCCAACATATGATGCATCAAGAAACGAAACTTTTGATTTGAGAGCAGCAGTGCTAATGACCATTAGTGACCTACCAGGCTTGGGAATGCTTGCTTGTCATAAGGTTCACGGAAATTTTGCATGTCTACCTTGTGGTGAAAATGTATGGTACAAACGTCTGAAGCATGGTAAGAAAAGTTGTTTTATGGGTACTCATCAATTTCTTCCTCTTGACCATCCTTTTCGTTTGGATGCGAATTCATTTGATGGAACAGTGGAGCTTCGAACAGCGCCACAAACTTATTATGACCGTCCAATTTTGGATGAAATCACTGCATTAGGTAATTTCAAGGACTCCAAAACTTATAAGTCATTGAGTAGTCTTTTCACATTGCCTTACTGGGATGATAATATTCTTCGATATAATCTTGATGTGATGCATATAGAGAAGAATGTGTTTGAAAAATTGGTATGGTACACTATCTGGTTTAGAAGAAAAGTCAAAAGATAATTTACAAGCTCGTAAAGACCTCAAAGAGATGAACATTAGGGAGGACCTCCACCCACAAGAACAACCTTCAGGCAAGTTCTACTTGCCACCTGCAAGGTTTGCTATGTCTAAAACTGAGAGACAAGAATTTTTGTAAAGTGCTTCGAGGCATAAAAGTTCCTAATGGATACTCTGGAAACATATCAAAATCTGTAAATTGTGCTGAAGGAAAACTTATTGGTCTCAAAACACATGACTGCCATGTTCTACTTCAACAGCTGATGCCTATTGCTCTAAGGGGCATTATTCCAGATGATATCACAGCAGTAATGATTGAGTTGTCTGCTTATTTTAGAGGAATATGTTCAAAAGTGCTTCGTTTGGATGACCTTGACCGCTTGGAAGAATCAATTAAAGTTACACTATGCAAAATGGAGATGATATTTCCTCCTGGGTTTTTTTACAGTTATGGTTCACCTAGTAGTACATTTAGCAACTGAATGTAAGTTGGGTGGACCAGTTTGTTATCGATGGATGTACTTCATTGAAAGGTACTGATTCTTACCAATACCACTTCATTGTTTGGATCATTTATTATATGTAAGATACTAAATTGATGCTTTTCCATATGTTGCAGGTACCTATGTAAATTGAAATCATATGTTCGCAATAAAGCTCATCGGAGGCTTCAATGGCGAAATTCATTTTTGGCAGATGAGTGTATGGTTTTTGTTCTAGGTACCTGGAAGGTTTCTCCACAAAGCATAACAAGCCATCAAGGAATGATGAGAACCAGGATAATCATGAATCTGACTTATATGGACAAGATTCCTCTTTGTTTCCTCGTACAGGAAAACCATTGGGAAAACCATCCAGTTTTATTTTAACTGATCTAGAGAAACTACAAGCACATAGATATGTACTATTCAATTTCGAAGCTGTCATTCCGTACTTAAAGTAAGTGTTACCGACACCTATCAGCATATTACATATGTTCCTTTAAAACTGAATCCGTGATAATTTCCATTTTAGAGAGCATGCTGCGGATCTCAAAAGAAGAAATCGTCATCGCCGTCTGTCTTTGAAACAAATTGAGAATATACAGCATAAAGAGTTTCCTAACTGGTTCAGACAACATGTAGGTATCATGGTTTATTTTGCCTTAAAAAAAAGAAGAAACTTGAGTTGACTATGTTTTGTGATGATACAGATCATGCAGTTGGAGGAAAAAAATGGGAGCGATAGCATCGATGAGGACATTAGATGGCTGGCTCGCGGCCCATTAGATGCAGCAAGAAGACACCGAGCCTTTAACATTCGTGGTTTCAGATTTAGAGCCAAATGTTATGACAAGGCGACACAAAATAGTGGAGTCGTTGTGACTGCAAAAACATCAAGTTATTCTTCTAGAGGTGATACTAACCCTATCCTTGGAGATGTTACCTACTATGGAAGGATAATTAATATTGTTGAGTTAGACTATTATGGAAGATTCCCAGTGGATCTGTTTAAATGTGAATGGGTTGATGTCACTCAAGGAAAGGGTGTGACAACAGATAAGTTTGGATATACGCTTGTGAATTTCTCAGAGCAAATTCACAAGGGTGATAGGATGGAGCATGAGCCTTTTGTGTATGCCAATCAAGTTGACCAAGTGTTCTATGTCGAAGATGACCGTAACCACCCAGGATGGTCAGTTGCATTGAAGATGAAGCCTAGAGATGTATTTGAAATGGGAGAAGAATGGAATGATGTAGAATGTGAACCTTATCATGTCAGTACTCTTGAGGACCTTTTCTCTAATTCACATAATAGTCATTCATGGACTAGAAGAGATGTAGAGGGTACTACTGTAGAGGAAAAAAAATGCAGATGCTAGTAGAAGTTCTGATGAAGAAGATTAATAGCTCAACAAAATTAAAGGTTAGATATTTTTTTATTTTTGTATTGTTCAATATTGTATAGTTGTACTAAGATTACGTACCAGCTGACAAGATTATTTAATTGGTTTTATTATTCAGGTCATGGTCCAGAAACCAACATCATCGCTGCAATGCACGAACATCTTGAGCTGTTTACCAAGTTGGAATTTTGTTTATTCCTCTGTGTACAAAATTTCAATAAACTTGAGTTTCAGTGTTTGACAATTTTAGACTTGAGAATTCAAAATATAATTGTATGGAGTCGCAAGTTGTATGGTGTCGCCAAAACAGAAATCACATTTGAAATTTGATATTTTAGAATATAAATTGTTTATATGTTCGTGAAAAATGAATTGGCAACAGGCCCATCATATCTCATATCTCTTAGAAGAAAATATATCGAAAAAAACTTAAAAATATTAATAAAACTTTAAACGAATAAGGCTGAAATCAAATTCCTACAGGTGGGCCACAGATTTAAAGATCATCAACGTTCTTTTGTGCTGTCCTAAAGAAAAGCTGTGAGACTGAATTCAATTGGCTAGCTACATGTCGCCATAGCTTAGGTGCGATTTCATAAAAAAAAAAAACCTTTCGAGATCTGATTTCTAATGAAACAAAGAGACAGATAGCTTAGGTGCGATTTCTTAAAAAAAAAGCACCTTTCGAGATTTAATTTCTAGAAACACAAAAGAAACAATCTTCTATTAGGATTTGAACCCACACCCTAAACAAACTAAACAGCTCTCTACCATTACAGTACACAAGAATTTTGTTTACTTTGGATATATTAATTTTTTTATCAACATCTCATAACCTAATAGAGCAAACCTACACCGAAGTCGTAGGGCTGGTGGCGGCCCTTCCTGTCCTTCCCGATGGGCAGGTGCACCTCCATCACTCTAGATTCGTCTGGGAGTACGCAGATCCAACCCGAGGCGTGCTGATATGGTGAGGAGCGACGCCACCACCATGGTTCCAACAAGGAGCAAGCGGATCCAGCGAGGAGAGGAGGACGCGTGTGTGGATGCGGTAAGGAACGGGCTCAGTGGCGGCGGATCCAGATACGTGCCGCGGCGCGTAAGGATCTCGGACGGCGGCGGCAAATCTCTAGGCTCGATGTCGGGCCCATATGGGCCAGCATGGGGCTCATTTTTTATTCTCATTAACCATGGCGGGCATAGAGCAACCACCACGGTTAATCCGCCATTAACCGCGACCTCACCACGGGCGCCCTTGCCCGCCATGGTTAATCAAACTGCCCGCCATGCAAGAAAACACACTAGTAGTAGTGCTAATTTTGGAACCAAACTTTTTGAAGCCGAGAAACTGAACCGAACTTGTCGGTTTAAACCGGTTGCCCAGGGATATCCAACAAAGATTACATTTGGATTCTCACATTTCAGATTTCAATTTTTTGAAAATGAATAGTCTGTTCTACTATTGTCTGTCCTAGGTCGCAACCAACCATGGCCCAATTGGTCCACAGATATAGGGAGCGGCAGTCGCGAGTGGGGCTACAGGAGTGGCGTCGGCCGTGAGCTGGGCTACAGGTCGCATCGGTGAGCGGCGCCAACATGAGTAGGTGCAAGGGGTGACCTTGCAAGCTCGAATGGAGTCTTCGTTTTTTTCAGTTAAATCGAAAAACCAAACAGAGAAAACCAACACCCAAGTTGTCGGGATAACAGATTGCTTAGCTAATTCTGGAAGCCGGACATTTTTGAAACAGAGACGGGAGAGAACGTGAGAGAACCTTATTCCTTGACAACGTCGCCGGACACTGGGACCTAGACCTACTAAGACCTCAAGCACCACCATGGATGTACGCAGAACCTTATTCCCGATAGGCAGGTGCACCTCCATCACTCTAGATTCGGGAGTACGCAGATCCACCCCGAGGCGTGTTGATATGGTGAGGAGCGACACCACCACCATGGTTCCAGCAAGGAGCAAGCGGATCCAGCGAGGAGAGGACGCGTGTGTGGATGTGGTAAGGAACGGGCTCAGTGGCGGCGGATCCAGATGCCAAGTATCAAGAAGCTATTTTTTTCTTAATATTTGCCTTATTAATATAAAGTAATATAGTTGGCCATATGAAATTGATATCATGAGTTATATGAAATAAATTTCAATTATGTGTTAACGTTATTATTAAAAATAATATCATCACTTCAAATAAACTAATTTGTCACATATTATTAGTATTATCACAAAACCAATATACGTAGACTTTTAAATTTTCCTTCCTAAAAAATTGACTAAAATTATATCCCGCCAAAACTAATTTGTCACATTAGGTTCGCTCCTTAAAATATTGACCGAAATTATTTCCCACCAAATTTTCCCTCTCCCGCAAATGCATTTGCCGCTCTTTAGCAGTTGCGCGCGGGGCGTGACTCAGTCAATCTAATCTGGTGGAGAAAACTCGAAGGCCTTCTATTCTCATTTCCTCAACTGACCGAAGCTCCTAGGTCTGCGTGGCGGCGGCTCCCTTCCCTCCGGTTCATCTCCGGCCACAAGGCCACCATCGAAGGCAGGCAAGTCTCATCACGTTGTTCCAGAAGGCAAGGCCATCTCTTTACTGGATTCTTCTGCTGTTCTTCTCCCGCTCACCTCACCTTGCACATGTTCTCACTAGTGCAGCGACCAGACGGCTGTACGACCGCCGCCGCATCCCTCACGCATCTGCCCAGGTTGTCGTCGGGCCCTTCACCAGTGACGAGCACCCACAGGTATGCCCACTCTTTTCTCCCCACCGGCCTGCGCGAATCCATGCGCCCAAATCCGATCCTCACCCTCAGCCGTTTTGCCGTCACCCCGAGCACGCGCGGCAGGAGGTCCGTCTTGCGGTTGCAGTGATGGCGGTGACAGGGCAAATCCCCTCCCACTTTTCTCGTTCTCTCATCGTGCATCTCTGGCTATTCTCTAACTAATACGGTAGTTGTTTGACTTGGTTCAGATCAGCGTCCGAACTCTTGAATCAGAGTTCATTTGGTAATATATCCCCATCAGTTGTATGTTAATTATTCTATTACACTTGTTTTTTATTTGACAATTATCCAATGATTTATTTTATTTTTCTATTGGTGCTACATTTTATTTAGATTGTGAGTTTTGGTACCATGGCGGTGGATATCTGGACCATAAATCTTGTATGCGATGGGGCAAATGATAGAGACAAACATGTGCAGACGAAAATGGATAGAGATGAGATATGCTACTTCAACCTGATTGAATTGATTGAGCAATATGGGTACACATCAATTGACTATATATACTACAGAAGGAAAGATGGCCTTGTTGCAATACAACAAGATCCTGAGGTCATGGACATGCTTAAGGAGTGTGAGAGCCAAAAGATGTTTAGCTTGTTTGTGACAAAGCAGAGACTGGCCACATTAGCGCCTACCAATTCCAACAAAGAACCATCCAATTCAAACAAAGAACCATCCAATTCTAAACCAAATAAAACTAAAGGTATTATAATGAACATATACTTTACTCTTCTAAATTTACTATAAGCACTAGCCAGTTTAGTTGGAGCTGCTAAAACTGTTGTGGGTAACATCTTGATTCCAAACATCCATGGGATATGTATCTGGAAAAGCATAGGCTGCTGCAGGACTTGGAACCTGCAATACAACATGTCTACTTAACTAATATTAGTAACATTCTACTCTAATTCATGTTGTGCAGCGGCTATGGCAAGGGGTAGAAGGAAACAAATAATTCAGAGCCATGATGAATATTTGTTAGAAGAGCATACTCGACAGGAGAGCCATGGACAAAATACTAAGGCATCTGAACTCCATTCAAGTGCTACAGGAGATCAGATAGATGGTGATGGTGATATCGAGGTTAATTTCCACGGTACTTACTAACCTACTGTAATTTTTTTTATTACTACCAGAATGTGTTATCTATTTATCATTGAATTTTTTGTGCTATGCAACACTGCATAGATGAAACTGAGGATAGAGTAAAGCGTGGAAAGACAAAACTAAAAGATATTTGGAACCTTCCAAAAGGTCATAGAATTGTGGTTAGATGCAATGAGTTGGATCAACCAATTGGAGTAGAGGCTGGGTTTCTAGGGAAGTTTCTTGGCATGGTGGCTAGGAATGGTTGCTTGTGTAGCTTGAGCTACAAGGATTGGAGACTTCTAATTGGAAAGAAAGAAAAAAACACTGATGAACAGAAAAATAAGAAGGACATACTTAGGCAAGTGAAGGTATGTAGTTCAGCGAGGTATCGTATAACCTTGTTTGTAACTTTTGATAATTTACTTTCAGTTTGTACTTATGTCTTTTGTTATTGGCATATACAGATGAGATTCCTGTACCCTTCTCGCATGGAAAAATGGATACTTCGAACCATTGGAGATAGATGGAGGCAGCACAAGTCGAATCTGAAATCATTATATTTTGATGAGCATAAGAGCACAAAAGATAACCATAAGAATGTTCCTAACGGTGTACTTTCTGATCAGTGGATTGCGCTTGTGGATAATTGGATGACACAAAAGCAATGGTACATGGATATTGTTGGGTTTATATTTATGTGTTTTCCATGCCCAGTAGATTTTGTAAACATTTATGGAACCTAAATTCTTCTCTGTCTCATCATTATATGATAGGATATAAGTAAGAAAAACAGAGTAAATTGTACAAAGAAGAAGTCAACACATACAGCTGGAACAAAGAGTTTTGCTCGAAACAGAGAGGAGTTGGTAAATTCTTTTACAACACAAACTATACTCTTGCTATATCTATATGCTAATGATTATTAAGTTCTTTATATCTATTTTTCATGTTCACAGAGGGAAAAAAAGATCCTGAAAAGAAATATCCTCACAGGGCTGTTTTGTATCTCCATACACACCAGACTGAAAGTGACAAGGACACAAATGCACATGTGGTACATTATTTGTGAATGCTTGATCTTTGATTGTTTACATCACTTTTTTCATGTTAGTTTAATTCTTATTGGTGCTATGCATAGGGGGATTTGAAGAAACTTATAGAGCAGCAGCCTTGTTTAGCGGAGACTAGTCAAGGAAAGGTTGCATGGAAAGGAGATGCACTTAGTAAAATATTAGGAGAAGAAAAGCCTGGCCATGTGCATGGCTTGGGACTCGTTCCAAATCCTAATCAAGTGTTTAACGCATCTGCTTCAAAGCGCCTTAAGAGTGTAAATTTGACATCACTAGATGAAACATCAAGTGAAGATGTAGTATCTTTGAGACTTGAAATGGAGAAGCTTGGGCAGCGTGTTCGGAATCAAGATGCCACTATACTACAGCTGCAAAAACATACCCAACAGGTAAATTTTAAAAAGTTTAATTCTAAGCAATTCGTACACTAACCTTCTAATTTGTTGACATAGGGATGCTTAGATGATCATGTCTATGCACCTAAAGATGGCTACTGTGCTGATGCCAGAATTAAGACACGAAAGGTACATGCCCCTCTAAAAGTCGACAAGAAAAAACAATATACTGTAATTTTTTAATAGTTGGTTCTAATTTTTAGTCATTTGTCCATCAACAGCGAGTATATAGTGACCCTCAAAATCAAGATACTATCATGGATAGACAGCGAGTATATAGTGAGCCTCAAAATTTTCAGGATTCTAGCATGGATGGACCACTGAATGATACAATGGTACTATTGAATTGGATTTTGCATACCAGATTTATGTGAAAGATTTATTTATTTTAGTTCAACGCAGAATGGGCATGCTGACAATGTGAAGGATGATGATCTGCAGGTAGATTACGAATACCTTAGTCATGTACAGAAGGTATGCACACTAATATGGATGAGAGCGTTTAACTATGTTTGGCACTGGAAAGCTACTAATGGTTGCCGCTTCAACTAGAATTTTATTTTGTCCTTTAACTTTGACCTGTGACTTGTGCTTGCAGAGGCAGAATGTTATGATGCAGAGAAAAAATAGATGCTCTTAGCTCAAAAGAAACAGGTAAGGAAGCTATTTTTAGTGATGAATCATTGTAAGGTATTTTGGCTAAAGATTATTTCGATTCTTCTGTAAAGAAGGTGGCTGAGCACTCATCTGGAACCACAAATTTGGACTCATATACCGGAGCCTTAATAAAAAAATAGCTTACAGGTATTCATGAAGCACTACCTATAGATTTTTATTTTACACAAGTTCATGCAATCCTTGTCTGAACTTTAGTCATTAGTGTTTACTTCATGCTGTGCTTGTCTTGTTAACCTATCTCTATTGTGATTCCATTTTGTTGGTGAAAGAATATATTAATTTATTCTTATTCACTATAGACGGAGCAAGATGATTATGTGGAGCGTGAAGATCTTCCAACACATTACAAAGATAATTTTAATAAAGATAAGGTTTGCAAACCAAACTTAACACATGGATGCAAAGCAATATATTCTGTTCATGTTGCTAGATATTTATTGCCACTGCTTTTTTGAGTTTCCTAACAGAATAGCAGTATACTGTTATATGAAGTTTATCAAATTGTTGTATTAAACTAGCACATAGTACAGGTTGTCGCAAAGGAAACATCTGCTACTCCCTCAAATTTTGAAGCATCTCAGTACCAAGTAAATATCTTTTTTAGCATTGATATTTTTTTGTTAGCTTATTTTCCACTACTAAGTTTCTGTTTTGACATGTTATACCAGCTGAACAAGATCTCAAAAGGCCTACTGCTACAGTACCTGCTAGTGTACAAGACACATCTCTTAAAACTTCATATTATCCTTTTTCTTATTTGTTCTTACAGCTGGAGTCTAAGAATCCCTATATATACTTTTGTAGAAACATCATCATGGCACAACAAGTTTGTCAACTGGCAATACAATGAAGGTACGATTATTTAATTTCTTGGACAGACTGTGACCTATTATGTGCTTATTGTTTTGTATGCATATATATGTGAACCAGGTTGGCACCAAAGTATACTTACAGAGATGGAAAAATCGAAATAAGACTGTTGCAATGGGTAAACTAGTGAGTTGTGATCCAACACAGAAACTTGATGGTGTTCAGCTAGGCAAAAGAATTTTGGATGGTTTCTGTTGGTTTTGCATTGGTAGAAGATGAACCATTGATACGACCATACAAAAACTACAAGGTTCTTAGAGATGTCGAAGGAGGAGTCTATGTTGCGTGGCCTTCAACTTTTGTACGGTCTTTTCTATAAGCCAATATGATTTTAGTTCTCATGTGCGTCATATATTAATTAATTCAATTTTCATTTGCAGATTGAGAAGGTAGATATATGATCACACTAGCGGAACGCTGGACTAAACTGAAGGACTGCTAGCATGCTAGGAGGGATCTTTTATATGTCTTATATTTGCTCACATAGGAACATGTGCTTGTACAAAAAAAAAGGTGTCATGAATTTGGATGGTACTTTGTAATGCGACAAATTATTTATAATATATATATATGGCTCAATGTGCTTATTTTTATGTTGGATGGTATTGCATTTTTGTACAATATTATCTCTATTGTTGTCTCAAAAAAATTATATAATATTAATGAATGAATCGTTTATGCCCTACAACGCATATAAGTGTTGCAATAGACCAAATCTATATGTTACAACAAACCATAGAGGCTATTCACACATGGTCTGTACAAACACATATAAGTGTTGCTATGATCAAACATTATGTGTTGCAACTTTGCAACGCTTTATTACCATATGTTACCAACACATAAATAAGTGTTGTAATAGATCCTTGTAACGCCACTTTAGGCAACGCATACAAGAAGCGTTGGTATAGATCCTACTAACGTATATATGAACTTTTAGCAATGCATATTTGTGTTGCAAGGGGGGGGGTGTCATTTTGTAGTGTGCACACTTCACCGCACGCGTCACGTTCTCCCCTTCACTTTCCTTTTTTTTTTTTTTTCCGTCCTCATGTTCTCGGAGCCCCGTCCGGTGTGCGTGTAGGTAATTTTAAATTGTTTTGAAAACAGTGAGCCGTCCGACCGTTCCCCTTTCCCCTTTTCTTCCTCCTCAACGCCCTCGCTGGGAGCTGCAATTTAGTCGGGACGGCGTACCCTCCCCCTCCCCCCGGCGGACGTCTCCCTCGCCGCTCAGGCAGCACGGTCGCTGCCGCCCGGCCGTCTGATCCGCCCCCAAACCTCGCGTCCGCACGCCGGGCCGCGCCTCGACCGGTGGTACTAACTCAAGAAGGAGGGAGGAGGAGCCCAGCCGCAACCGCAATCTACTTCCCCGTCGCGTATTTGCATTGCCCTCCCTTGGGCCCCGATCCCGCCCGCGCCGCCATTTGTCGAGAGATCGCGCCCCCATTCCCACAATCCCCTCACTCCCTCCCTCGGGGTAAAAGCCCGCCCGCCCGCCCGTCAGCTCGATTAGCCCTCCGGCAACCCCATCGCTTGCCTTCGCTTTTAGGGGCTTGGTGGTTGATTGATCTAGTGCTCGATCCCCGAAGGAGCGGCCGTGGGATGGGACGGTGACCCGCGGAGTGGCGTGGTGCGGAGCCCGCGGGCGAAGTTCATTTCATGGTGCGTTCCGGACGGGGTGAGGCAAACCATTGCCGGCGGTCCCGCGCCGGTGCTGCGACGCCGTCGAGCGGCCGCGGGGGGCTCGAGGACCTTAGGTCCTCGCCAGGAGACCGCCTCAGAAGCCCCAATCCGCCCCTTCCCTGCCGCTGCTCGTCGCCGTTTCGCTTCGCACGCACGCGACGCATCGGGAATGAATGAACCGGCGCCCGGCAGCGGGTTCGGTCCAGGTGTGCTTGCTTGTTGCTCCCGCAAATCCAGCGTGAGCGAGGTCGCAGGCGCTGTAACGAGCTGTTCAGAAGATAAGCAGCGCCGCCATCGATGACGGGCTGATTAACAAGGTCAGCGCTATGGGTGTCGGTTCCCCTCGCTTTGGTTCTTACGTAATCACTTGCTAATGCTGTATGTGCTATGTGCAAGTGCGGCGGATGGTCCCTGTTAGTATCGCGTGTGTATGTGTGATGATCAATGCTGAGATGGTTGTTCTTGTTTGTTGCCTCTCTTGCAGAGGAGTTTCGGTTGGCACTATTTAAGACCAGCAAGAAGGAGAGCCTGTTCGCGGATCGTGTGAGTATTCATTTGTTCCGCATTGTTGATCGTTTTTGTGTGCTGCTGTGCGATATTGCTAACTACTACTATTTTCTATGCTTTACAATTTTGTATCCGGGAATGGGAATTTTGCAAATCATTGAGAATCGAGGATTGCTCAATAGTTAATGTTGCAATGGCGATGGAAGCTATAAAAAACTTAAGGGCGGGAGTTCAGCGGATAGTTGACTCCTGTAGTCTTTCGAATGCATCTTCTTTTTGGGGTGGGGGTGGGTACAAATCAGGGTTCTATTGATATATGCTTTAGTTACCCGTTTTTACGTAAGAATCTATCGTTATTTATGCTTTCCCCGCCAATTGTCTTGCTAAATGACTGTGGCCATTAGTTAGTCATGTAAGGATGATATAAACCCTTTATCTGCATTTGGTTTAAGGCCCCCTCTCGTCACTCACATCAATCCCGGGCCACACATCTGTGTTATTCAGCACCTTTTCTTAGCCAAAATGTCAATATCCTAATTTCGATTATTATTATTTTACTTATTCATTGTGAATTTTTGTCTCAAATCAACAGACTCTCCGTGTTGGAGATTTTTTTGGCATTAATATGAGGTTTGACATGACCCCTTTCCTCACATATTGCACATAGAACCTATTTATGTCGCAACATGAAATGCTTAGTCTCCTTATTAATTCCTCACATTCGCGTGTGTTGCAAATGTACTGAGCTGTAATGTTGTTATATCTGATTGGAAGTTGAGCGTGTGTGAGTAACTTTTTGTATGACTTGTCTTAGATTGGTTTCTGTACAAATGCCCCATGTCTTATGCCACTGCACAATGCATTATGCATGTACTTCTGTATGATTTCTTTAATTCAGCATGTTCATATCATATCTCACGGATAAAGTGCTGTTATATATCGAAATATACTCTGAATTGGTACTTAGATAAATGACTTTTTCGATGACTAGTGACTAGTCTATATTGCATCAGTAGGAATGCCTTTCTGTTTTTTGCTTAACTGCCATGCTTATTTATTTATTTATTTATTTTTGGGGGTGGCGGTCGCCTTTCATATATTTTTTTGTGTTGTGAGCAAAATGATGCTCTATGCATATCACTTGATACTTGAAAGCTATTTAAATTTCATGGGACATTTATGATGGAATCATGTATCAATTGAAGGTAGAGATGTTTAGTACCATGTTTTGTGTGGAAAAAATAGCTGCATGAAAAATGTGGATCCCTGATCTTGCTTTTGGTTACTGATTCCTTAATGTTTTCTCATCCCTTTCAGGTATTTGATTTGTTCGACACAAAGCACAATGGAATTTTAGGATTTGAAGAATTTGCTCGTGCTCTCTCAGTATTTCATCCTAATGCTCCCCTTGATGACAAAATTGACTGTGAGCTCCTGTGTTTTGTAAATTGATAATTTGGCTCTCTACTATAAATGTTAAATACTTAAATCTAAGTTCTGTTACATGATTGGCCTAATGGCCCCACATTTCTTTTAGCCAAAATGACAATATCCCGTGGGAGTGAATTTAAAATAAAATTGGGTTTAAAAAACACCCCTCCTCCATGTTCGAGTTATACGGGTAACCACCTGTGTCACTTTCAGCGAGATGCACATGGCTGTAGGCATGTGTCCTCAGCGCTCGTTGGCATGTCTTAGGCAGCTTTTTTTTTTAAAACATTAGATACAGCCGGGTAGGCCCCAACTGTAGGGCAGCCAGCTTTCAGGGTGTTTCTCGGCTTGTGTGCACGTAGTTTCTTCTTAATGCAATGCCATGGGGGCGGTCTTTGCATGAGTTATACTGGTTAGAGCAGTGTGCTTGGACATCTACAATTTCTAATTGCATTGCCCAGGGGGCGTCTTCCCCCCTGTGGTCAAGTTTTTTATGTTTTCCCCGTTGAGGGGATAATTCACCACAATAACTTGAAGCTTATTTAAAATACCATTCCAAATTTTGGATGTAGTACTTGGATTCACTAATGTGTAGTCTATTCAACATTCTTTTAGTAATATATTGAGTTTATTGTAAAGCTGAAGTTTAACAAACTTATTTTATGTAATGCTCCTGCTTTTCCACATGTATTTTTTAACGCTAAATTCTGAATGAAAAAACTTGTATTGTTTCTGCAGTTTCATTCTAGCTGTATGATCTCAAGCAGCAAGGCTACATTGAGAGACAAGAGGTATGGAACTGTGAGTAGTATTGCTATCACAGTGATGTACAGTTCATCATTTTTTTAAAAACTTGAAGAGAAAAATATTCAACCTTGGGATGTTATATAGATATGCATATAGTGTTGTTAGAGAGACTTCTAATAATGTGTACTCCAAAAATCACATCCTTTTTATTAGCAGATCAGCGGTACAGGTAGCATGATCTTTTTTGATCTCCATCAACACATTGTCCAAGTCAACAATTGATTAAGTAATGAAGTCTTCTAGATTATTTACTCCACGGCTAGTTTCTTTTGTGTTTCCTTTTTTTTTTTTTGGATAAAGATGTTTTCAACTAGCAGCATAAGAGTTTACTCCTTCTTAGTTTTAGAACCGAGCCATTTGTGACAAACAGTTGCACAAAGTTTTACGACAATAGTATCAAGTTTATAATTTATGGGGCAAATCTATAACCTAACGTGTACAAAGTTTATAATTTATTAGTTCAAATTTTTAAAAAATTACGGTGTAAACTCATAAACATACGAGTACAAAGTTCAAAATTTTTAGAACCGCATTAAAAAGTTTAAGATTTCATAGTTAAAAGTTGTATAATTCTGGTGTAAATTTATAATCCAACGTGTACAAAGTTTCTAATTTGGTAGTTCAAAGTTTAACAACTATAGTATAAAGTTTATGATCCGATAGTTAAAGGTTTTATATAATTCTGGTGTAAATTTATAAACGAACAAGTACAAAGTTTCTAATTTGATAGTTCAAAGTTTTACAACTGCAGTATAAAGTTTATGAGTTGATGGTTAAAAGTTTTATATAATTCTGGTGTAAATTTATAAACCAACGAGTACAAAGGTTCTAATTTGATAGTCCAAAGTTTTAGACTATAGTATAAAGTTTATGATTTCATAGTTAAAAGTTTTATATAATTGTGGTGTAAATTTATAAACCACCGAGTACAAATTTTCTATAACATAACGTGTACAAAGTTTATAATTTATTAGTTCAAACTTTTAGAACCTACCCTACAAAGTTTATAATTTAATAGTTCAAAGTTTTAAAAATCTAGGTGTAAACTCATAAACCTACGAGTAAAAAAGTTCATAATTTAGTAGTTCAAAGTTTTGATACCACATTAAAAAGTTTAAGATTTAATAGTTAAAAGTTTTGTATAGTTTTGGTGTAAATTTTATTAACCAACGAGTACAAAGTTTATAATTTGGTAGTTTAAAGTTTTACAACTGTAGTATAAAGTTTATGATCTAATAGTTAAGAATTTTATAATTCTATGCTATAAATTTTTAAACAAACGAGTACAAAATTTCTAATTTGGTAGTTCAAAGTTTTAAAACTATAGTATAAAGTTTATGATCTAATAGTTAAAGTTTTATGTAATTCTTGTGTAAATTTATAAAACGAGTATAAAGTTTCTAATTTGGTAGCTGAAAGTTTTACAAGTATAGTATAAAGTTTATGATTTGATAGGTACAAGTTTTATATGTTTTCTAGGTGTAAATTTATAAACCGGAGTACAAAGTGTCTAATTAGCTTACCTTTGTGTTTTTTTTCTGGGATTTGTAGCTACAAATCAAGAGAAGCCACATGTCGATTTCTATTAGTTAATTATTTGTAAAGAGATATATTTGTCTAGACAGATATGTACTTATTTTCATGTGCAAAGTACTTGCTAACTTAAAGTATTCAAGTCAACTTAAAGCAAACATTTACCTTTTTTTTTATTTTTTCACTTTTCATATATATGTTAATTTTTTTACTTTCACTTTCATTTATATGTGAAACCATCCCCCTTTGTATATTTCTCCCACAAACCCGATGTCCCAAAAAAGAGAAAAATTTAGCTTCTAGACAATAATATTTTGGCCCAATGAAGCTAGGCAGGAGAAAATAGAAAATAATATGGACCGGTAAAAAAATCCTGGCCCAATGAAGCATGACTTAGAAAACCGGGCCGCTATGGGCTGACCGAGGACACCGGGGCGTGCTGCTTTGTTAAGTAAGTGCGTGTGTGCACTGCTATCTGTAGGCGCACGTGCGCCACTACCGATCCTGGTGGGCGTGCACCACCCAGTGACGCCCGTGAGTCTGTCCTAGTGCTTCTGAACTCTTATCCTCTATTGGAAGCCTGTGGCATGAAAAGGTTTCACATCATGTAAAACTTCGTTCTGATAAATAAAAATTTAAAATGAAAAAAAAAAATCTAAAATCACGTGAACATGTTAAACTTCGCTCGAGTCGTTTGAAGGGGTCTGTCTTAGCTCCAATTCTAAGTACTATGGCGGAGTCGTTTGACATCTCCTAGCGACTTCGGGAGGCGAAACCCAGCCGCCGCCACTAGCCCTCCCCTCTCTTCTCCCACCCACCCCCGTCGCCGGAGAAGACCGCGGAAGTCCGCGCAGCCCCTAGGATGGTGATGGCGGGACCTTGTGTCGTGGTGACCGCTGCCGCGCCGGATCTTGGCGGGATCGATGGTGGGCACAGCCGGGGCGGCGGCCTTGTGGAGGTTGCGGCGTGCCTCTCCCTCCTCGGGCGAACTCGGCGAAGCTCGACGGCCGGGCGAGGCGGATCCAGCCTCCCCGGTCGGATCCGCATTCCCTCTCCGGATCGGTGGTCACGGGCGGGTACAGCGCTGGCGCATTGTGGCCAGCGGCAGCTTGCTCTAGCGGGATGGCCTGCCTATGGGTTGGATCCAACGTCAGGCTGGATCCAAACCCCCACACCCTGCTGCGACGATGGCGCATTTTGGTGCGTGGTGGCCGGCCGCGCTCGCCCCCGCGGACGCGCGGGGGCCATGGTGAGGTGCCCTCCGTCATCGGTCTCCTGTCGCGGTAGTTCTGGTGCAAACCATGCCCGGTGGGCCGGGCGCGGTGGCACAATGTGTCACGATCTTCTTGGAGACGCCGTCGGGTGCTACTCGTCGAGAGAGGGGGCAGGTCTCGGGACGAAAGTCCTCGTGCACTTGTCCAACATTGATGGCATCTCGTGCTGTCATTCCCTTCTTGAAGGCCCCCGTTGGAGCACGCCTATCGTGTCCCCCCCTCGTTGAAACTGTTTTGTTGACGATTGTTTTTCGCCGGGAGGTTGGAGGCCCTAGCCGAGGATCCGTGCACGCAGGTGTTCACGGTGAAGGAAGGCGCCAAGAGAAGATCATTGGTGTGGTGATCGGAGAGCCTCGCAATTGCTTGGTAGAGTTGAACCCACGAATGGTGTGAGCGTATGTGGCTCCCTGCAGGTAAATTGGCAACGAGGGCGTGGCGTGGCGACGGTGGCTAGCAGATGTGCATTGCTGTAGTGAGTGACTCACGAGTTTGGCGTCGGATGGTCCTGATGCAAGAAGGTTTTTCCGACTGGTAGCAAGAGGACTCCGGTGGTACTTCGACTGTTTTAGGCAGCTAGGTTGCTGAAATCTATAGTGCGCGCGTGTGTTTGTGGTGTAATAATGAATAGCTATATGTATTTTTTCGATGCAGAGGATGGGATATCAATATATTCGTTTTTCTAAAAAAAAACATGTTAAACTTCATTCAACCTTGAATTTAAATAAAATGAAATAAAAATCTAATCTCACTTGAGCCTTCAATTCAGCATAAGCATCTGGAGGTTAAAACATAGTGTCGTCCACTGCTTCAGACAATCCGTATAGAGGGGATCATTTGTCAGCTATTTCATCTCTCTGAAATTCTCCAGCGACCTCGGGCTCCCAAAGTCGTGGTCAGCCAAACCCCATTGCTGTGCCCACTGCCGTCCTAGATTCATCTCTAAGGCTATCTGCACTACAATAGGCCACGCCACCCTCCAGTACCGCTTTAACGTAAATATCGCCGCGCCGCGGCACGCTATGGCTGTCAGTGAACTCCAGTACCGCGTTCCAGGCGGTATGCCCAGCGCACTCCCCGTGCGTACGCTACCATGCCATGTCGAGTGGCTGCACCGGTCCCGGGAGAGAGAAAGGACCAGCATGTGCGCAGGCGGCAGGAGCGGGAGAAAGGGCATGCACCAACGGCGGGTCCCACCATTTAAATAAGGAAAAAAATATTATAACTCGTAAACGAAAAGACCAAATTAAATTCGACACACCATTAAATTTCAGATTGATAAATACTTCAAAACTAGATCTCACGTGGATATATTTAGATAACATTACAAAGTGGACCCCATTGATTAAAAGTATGGGCCGAGTGTAAGAAAAATGGCGTAAATAAAGTAGAGAATCTTGATGATTAGGATAGAATATTCCTTTAGAGACGAAGTTAAAGTATGAGAGTGCGGATAGTCAACGTAGTTTCTAAAACTACATTTATATTTCATTTTATAAATACTTAATAGTAAAAAGTACAGTCAAAATTCTTTATTAAAGACAATGTCGGTTCCTGCAATGACTTATTTTAAGAAATTGGATGGAGTATTTGCTTGTGGGACCGGCTGCCCATTCCCTGCCCTTCACACGACAACCGGCATTCCTATACCGGACAGGTCTACAACTTCTCATACTTGCCCCATGGAGGCTGTCATCGTAGATTCATCTCTAAATGTAATTTAATATTAATAAATTTTTATTTCATTTAGCTCAACTTCCCATGCGCCATCATAGATCCATGGAGGCTGCTACCCATCTCAAGCCCGACTGCCTCCTCCACCCTTGTGTGCCTTCCTCAACCCCTCAATGGCGGCTATGAGCAGACATCCCATGGTGGATCCATGAGCAACCACACAAATTAATTAGTTGCATGGTGGTCTCCTCCACCCAGCAGGTGACGGGCTGACGGTGGCTCGTCATACGGCGCCCCCAACTATGTGCCGCCCCTATTTCCCCTTCCCTCAGTATCTACAATGAATTTTGAGATGTTGTAACGATCAATTTTTTTAATGTTGCAATAATCGGTTTTGAATTTGCAACAATGAATTTAACATGTTTCAACATGTTTTATTCGATGTTACAACTATCGATTTTATGGATTTTTATATTTTTTTGGGCTAAAAGAAACTTTATATATAGCACCCAACAATTTAGCATTTCTGTTTTTTTATGCCGTATTTATTTAAGGACCTTTCACCTGCCGAAGAGCGGATCGTCACAAATTAACCAGGGGCCCAAGCAGCATTTTTCTCTTCTTCTTTTTTTTTCTTTCTAATTTGACGTAAGGCCCAGTTAGCCACCTCAAGCCACGATCGAACTCCCTCACCTTCCCCTCCGCCCGCCGGCAAGCAGCGCCGCCCCATGCCCACTGACTCTGCCTGCGCTGATGTGCCACATGTGAGGACCGGATCTCCACCGAGCTGACTCCCTAGCATTTTTTCTCTTCTTTTTTTTCACTTGTCCTCGAGAGTCTTCCTTGTACTTGATTATTTATCTTTGTCTCACTTGTTACCAATCCTCCTTTCCATTTATAATAGACTTGTCCATTTGCAGTCCACTATTGCTTTTACCAGCCTGGACCATTTTGTATTGTTCCTTATCTCCACTTCCTGGCCATTCCATTCTTTCATACTAATTTCTTCTGAGTACGTGAGTTCAGTTTCCTTGGCCTTTTCCTTATGTGAGAAGTCCTCATGACTTGATACGTCATCTATGGGGCCTCTGGACTGTCTTTAGGAGGGCTTAACGGCTCTATTTTTAGACATTTCTTCCTCTGATTTTTCAATGATAGTGGATATTTTTTTGTATAACTTAATCATCCTGGCCACAAGTGCTCTGTGTCGAAACTCAAAGAACGAAAGTTCTGCTTGAGTGTTTGTTCATGGCAGTTTTTGCTTCAATAGCTGCCAATGGATCAAACTTTGATTTTCAGAGATTGGACCCATATTCATTAATTAGAACTTGCCAATAACTGCCAATGGACTCATGTTTCATCTATGTTTTAACAAATACAATCATAAAAAGTTCACTTAGTAATATTTTAGTGGTATGCTTACTGTATGGTTTGCCAATATTAGAACTTATGTTCATCAGTTAGTAACAGTAAAGATATAAAGCCGGGCCTGACTATGTTGTGTTGCCTCATCAACTTTTTTTTTCTCGATCGGGCCATTCACCCGTTTTTCATTAAGAGGAGGAAAACCAAATCCAAATACAAATAGAGTTCATGATGCCAAGTGGACATCGAAACAAACAAACGAAAAGAGAACGAACAACCTGTCTACCTGAAATAAATTAGTGATTACATGATGAACAAGCTCTCGGGGACCGACGGTGGACAATCTACATCCACTCAAGCCCCGAGGCGCTTCTTGCCTAGAAGGAAGCGCTCCATGCCCCCCCCGCTCACCTCAAAGAAGAGGCCCTGCGGAAGGTGCATCGCAACTCGTCGAAGGAGACCGGCGTCCCTCATGCTCCGGCCTTGACCTCGATCCCCAACTTCTTGGAGCGTAACACTCCTTGCCCGGGTCCTCCGGCTTATGGAGCCTAGACCCACTTTTTGCAGCGAGGCATGCGCTATGTTTCGCATGGAGTCCTGGCGCGGGCGCTGCGTTTTCCTAAAGACCGGGCGTGGAGAGCGCAGCAAGACCCATCTTCGTTGCCACGCAGCATCAGTGCCACCGTGCCGTGCATCGGGAGGTCAACCCCGACCTTAGATCGCAGCAGCGTGCACACCGAGCTCCCCGACCCTAGGCGGCGAGGACGGGGGGTGCCCGGTGTAGCATCCAACACGATAGTGATTAGTGGTTTGGCTTAACTCGCCTCTACCAAGTCGGCCCACTGGGGCCGTCCATCGCCCCGGAGCGGTGGCTGATGGAGAGGCACCCACGCACGCAAGAGCCACCATGGACACGGGGGCCCGTCCCCGACGGGGCTAGCCGGGCGCACGGGTGATGGAGGCCGCAAGCTCGACGAGCATTGGGTCATCCCATGTCACGGGCCCCCACCGCCGCCGGGCGAGCGCCGCCGGGTCAACGGCATCACCGCCGCTGATGTGGCTGAGCACCTCGGGCATGCGCTCGCGCCGCTAGCGACGACGACGGCGCCGGGCCGCGCCCGCAGCATGTGTGTGTCAAGGGAGGGTCCCCATAGTCGCCGCGCTGCCGGCCGGCGGGAGCCGACAGAGAATCTCTCCGACACGGATCGGGCCACGGACACCGCCGCCGATTCAGCCGTTGAGGGCCCGGGAGGTGGAGCCCCGACAAGAGCGACGTGCACCAGCCGCGGTCCGCAAGGTCGGGCGGCCACGCTTGGCCCCCGCCTCGGCACCTTCATCGGCAGCGACGCGCCCGATGCCCCCTCGCGGCAGCAGCAGAGGCATCGCGACGGGAGGTGCGTGAGCGCCGTGGACGTGCTTGTTGGAGAGGCAGCTTGAAGCAGCACCGACTAGCTCTGGCGGCACGGGCCTTGGGCGGTGTGGGCGACGGTGGGCCGGCGGATGTGGCTTCGGCGGGGGAGGACCTCCTGCCAGCCGTGGCGGTCCGGAGGGGATTGCCTCATCAACCCGAGTTTGTGGAAATTGGATATCTGTATAACGTGTTAATCCAGCCTAAATATTTTTCTTATGGAGTCCTTGCCAGTTGCAACTGATTAGAAGCCATATTCTTTTGAGTTTATCCATCGACTATGTTGGTTATGGCTGTATATGGAGTCTTCACATACTAAATTTAGGCCAGATGGTAGCTGACTAGTAGGATGGAACATGTGTGATAATCAGTACTCATTTACTCTGCACACAAGATATCTGCAGGTGCTTCTGTTTAATGATGTAGATTCTTGCTTATCCTGTTCGTAAGATCACTTAACGACACTCAGTGATGATAGTAATGCTAAAACAGTGAGATGTTCCTCTGCTGTTTGAGGCTACCTCTTAAAAAATCCTGTTACACCCTTCGTAAAGATTATATTCTCTTAAAGATTATATACATTGGATGTCAATATAAATCTTAACTAAATGAGGTATTTCTTTGATGTTTGAATCTGTCCTCTATAAGTGATTTTGTTAAAGTGTGATTGTCAAGGGTGGGTGATCAATGGATAATACATTAGTTGCTGTTTATTCAATCCTAGCAACAATTTTTTGTTTCCTGTGGTTAATGGGTAACCAATTTTCATTGAGGCAGCACAACTCTTCAATAGCCTGATGTAATTATAATTTTGCAGCACTGGGTACAGTTTTTACCGGTGTGGAACCAAGTGAGGGTGCATGAAGTGCATGAAGATACTCGTCAAGTTGTCTTGTGATCATCCTAGATGGCATGTGTGGTTTTGTGGTGGGAGAGCTATCTTGCAGTTCTTGGTTTTGCTGCTGCTTTTTTTCCTTGATGTCCTTGATGTTTTCTGGATTCCTGTGTACGGAATGGGTACTAGTCTCAAAGTTGTAAAGCTAGTAGCTTGGTATTTGGTTTGAAGCTCGTGTGGACTTGTCTTTTAAGATGGATTTCTGTCTGAAATTGTTGCTGCTGCTCGGAAAAATTATCATATACTATGTTTGCGTGTTAGTACAGTATTTTGGTTCAGATTCTTGTGGCTTCAATCTTGGTTGTGTTATTTACCACTGAGATGCATTTAGTGAACCTGCACTGTGTTGCTTTAATTTTTGTTACTCTCTTGTACTTTTGGCATGGTGAGTTTGTGTGGTCAGTTGTGGAAGAAAAGTGTTAGCAGTTTAATGTGTAGAAGTTGGCTAATTTCTTCATCTGCCTTTTCTAAATAACTAGTATCGTATCTGTGCATTGCTATGGGATAACTAAATTTTATATAAAAACACATGGATGGCACAGTAAGATAATAATATTGTGAAATTAAACAATGATATTATAGCCGCCGCCCATGCACCACCCCACCCAGTTCATGCCAGGTCAGCATGCACAAACAAATACAAACCCCACCACACAGCGTGTATGAGTCAACAAATCATGAAGAACATTCAATTCAAGTTTGAATTGATTCATTTGGTACAACACCATATATGTACAAGGTATATATTTGTTTAAATAAAGTTATATAGATGACACATATGCCCACCTAAAATGTGAATTGGTTCTAGCCACAAGCAACTTTCAATATATAGTATCACTGCTGTCTTGAGATTAACATGTGCCAAAATACTCAAATATCACATAGACATAGTTACATACAATACAGATAGAAAGTCTTCGCCGAGAATAGTGCTCAACATAGGACGAATCGAAAATTTTTCACGGCACAGGTCCTATGCCGAGCACCCCGACCACCAGCCTCGGCGATGTATTCGCCGAGCACCAACCGCAGCAGTTGGCGAAGAAAAGTGATCGTTAACGGCCATTGTAACTGACGGCAGTTACACCTATATACGCCGAGCACCTATCAGTGGGTCTCTCGGCAAAATATACGTCTTTGCCGAGAACCAATTAGCAAGGCCGTCGGCAAAATTTTTTTGGAAAACTATGCCGAGCACCGCACAGACGAGACTCGTACCACACGCCGCTACGGAAAATACATTATTTTCCGTGGCGGGCGAGTTAAGGTGCCCGCCACGGAAAAACTATTTTCCGTGGCAGGCTATTTTAAAAGCCCGTCATAAAAAAAACAGGCCCGGCGAGGCCCAATCGGACAACCACCTATATAATACGAAGTTAGGGTTTCGTGCTCCATCTCCTCACTTCTCTCCACCCCTCCCAGCCACCTCACTTTCTCTCCGACCGCACAACCACCTCAGCCGCCGCCCACTCCTCCCCTCTCCTCTCCCCGGTCCTTCCCTTCCCGGCCGAGGGCGCGCGCCGCGACGATGCTGGCGCGCTAGGACACGGCGGCGAGCCGGCGGGCCACGGTGGTGTGCAATAGGCCCGCGGGGCGGTGCGTTTTGGATGTGGCCCGCGGTGGCGATGTGAACCGGCGGCCTCCGACCTTGACGACGTGGATCCGGCGGCCTCCGACCTCGATGGCGCGGATCCGGTGGGCTTCAACCTCGAGGCACAAATCCGGTATGTGTTGGTGGCAGAGGAGGTCCCTAGCGGCGGGATCCGGCATGGAGGAGCTCCCAACGGTGGCAGCCCTAGATGGGAGCTCCTCAGAATTTAGCCTGTCTCACGGTTTTTCTTAAACTCATCTAGATGTCCCAACATCTGAGGACACGAAAATGTAGGCTAAATTTTTACGCATTTTCTTTCCACCATTTTGTAATACCAATTTGCCATGGTAAAGGAACAAGAACGTTATAAAAATTCCCAATGCAGGTATTATATTGGCTCAATAACTATGTTTACAAGCAACACAATCATTTTCAGCCACCGAACTTAAACAAACTATAAGAGTATGTCAGCAGTGAAATGTAAAATGACATGCTCATCAGACGAGTTGAAACAAATTTAGTTCAAAAAAATCTGATTTCGATTTTGTAGATGACCTTGTGCCCTGTGTCTTGATGCACTTGCAGAACCACCACTAGAGCTCTCACCACGGGAGGCACATCCTAGTGCTGCAGAAAAACATAAGCATTTTTTAAAAAAAGAGCATCAGCTAATTGAGAAATTAATTTTTTGGTTCCATCATATATATCCTGATCACCAGTAATTAATTATTTAGACAACTTGTTAGTGTACACGGAGCATACATATATACTACATGTTCTATGTTAATGTATAAAAAAAAATCATAAACAAGCAAATTGTACTCCTGTACCTGGACCCTGGAGGTTAATCAGTGACGTGACCTTTGGAGCTTGACGGGCGGCTTTGCCAGCCACGGTTAATGAAAACCGCCTGTCACGCAAAAATCATTTTGTTACTAGTGATAGGAAGGCTTGAGAATATTTAGTTTGTCAACACTAGTCTTTCCCCAACATATCGATGCTTTCTTTGCCAACCACTCAGTCTTTTCGATTCATTCTTCCACTTTTCACCAACCTTTTTTATCTATACTTCTAGTAAACTATTGGGAGATCTAGGCAACGAAATGACTAGGTATACCTAAAACATACTACCTCCTTTGCAGATTGTAAGTCATTATCTGCTTCATCGTCTTGCTGCGGCCGTGGCCAAAAACTGCAGATATGTCCCTGAAATTAGCCTACATAAAAGATATATAATTGCAATTTCCAAAGATTATATCATTTACGTCTCCAAATTGCCCAACATACAGCGACAAAGGCAATCAAATATATTTCGTGTCCTCAGATGTTCCCAAGATTAAGAGGCTTCAACTAGAACTCGTGTCTTGAGCTGAACATCCTAACTTTATAATTTGCATGGAATCTTAATTGACAATTAGAGACTACCCTCCCTAAATGACACCTTGAGTTTGGAGTCCTCCATATATTCAGCGAATGGTAAACCACCTCTTTTCGTTCGAGGCATGAGCACAATCTTACTTTCTGGGTCAAATGTAGGTTGCTTGTAAATTTTGGATATTCTCCCAACCATACTTGGGGTTCATGCATGGGACTAAAAGACATGTAAAGTACATCATAAGATTCTGAATAGTGGACAAAGAAATTGGTAGTCTCTTCGGGAAGTCATCTAGGAGCAAACCTAAGGGGCCTTATATACTCATAAGTCAAATGACACATAAACTGGAGCTGGCAACAACCACATTTTTACGCACTTTCATTCCACTATTGGGTAATACAAATTTGCCATGGCAAAAGAACAAGAACATTATAAAATTCCCAATGCATGATCATATTGACTCAGTAAATATGTTTACAAGCAACACAATCATTTTCAGCCACCGAACTGAAACAAATTATAGGAGTATATCAGCAGTGAAATGACTTATATGACAAGTGCAGTATTTCAGTACAGTTCTGTATGCTCATTTTCAGTAAAATGACATATGCTCAGACCAAGGAAGGAAGCAAATTTATTTCGAATAAATCTGATTTCGATTTTGAAGACCTTGTGCCTTGTGTCTTGATGCACATGCAGAAGCACCACAAGGGCTCTCACACCGCAGGAGGCACACATCATCCTAGTGCTGCAGAAACATTGGCATTTTTTAAAAGGAGGATCAGCTAGTTGAGAAATTAATGTTTGCCAGAACATTTGTTACTCAGCAGCTAACAAAACAACCATAGGCTTTCATAAGAACATATACTTAAAAGCAAAACAGACTAACAAACTACAAATTCAGCTTTCATAAGCATGACGAGATCTCTTTGGTAATCAGGGTGTTACCGAGAGGTCCTTTGTATTTGTGTTGTCAACACTCTATTCTGCTTAATGAAAAACGCGCTGATCTAGGTGGGCGTGGTATCGAAAAAAAAATAAGCATGACGAGATTAGTTCTCCGGAGTTGAGTGTATAAGCTACTATATAGGTAATTCATTATTTGGTTCCATCATATATATCCTGCTCATCAGTAACGTTTCTTACCTCGGAGGCTCAGACTAGATTTAGACAACTTGTGAGTGAGACAGTATTTTGCATTTAAACAGAATTGGTAGGATGCCATATACTACCACAATATTCTAAGTGTATCCTGATCATCAGTATATACTACATATTCTAAGTAATTAATGTATAAATAATCATAAACAAGCAAAATTGTACTCCTGTACCTGGACCCTGGAGGTTGGAGTGCAGAAGCTTATGTAAGGAACAATGTAATTGTCGCCACAGCAATTGGGTATCTTCCTGACCTGGCAAGAATTGATCTCTATGCTATATAGACCATCGCACGTCCTTACGAACAGGACTCGGCTGGCACCACTATCTGCGAAACCATTCAACTGAGGCTCCTTCTTCATGAGTGCACCCAAAGGGAGAACCTTCGGGAGATCAATGACTCTGGTTAGAACAAAACCTGCATCTCCATCTACACCAGCCACCCGCGACCAAAGCTGTAGTTTGTTCTCCACGCTGGCAGCAAATCCCAGCCCACCATCATCATCAGTCATGACCAAAATGCTTTGTTCCGACTGGCAGAATCTAGATGGTAGGCGAATTGTAGATACTTGCTGTGTGGCAAAGTTGTACTTCAAGATCTCGTGATTCTCGGTCCCGGCATTGTTGTCGTTAAAGTGAGCCAAGATATAGAGTTCACTCTGCACGAGGATGCCGGGCAGATTATTGTACATGCTGTGGGAATTCCTGGTGGGGTCCTCACAAACGGTTACCTCGCTCCAGGCACCGGTCTCAGATGAGAAGACAGACAGGCACATGCCGTCGTACTCGAGGGCCATGACGACGACAAGTAGAGGTCCCCGGCGGCAGTCGAGGTGGTCGCAGTCGCCACCTGCAGTGGCAGCGCAGGCCACTGCCGCGATCTGCAGGTCAAAGAATGGCGGCTTGGGCAGGTCTAGCTGCTCATCTGTGATGGGGTCCCAGATGCAGAGGTCCCAGAAGGGGTCTCCACTGTAGAGCAGGACGCGGCCGTGGCGAGCGTCCATGACGTGCCAGTCCTTGGAGGCCTGCGCAGGGCGGAAGGAGGTCGTGGGGACGAAGTAGGCGATGTCCATCGGCAGCTCCACGGTTCTTATGCGGCCGTCGCCGCGATAGATACTTTCTTCGCGGTAGCAGGTGTCGTCGTAGAGCAAGCCAAGCAAGGGCACTGCCCTACGATGGAACTCATGGAACCTGCGGCGGAACGTGACGCCGCACACGAGCCGGCACCAGAGCTTGCAGACGAGGGCGGCATGGACGAGGCTCGCGGGGTCGTCTGGTGGGAAGCGGATGAGGATCTCTTCCACGAGCTCCTCCATCAGCTGTTGCGGCGGCGGCGCCATGCCTCTGGGGTGCACAGCACGCAGCTGGTGGGAACGGACCTAGGGTTCCACCATCAACAATGGGCCGGCAGTTTATTTGCTGGCCCGTTCCAAGCTCGATGTGTCGTGCCAGGTGATTTATTAATTCGCACGGGCCGAAGTAGCGAACCCAGCGACGAGTGCTGTTGAGCCCGAGTTATTGTTCTCTGAATGCAGAATTGCAGATCGAACATCAGTAGTGAAATTAGTGACATGCATTAGATTGGCACGAGTGTTCGTAGCACAAGAGCTTATGAAGGCAAGTGTATACCAGCTTATTTATGTTCAAATGAATTTCTGGAACGGCCATTAATTTTCTCTAGGCTGACAAAGCAACGGCCATTTAAATATTTTTTTTTCACGATCGGGCCGTTCAGCTGTGTTTCATTAAGAGGAGGAAAACCAAATCCAAATCCTAGTACAATCTAATAACATGATGTCGAGTGGACATTGGAACGACGGAGAAAGCAGAGAAAAACATAAGCAAGGAAATCAAAGTGCATGGAGGCCAAGGGCCGGACAAGCTAGGAAACTACGACGCTAAAAGGGTGAACTAATGCATGAAACTCAGTTGCGACCAAACCATAAGCACCGGTAGCAGTGTTTTGAAGCCCGCTTGAATCCATAAATCTGCCTCCTGTGCAACTCGGCAAGCCAGCTGCGGAACCGAAGCCGATTCTTGCCTGAAGACACATGCGTTCTGTTCCTTCCATAAGCTCCAAGCGATCAGCAGGACAGCGGAGTCAAAAGCCGCCGCATTCCCTTGTCGAGACGTCGTCTCTGCTGGAGTCACCATCTCACTACGTCATGCTCGGCCGTCGGCGCGAGGGATTGAGGCGTGCCGGCTGGAGCAGCATGTGCCAAAGCTGCTTCGCCACGACACAACCAGTCACAAGGTGATCACAGGTCTCAGGTTCCTGTCCACAAAGAGCACAGGCGTCGTCGTCTTGGAGGCCGTGTCGAAATCGCTTGTCACCCGTCCAAATTCGCCCGATGTAGCAGCAACCAGAAGAAGAATAGAGGGGGCCTTGGTAGACCACAGCTGCTTGGCCCCGAGCATTGTTGTCCCTCCATTGAAGAATTCCCGATAAGCCGAAGAAGCCGTGTAATTCCCCGACTACAACCACTTCCAGATGAATCGATCGGATTGCATTGCGTCTAGCACCACGACGCGGACAAGCTGCCAGACACGAAGGTATTGGCAGATCACCTGTGTTGTGGGCGCCCCCTGGATGTCATCGGCCCAGCTATTGTTCTCCAAGGCCGCTCCGACTGTCTTCCTCTTCCCTGCCATTGAGATGGCCGCGAAAAGGTGCGGCGCTGAAGGAGCTGAGGCGGCCGACCGGTAGCCTTGAGTCTGTCCACATGAGGGCCGAGCAACCATCCCCAATGTTCACAGACATGCTCGCTGCAGCCATAGCCTCGACTGCATGTTCCTGCTTCTGCGGCAAGGACGCCCAACAGCTGTCCGGGTTGGTTCTGGCAAGCCAAGCCCACCGTAGCCACTTAAATATTTTGCCAAAAAAATTATGATCATTAATATTCTAGTTTACTTCAGAACACCTCTAGAAATTTCGAAAAAAAGGTGCATAAACATATGAAGGCTTGAGAATATTTATTTAGTCAACATATAGATGCTTTCTTTTCCAACCACTAAGCCTTTTTCTATTCACTATATTCCACGTTTTACAAACCCTTTTTACTAAACTTTTAGTACACCATTGGGATAGATCTAGGTAGCGGAAGACCAAGTATACCTAAAACGTACTACCTCCATTGCAAACTGTGAGTCATTCTGCTTCATCGCCACGCTGCAGCCGTGGCCAAAACTGCAGCCAATATGTTCCTGAAATTAGCCTACGTACACAAAGGATATATAATTGCAATTTCCAAAGATTAGATCATTTCAGCATCTCCAAATTGCCCAACATAAAGTGACTATAGCAACCAAATATATTTCGTGTCCTGAGATGTTCCCTAGCTTAAGAGGGCTTCAACTAGAACTAGTGTCTGAATATCCCTACTTCGTAATTTCTATGGAATATTATTTGACTATTAGAAACTACCCTCCCTTAAGCACACCTTGAGTTTGGAGTCCACCATATATTCAGCAAATGCAAAACCATCTCTTTCGTTCGAGGTGTGCGTGCAAAATCATACTTTGCTGGTCGAATGTAGGTTGCTTGTGAATTTTGGATATTCTCCCAACCTTACTTGGGGATCATGCATGGGACCAAAAGATATGCACAGTACATCGTCAGGTTCTGAATAGTGGACAAAGATATTGGTCATCTCTTCGGGAAGTCATCTAGGAGCAAACCTAAGGGGTCATATACTCATAAGTTAAATGACACATAAACTGGAGTTGGCGACAACCAAATTCTTACGAATTTTCATTCCACCATTTTGTAATACCAATTTGCCATGGCAAAGGAACAAGAACGTTATAAAAATTCCCAATGCAGTATTATATTGGCTCAATAACTACGTTTACAAGCAACACGATCATTTTCAGCCACCGAACTTAAACAAACTATAAGAGTATGTCAGCAGTGAAATGTAAAATGACATGCTCATCAGACGAGTTGAAACAAATTTAGTTCAAAAATCTGATTTCGATTTTGTAGATGACCTTTTTGTGCCTTGTGTCTTGGATGCACTTGCAGAACCACCACTAGAGTTCTCACCACGGGAGGCACATCCTAGTGCTGCAGAGAACATAGGCATTTTTAAAAAAGAGCATCAGCTAATTGAGAAATTAATGTTTGCCTGAATATTTGTTACTCAGCAGTTAAGAAAACAACCCTAGCTAACTTATTACACACAGAACTTGAAAGCAAAACAGACTAGCAAATTAAACTACAGATTCAGCTTTCTTAAGCATGACAAGATTAGTTATCCGGAGTGGAGTGTATAAGCTATAGGTAATTAATTATTTGGTTCCATCATAAATATATACTACATGTTCTAAGTGTACACGGAGCATACATATATACTACATGTTCTAAGTGTATAAGCATGACAAGATTAGATTCAGCTATGGATTATATATCCTGATCACCAGTAACTTTTCTTACCTCGGAGGCTCAGACAAGATTTAGACAACTTGTTAGTGACACAGTATTTTGCATTTAAACAGAATAGGTAGGATCCCATATACCCCCATGTTCTAAGTGTACACGGGGCATATATACATATATACTACATGTTCTATCACTACCACAAAACAGAATTTTCTTGGCGGCCAAAAACCGTCAAGGAATATAGAAAAACCGTCAAGGAAATAGTTATTGGCGGCCAACCGTCAAGCATGAACCGCCAAGGCTAGATGGCAAGGAAAATACAATTTTCTTGGCGGCTAGCCCTCAAGAAAGTTTTCCTTGACTGGCAACCGCCAAGAAAAATATAGACATGCACTGGATTGCCAAGGCGACAAGAAAATGAGGTAGCAGTCAAGGAAATTCATTTTCTTGGGGGTAAGTAACCTCCAAGGAAACATGTCAACCGTCAAGGAAATATGTCAAAAAAGTTCAAAAACACTCTAAAACTCTGCGTCTTCTGAGTTTTGAACTCACAACGTGAGACTTCACATAATTGTTTCCTCACCACTACACCTCTCAATCACTTGTGACTACATAGCTATCGCAATGGTTTTGTATTGAGTGTAGTGAATTTTGTAATGCATATTTGACACTCTAAACGAAATCACATGAAAAAGTTTGAATAGAAAAGTTTTAGATCTTTTCAAGTACTACAATTTTGATATAGGTCATTTCTCTATCCGAGATCATTTGAAAAATTCATAAAATGTAGGGATTTAAAAAAAACGTTTTTTCCTTGGCGGTTTGCACCAACACTCAAGGAAATGGTATTTCCTCGGTGGTTAACAACAACAGTCAAGAAAAGATGCATATTTCCTTGGCGGCCTAGTGGAACAGCCAAGAAAATGAATTTCCTTGGAGGTTTTACTACAACCGCCAAGGAAATGAAAATTCCTTGACGGTTGAATCTTGGCACTCAAGAAAATACTGAACCCTCAAGGAATTTCCGTTTTGTGGTAGTTTATGTTAATGTATAAACAAATCATAAACAAGCAAATTGTACTCCTGTACCTAGACCCTGGAGGTTGGTGTGCAGAAGCTTATGTAAGGAACAATGCCATTGTGGCCACAACAGTTGGGTATCTTCTTGACCTGGCTAGAATTTATCTCTATGCCGTATAGACCATCGCACGTCCCGATGAACAAGACTGGGCTGGCACCCGGTATCATGAAGCCAATCACTGAGGCTTGTTCTTCTTGAGTGCACCGAAGGGAGCACCTTGCGAAGATCAATGACTCGGTTAGAACAAAGCCAGCCTCTCCATCAGCACCATCCACCCTCGACCATAGCTGCAGGTTTTTGTTGAAGCTGGCAACAAATCCCAGCCCACCATCATCAGCAGTCATGACCAAGATGCTTTGTCTCCACTGGCGGAATTTTGATGGTAGGCAAATCGTAGATACTTGCTGTGTGGCAAAGTTGTACTTTAGGATCTCGTGATTCAGAGTCCCGTTGTCGTCGTTAAATTGAACCAAGATATAGAGTGCACTCCGGACGACGATGCCAGGCAGATTATTATATATACCGTGGGAATAATTGGCGGTGGGCGCCTCAGAAACGGTTACCTTGCTCCAGGCACCGACCTCAGATGAGTAGACCGACAGGTGCATGCTGCTATATTGGATGTCCATGGCAACAACAAGAAAAGGTCCCTGGCGGCAATCGAGGTGATCGTCGCCACCGGCGGTGGCAGCGCAGGCCAGAGCCGCTATCTGCACATTGAACGGTGGCTCTGGTAGGTCTTGCTGCTTGTTCGCCACAGGGTCCCAGACGCAGAGGTCGCCGTGCCAAAACATCCGAGGGTCGTTCCCCGTGAGAGCGGGGACGCGCCCCGGCGGGCGTCAATGGTGTGCCAGCCATAGCGGCCGTCGGTGGCTTGCACAGGGCGGAACGAGGTCGTGGGGACGAAGTATGCGATCGGCACCGACTGATAGGTATCTACTAATTGGATGAAACCATCGCGATCAGGAGTGTTGGGTTGGCAGACCTCGCAGGACTCGTTGTAGAGCAAGCCGAGCAAGGGTGCTGCCCTGCGATGGAACTCGCCGTACCTGCGGCGGAACGCGACGCCGCAGACAAGTCGGCACCAGAGCTTGCAGACGAGGGCGGCACCGGCGAGACACGCGGGGTCGTCTCGGTGGGAAACGGAGGAGGATCTCCTTGACTAACTCCTCCATCAGCTCGGCGGCGCCGGCGGCGCCATACTCTGGTTGGTTGCACCGCACGCAGGTGGAAGCGGAACTAGGGTTTTGCCATGAACAATGGGTCGGCAATTTATTTGTTTGGCCCGTTCCAACCAGAATCAGCTTTTTCGATTTGTCCCTGCCAGGTGGGTCCAAAGGTTCATTAGCACGGACAGTGTACCCAGGGACGGCTGCAGTTCAGCCCGAGTCCATGCTGAACGATTATTGTTCTCCGAATGCAGAATTGCAGATTTAACTAAGTCTCTCAAACGCAAGCTTCTTCTTGATTCTAACGATGAAAATTACCTACGCAATGTGTGTGAGGGTAGTGGTTCCCTTGCTTTTAGTTCGTTTTAAGTATAAACCACTTGACAAAGTCCATTGGCATGACGGGGTTTGTCAAAATATATGTGAGTTGCAAGAGACTCACATAGAGTTCGTTTTTAGCTCAAACTAAAGAATTACATACAGTACTTTCGAAAGTACCGTTCTGCATTATTATATCTTATAGAAACGTAATAAAATTCTGAACTGCAATTTCTCTCTAGAAACGATGTGTATGTTTGTTACCCGGATTTTCATGTTTCATTAGTTTTTTGAAGGAACGGAAAAACGACCAGAGGGGGGGAGGGGGTTCAATGGGAGCCTCAGAAAATTCTTCCAAATTCTCGAACTTGTACCTCTCACATCACCTCAAGGTAAAACACACAAGCACACGGAAGATCACGACCTAGGTAACTAGATGGATGCGCTAGAAGAAGTACTAGATGCATAGCGGATCAACCTGAAAGAAATCGACACGAGACCGAGCGGAACCAAGGAAAACAGCACAACATGCAAGTCGGCGGACTGACCAGACAGTCTGATGACGAAATTTTCGAGCACAAACTGAAAAACAGCACTGCCAGCCTTATCGAAAAAAGCACGCAGGACTGTCGGCGGCCCCTGCCTTGCTCGACCTCCTTCATAAGGAGGGGGCAACCTCTAGATCCCCACGACCTCTTCTCTTCCTGCTCGACCTCCTTCATACGGAGTGGGCGACCTCTGGGTACCCACGACCTCTTCTTGACTCGCACGACTTCCTTCGTATGAAGTGGGCGACCTCTGGGTCCCAACGATCTCTTCTCGTCCCGCAGGACCTCCTTCATACGGAGTGAGTGACCTCTGGGTCCCCACGACCAATTCTCAACTCGCATGACCTCCGCTGTATATTTGCGATTTCAAAATTGCCTCTCTCCCAAAACGATCCAAACTCGATCTCAAGTCACAGAATTCAAGCCATATGATCTAGACACGTAGGTAATCAAAACCCCCAAAGAAATTTCACAAAAGATCAAGTAAATGATGAGGAATTCCAAATCTAACCTCACACCAAAAACCACAAACTCGAACACAAAATTGCCCAAATCCGATGACACAAGAGGTTTTTGATGATTTCCTTTGGTGAAACACTTTGGTTCTTGGTCAAGATGAAATTGGGATAAAAAGAATCGCACCAAATGGACTAGAAGCAAAGAAATTGGATGGGGATCAAGAAGGGAAAGGATGAACTCGCGAAGAACATAGAACACAACGAAACTCAGACACGATCCATCGATCCAAAAAGCCCAGAGGGCATGCACACACTAAGGGTATGCTTGCTACTGACAATAGATCATAAAGTGTTTGGACCTCTCACAAAGCAGAGGAACTACTGGGAAGAAACCCTAATGGAAACTGCAAACCAGAGAGCGAAGGGACTGCCTTGATATTTATAGCCCAAGTCCTAATGACTGAACTACCCCTAGGGATACAATTGCCGAAACCACTTAGCTTGGGGCAAAATGGTCGGACATGGATATCTTCTAATCCGATGGCCACCACACCTCCTCATCTGTAGCATTGCTCCATGCAATCTCCCAGAAGCCTCCATGTGTTGTATTTCTATCCACCAGAACATCTGCCCAGGTTTTGAGGCCAAACCCGCGAAACTTGCCACAGATGGTTTTGAGGCCCAAAACACCAAACTCGCATCGATGGTTTTGAGGCCCAAACCACCAAACTGGCATGCGAGTATCATGTCGTGCACGTGGCCCTCGTCGACACATGCCGCCGCTGTCTTCGACCGCCTGAGCTGCCAAGTCTCTCCCAACATGCAATCCTCGTCATCTTAACCCGATCGACACGGCCCCGCCACGTCCTCTTGCATTCGTCGATGTCCCAGATGTTAGCCACCATGGCTAGCCACCCAACAATTTGGCCTCTCGGTCCAAGCCTCACGTCCATCTTTAACCTCTGTGGTTCGTTGGCCTAGCACGCCCTCCTTGGCCCCTTCACCTCGCCGTCAGTTACCATCGAGCTCCACACCCTATACAACACGAACCAAGAGATACGTCTTCGACACACTCCACATGTGTTGTTGAACATAGCCGAAGCACAAAGAAAATGAGAAAATAGAAGTAAAACGTTGATTACTGACAATCACTAAATCACACAACTAAACACATTTGATGTAAAATCAACCATGTGTTCGTAGTTTTTTTGACGTAAGATTTTTGTTTAGTTTGAGCTTTAAACTTAAGTGCAGGTTTTATTTTATTTTATTGTATTTTATTAGAGTCATTTTACTTGAAGTGCATCGTGAACAAAGAAAAACCAACATTCAAACTGCTGGTGCACGCAAGACCACCGTCGCTGTCTCGCGCCCGCTCCCGCAGTAAGGGTAGGTGGCGCTACGTGACAAATCAGCAACGTCACTGGACCTTGCAGTTGGGGCGCACGAGCAGACAACGCAAATCAAGCTCCAATCCAGTGACACTCTGGAAGTATGGGCAACGGGCCGGCCCGTCATGGCCTCGCACGGGCCCATGCTCGGCACTGCCCGCTAGGGCACGGGCCTATTTGGCCCACGTGCCGCCAGGCCGTACCTCCACATGCCACCGTGCATGCTCGCTGGCCCAGGCACGGCACGTGGGCTGATTTCCGTGCCAGGTCGGCACGGGAAGCACGGGCCCAGAAGCTACTTCGTGCCGGCCTGAGGCCCAGAGAGCGAGGGAGGAGAGGCCGAGAATGCCGATTGTGGATGCCGTGGTCGATTCCGCTGCACGTCGTTGCCGCTGCTATGCTCTAGGATCAGGACGAGGTCACCCGCCGATCGAGAAGAGATTGTGAGTTGGTAGCCTTGCTCGACGCAGCCGGTGCTGGAGGTGGTGGCTGCCGCCGCCGCCATGTGCTCCAGGACGAGGAAGAAGAGGTCAGCTGCTGGACGCTTGAGGAGGGGCCGTTGGCACGGGAGGACGTGCGTGCGTGCAGCATGCCTTGAGTAGAGGAGAGTGACTGAGTGAGGGATGGAGCCATGGAGGATTGCAATATGCGTTGCGTGCGTGTGCCATCATGTCCATGTCTCGGTGGGGAATGGAGAAGAGATAAGGCTAGGACTCAGGAGGATAAGGTTGTGGCCTTGTGGGCTATTAGACTTTTTTGTTTGGTACCGTGGGCTATAGACTTAGTAGGCCAGGCTGTGAATCTGTGATATTTAATGGGCCACTATCGGGCCTCGCTTGAAATTCCACGCGTGCCGGGGGTCAGCCCAAGCACGGCCTGCAGCGGGCACCGGGCCAACCCGAGCACGAATTGAACCGTGCCGGGCCATGTTTGGGCCAGTCCGATTTCACGCCTCGGGCCGTGCCACCGGGCCTCGGGCTCAGGTATATATCTGGAAGCCAGGTCGATTACAGGTGCTGCCGACCTTTGTCCTAGAGGATCCTACACTTGTCAAATTCCAAAACCATGATTACGACAACTAGCACTGCTACATTTTGAGCCAACCATACCTTGCAATGGGATCATGAATCGGACCAAAAGATATGAAGTAGAGTACAACATCAACATCTGAATAGTGGACAAAGAAATTGGTAGCCTATTCGGGCAGTCATCTATGAGCAAACCTAATTAAGGGTCGTCATATACTCAGAAGTAATATGACACATAAATTAGAGCTGGTGACAACCATAATTGTACACACTTTCGTTCCACTATGGTAATAAAAAAATTTCGCATGCCAAGAGATCGAACAGGAAAATTATACAAATCACCAATGCTTCGATTCGCAGTAAATAAGTTTTAGAAGTAATAAAATCATTTTCCACCAGAAAAATTATACTGGAGTATATCAGTAGCAAAATGTCATATATGAAAATTACAACATTTCACTACTATTCTCTAGCTATGATCATTTTCTTAAGTACTACTCCCTCCGTTTCAAATTGTAGTTCACTTTGGCTTTTCTAGATCCATTTCTTTTACTATGTATCTAGACATAGTGTATAACTAAATGCATAACAAAATCAATGTATGTAGAAAAGCCAAAGTGAACAATAATTTGGAACAGAGGGAGTAGTAATTTCAGACAAGGGTAAACAAATTCACTTCAAGATCTGATTTGGATTTTGATGTCTTTATGCTCACAACTTGTGTTTTCGATGCACTTGCAGAACCCACCCTAGGTCTCTCACCGCTGCAGGCAGTGCATTCTAGTGCTGCAGAAACATAGGCATTTTTAGGAAAAAAAGAGAGAGCATCAGCTAATTGAGACATTAATGTTTGCTTCAACAACCCTGGCAAACTTGTTACACACAAAACCAGCAGGTAATAATGACCACAATTAAAAGCAAAACAGTCAAACAAACTACAGATTCGGCTCCATAGAAAATAGAAACATCTCTGTTTAGCGCTGATAATTTTATCTTCATTCCTGTTTCTATGCCTCTATAATTAAGTGGCATTGTCAGATATATGAGATCAGATGTGCTTAAGCATGAAGACATTAGTTCTCCCTGAGTATACTATAGGTTAGTTATGATTTTGGTTCCATCGCATCCTGCTCATCAATACCTTCTTTCCTAGCTACACCATCAGCCTAAATTCAGATAACGTGTCAGCAACCCGGCCTGTCTTTTTCAATCTCAACAATGGTTCATTAAAAATAGGTACATATACACCATGTTCTAAGTGTAAGCAACATACTGCATGTTCTAAACTAGTATGTATCGAAAATCATAAACATGCAAAGTGGTATTCCTATACCTGGAGCTTTAATTGGAGGTTGGAGTGCAGAAGCTTATGTAAGGAACAATCACGCCGTTTCCACAGGAGTGGGCTACCCTGGTAACTTGGCTAGAATTTATCTCTATGCCGTATAACGCATCAGAAGTTCTTATGAACAGGACTCGGCTGGCCCCACGATCTGCGAAACCATTCAGCTGAGGCTGCTTCTTCTTCTTCAAGATAGCACCGGAAGGCAGCACTTTCCAAAGATCAATGGCTCTGGTCAGAACAAAACCAGCATCATCTCCATCGTCTGCACCAGCCACCTTTGACCGCGCTCTGGTGGGTGTAGTGCGGAATAGATGGAAATAACTAGGTTTTGTCATCAAGTAGATTTTCTGGCTTGATGGTCCGTTGCAAGTAGATTTTTCTGCCAGGTGGGTCCAGAGGTTGGGCCAGGCTGAAACCGAAGTAGTGAACGAACCCAACAACGACTGCAGTCCAGCCCGAGTACGTGTTGAACGCTTATTGTACATCTGATTAGCCAAGGTGCCGTATATGGAGATCAATCTATCCGTCTTCTCTATGTACATCTGGATTCTGGAAACGTGTCCTCCTCCACGACGGAGATATGGTGGATCTGGGATCCAATCACGGACCAGAGAGAGGAGCTGCCGCCCGCTGCTGCCGCCTGCTGCCGCCTTTTATAGACCAAGCTACCCTTCGTCCTCACGTCTGGAACGCGGCCAAGCGTGCTGTCCCTCGTCCCCACACAGCTGGAACGCGGCCTCTTGGTCTGCGACGGTCGATCGGGCGTGTTGCCTCGGAGGCACCGGCAGCAACTGCGACCACCTGGACTACTTCCACGGCCGACCCTTCCTCGCTCGTGGTCTTGGGTGTCACACCACCACTGACAGCCGGGAGAAGTTCGGCGCATGGGGGCGTCAACAGAGCATCCCCGTACCACTACCTGTCTACCTTGGTGTCACTTCGGATCCGAGTGTCTTTGTGTCTTCATGTATGATTTGGGCAGACGGCAAATGTTGTGTTCTCCTGCCCATGGAAACTACTCCTTGGAACGCATCGTGCTCTTGGCCATGGAGGACGGCCGGTTGGGATTCTCCACCTGGTCGTGTTAGCCGTGCAGCATGAAAGCTTAAATCGCGAGTTCCTTAGTCAAGGTGGAACTGGGTCTTGGTAGTGGTAACATAAGCTTTATGGTGAGGCAAGTTTTGAGTATCAGGATATTAGAGTGGCGACATTAGTTTGTTCTCCTTCAGGGATTCAACGTTATTGTTCATCACATCGATCTGGGCTTGTCTGTGTGTTTGTCCTAGTGCTTCTGAACTTTTATCCTCTATATTGGAAGCCTATGGCATGAAAATGTTTCGCATCATGTAAAACTTCGTTCTGAGTAAATAAAAATTTAAAATGGAAAAAAATCTAAAATCACGTAACATGTTAAACTTCGTTCGGGAGTCGTTTGAAGGGGTCTGTCTTAGCTCCAATTCTAATTATACTATGGCAGAGTCGTTTGACATCTCCTAGCGACTCGGGAGGCGAAACCTAACCGCCGCCACTAGCCCTCCCCTCTCTTCTCCCACCCTCGCCGTCGCCGGAGGAGACCGCGGAAGTCCGCGCAGCCCCTAGGATGGCGGCGGCAGGACCTTGTGTCGTGGTGACCGCTTACTGCGCCGGATCTTGGTGGGGATCGACCCCGGGGCACAACGGCGGGCGGCCTTGTGGAGGTTGCGGCGTGCCTTTCCCTCCTTGGCAAACTTCGGCGAGCTCAGCGGCCGGCGAGGCGGATCCAGGCCTCCCGGGTCGGATCCGGCCTTCCCTCACTAGATCGGTGGTCCCAGCGGGTACAGGCGCTGCGCGTTGTGGCCTGGCGGCAGCTTGCTCTAGCGGGATGGCCTGCCTATGGGTTGGATCCAAGCGTCAGGCTGGATCCAAACCCCCACACCATGCTACGACGATGGCGTACTCCGGTGCGTGGCCGTGGCCGCGTTCGGCCCTCTGCAGATGCATGCAGGGGCCGTGGTGAGGTGCCCTCCTGTCCATCGGTCTCATGTTGTGTAGTTCTGGCGAAAACCATGCCCGGTGGGCCAGCGGTGGTGGCGCAATGTGTCACGATCTTCTTGGAGACGTCGTCGAAGGTGCTACTCATCGCGAAAGAGGGTGACAGGTCCCAGGACGGAAGTCCTTGTGTGCTTCTCCAACATTGATGGCATCTCAAGCTGTCATTCCCTTCTTGAAGGCCTTGTTGGAGCACGTCTGTCGTGTCGTCCCTCTCGTTGAACAGTTCTGTTGACAGGTGTTTTGGCTAGGAGGTTGGAGGCCCTAGCTGAGGATCCAGGTTCGCGGTGTTCACGGTGAAGGAAGGCGGCCAGTAGAAGATCATTGGTGTGGTGATCGGAGAGCCTCGCAACTGCTTGGTAGAGTTGAACTCACAAATGGTGTGAGCGTATGTGGCTCCCACGAAATTGGCAACGAGGCCGGCGTGGAGACAGTGGGTAGCAGATGTGCGTTGCTGAAGTGACCTACGTGGTTTGCGTCGTATGGTCCTGACGCAAGAAGGTTTTTCTGACCGGTAGCAAGAGGACTCCGGTGGTACTTCGACTGTTTTAGGCAGCTAGGTTGCTGAAATCTATAGTGCGTGTGTGTTTGTGGTGTAATAATGAATAGCTATATGCATTTTTCGATGCAGAGGCTGGGATATCAATATATTCCCTTTTCTAAAAAAACATGTTAAACTTCGTTCAACCTTGAATTTAAATAAAATAAAAAAAATCTAATATCACTTGAGCCTTCAATTCAGCATATAAGAGGTTAAAACGTAGTGTTGTCCACTGCTTCAGACAATCCTTATAGAGGGGGATCATTTGTCACCTAATTCATCTCTCTGAAATTCTCCAGCGACCTCGGGCTCCCAAAGTCGTGGTCAGCCAAACCCCATTGCTGTGCCCACTGCCATCCTAGATTCATCTCTAAACGTAGTTTCCTAAAAAAATACATTTATATTTCATTTTATAAATACTTAATAGTAAAAAAAGTACGGTCAAAATTCTTTATTAAAGACAATGTCGGTTCCGCAATGACTTATCTAAATCTCCTATAAGAGAGCCCCCACTAGGGGAGTCTTTGGGGAGTTCTCAGCCCTCTTATTGGTCCACGTCATCTATAACTGAATCTAGCAAAGAGACCTAGCAGGCTAGCAGCCCGTCCTATTTTCCCACCCACCCGTTCGCCCGTTCGCCCGTCCTCCCGTCGTGCCTGACTCTCCGCCTCCCTCCATCATAATAAACGCACTCACAAGCAAACGGAAGGTCCTCAGCTCTCCCCATACTCCAGCGCCGATTTTGTTCCCCACCCTCCTCCGCCTAAATCTCGGCGGCGACGCCGGCGCCCACCATGGCCCGTCATCATGGGCGTCCTTCCCCTTTCCGGCCGTCGCCTCCACCAATCGACGGCGTTGCGCGCCCACCACCTAGAGCTCGACCGTCATCACGCGACGCCTCCGGACCATCCCCCCCACCCTCTCCATTGCGGCCCTCACACGCGCCTTGCCGGTCGTCCGCTGGATCCCCGCCGGCCCTGTCCTCGGCGCGCCGCCGCCGCGACGTCCAGTCCGGGCAGTAAGCGCAACAGGAGTGTCGTCCGCCCGCGGATCGACCTCCCAATCCGCGCAGGGGTAGTGGCTACGGGTGCCGGAGGGGCCGACCGGGGGGATTTCGGAGGCCGAGACCGGACGAGGAAGGGAGTGGTTCCACGGTGCTAGATCTGCCGGTCCTTTCGTCGGAGATGGACTCCTCCATTGAGAAGGTGAGCTCGATCCGCGCTCGATCTGTGTTCTGGATGCGGGTTGGTGTGTTTCCGTGTCTGTTGGGTAGCCCATGCTGTTTCAATGTTGTTACGCCGACGCTGCAGCATGGGAGCGGGGCGATGGATCCGGACGGCGCCCGCGGCGGCGTCCGGCGAGACCAAGGCCTGCACTGAGTGTCACACCACCAAGATCCCGCTCTGGCGTGGTGGACCCTGCGGAACCATGGTGAGTAGTATTCCGATGCCTTGCCCGACCCTTTTTTTCTTCTCTCAATCTATGTCCTCTCGGATGAAGATGGTCAACCCCAACAACGGCGCTTCCGGATGGAGCTGTCCGGCGGCGTCCACACGGTGCAGTCTATGCTCCCCACCTCATCGAACCCGCTCGCCAGGGGACAGCTTCATCAGAACGGCTCCATCATCCACCTCCAGGAGTTCACCTGCAGCACCGCCCAACGTCGCAGGTGAGTGAGGTTCCCTGCGCCACGTCTGTTTCTTTCTCCGGCTCCATCCATCAATCGAATCGCAGGTTCGGTTTGTCTAGACAGATCTATCTATATAATAATTGGCTCAAACTTATTGGACTGCCCCCATTGTGTTCACAGATCTACCACTAAACTCAGTAATGCAAATGCAAATGGATGTTATTGTCCAATGAATGAAAGAAAGAAAACTGTAAAACAGGCAATGGTTGGTCAACGTGCAGAGTCTCTTTTATTCTGTATATACACTTTCTTTACTGTTGATGATGATCCTTCCTATCTCCAAATTCGAAATAGTTGGCATCTGATTTCTCCTCAATTGCACAGTTCCAAAAATTCCTGCACATGATTACAGGTAAACTGTGGGTGTATGTATAAGCTCTTATTTCTCTTACTCCATTTCTAAGCATATTTTGGTCAAGCACCTAGATTAAGGATACCATTAACACAGAGGACACAAGGAGATGACCATGATATCCAAGATGTTAATTTCTGGGAAATAATGTATGGAATAATCTGTGGGTTGTTTAGTAGAAAATGTTGAAGAGAGGGATGAGAATAAATAAGGGAGCATAATTTGCATGTGTGCCTTATATATCAAAGTAAGATTACAAATTCTATAGGCCATGTACTTTTTGAAATGGATGGTGTACTATTTTACTCCATTTTTCTCATCCATAATCCTGTCAGTTGCAATGAATGATTATTTGCTCCCCACCGTTCTGACTGAAGTTATCTTATTACATTGCTTAAGCTGTGATTGAGCATGCACATTCTTTTCTGATAGTTTTGACATTTCACTGAAGATAACTGTTACTTTGTTTCTCAGTCTTGCAGGAAATCGGTTCCATTGCAATTCATCAATTATACATGGCTGTTCGGATCTGACAGCAATGACTAATGGTAGTTGCTTCCCAGATGGCATATCGTTTACATTTACATATATATTCCCAGATTTTGCATTTACAGATGGCGTGCGACATCGATGTCAGGTCTTTTCATCAGATCAAGTGCACTCGAAGTTCTGAAACATTCAGAGGCTCACTGATATGAAGACATATGTCATTTCATCAAGGTTCACGTGCTATCTGAAAGACTGAAACAACAATTTACTGACAGACGCGACATGTTTTTGTTTTTTCATTATCATGCAGATTCTTCCAAACAACGCAGTCTTGAAATATGCTTATGATGACAAAGCACCATAGTGTTCTTTGATGGTACTATTAATTTTCCTATATGATGTTTTCTTCTTATATGTAAATCCTATATAATTTTCTTATGTAAAGTGTAACGCCATGAAGCTATCAAGAGGTGTCATATTGTTCTTTACTTGATTCCTTTAATACACTAAGGGAGTTCTTATAGAATATAGGAAAACAACAAAAGACAAATTGAGAGGTATTTTAAAAGTTATTGGAATCAGCAAAGCTTCCAAATAATCAATCAATAATAATATTTGAAATCTATACTATGCTCGCTATTAATATAGTTAACCATTGCAGGTAACATCAGCCATGAAGGACGAAGCAGGAGGAATTATGTTAGCTGCCAAGGACTCACTCAAATAAATAATTGCGAGTCTTTTTTTTTTAAATTACCGCAAGATACATTGTGCAAGCTTAATAAGTTTTTTCGTTATACTCGGTTCAGATACTTCAGTTCAAACAACTTGGCACTTTGGTCTTAAAATATAGTTGTCTATACTCAATACACTGGTATTTCACCTTTCTATAATAATAAACACTATCGTGCAGAGATGATATCATGAAATTTTCTCTTATGATCATTGCATTGTTTCTTAATTCCCGCAGCAACGCGCGGGGGAGATTCTCCTAGTTTTAAGAAATTGGATGGAGTATTTGCTTGTGGGACCGGCTGCCCAGTCCCTGCCCTTCACACGACAACTGGCATTCCTGTTATACCGGACAGGTCTACAACTTCTCATACTTGCCCCATGGAGGCTGTCATCGTAGATTCATCTCTAAATGTAATTTAATATTAATACATTTTTATTTCATTTAGCTCAACTTCCCATGCGGCATCATAGATCCTTGGAGGCTGCTACCCATCTCGAGCCCGACAGCTCAACCCCTCAATGGCGGCTATGAGAAGACATCCCATGGTGGATCCATGAGCACCACACAAATTAGTTGCATGGTGGTCTCCTCCACCCAGCAGGTGACGGGCTGACGGTGGCTCGTCTGCACATCCCTAGGGCGCCCCAACTATATATGTGCCTCCCCTCCGTATCTATAATGAATTTTGAGATGTTGCAATAATCAATTTTTTAATGTTGCAACAATCGGTTTTTTTGAAATGTAGCTCCTCAAGGTCTACACTCTATATATACAACTTTTTTTGTATTCAAAGTTTTTCGATTTAAGGTCATTTAGTGCTTCGTTTGACCAAGTTTGATCTAAACACATTAGGGGGTGGCTGTATATATAACGCCCTGATTTGAGATTACATTAGGGGTGGCTGAAATATAACCGCCCCCGATTTGAGGAGACATTAGGGGTGGCTGAAATATAACCGCCCTAATGTGTCGGGTAACATTAGGGGTGGCTCGTAACATGAGCCGCCCCTAATGTGCCAACAGTAGGGGCGGTTTGTTACGAGCCGCCCCTAATGTGCCAACAATAGGGAGCGGTTTGCTTCTGCCCAGGAATTTCGCATACATTAGGGGCGGCTCAAATTATGAGCCGCCCCTAATGTAAAACCCAGGCGCTCTCTTAGTTCCCTTTTGTAGTAGTGGCAGGAACAACATCATCTTCAGTACAGTCGAGGCGACGGCTTCCTTCCCAGGCGTGTTGCTTTGGCTTCTTGCAGTAGGCAGAGGCAGGTTGCTGCATTTTTTCTCGACAACAAATCCTATCTCACCATCATCATCAGTCGGCGAGAATGCTTAGTCTTAGTGGACGGAGTTTAGATGGTAGGGGAATCGCTGACACTTCCCGTGTGGCCAAATCGTACTTCACGATTTCCTCCTTGAAGGGAAGCAAGTAGAGTGCGCTGCCCACGAGGACGGTGGGCGGACGCCGGCACCAGCCTAGGGATCTAGGCAAAGGCGAGCTCAAAACTAGGGAGGTGGCTCCACGCTCCTGCTTGCGGATGAGTAGATGGACAAGTGCATGATGACAAAACTGGATGATCTCCATGACAAGAACCAGCAAAGGTCCCCGGTGGCAGTCGAGGTGGTCGCAGTTGCCACCAGCGGTGGCGTCACAAACCACGGCTACAGAGTAGTTGTGCCATGTCGACCACGGTAGCTCGGGCAGGTCTTGCTGCTCGTTCGTGACAGGGTTCCATATGGAGTAGACAGTTGTCGCATGATACCAAGGATTGAAATTGTACTGGTAGAGCGTGATGCGGCCATGGCGGGCGTCACTGGCGACATGGTACGCCGTCGGCAATGGCATGACGCGTACGGGTTTGAGGGAAGGGTCGGTGTTCCTAGGCGTGTTGCCGTCGTATTTGATCTTGCAGTTCCCTATGTAGATCACGCTGAGTAAAGGGGCTGCGTTGCGGTAGAACTCACGGAACCTTCTGCGGAGGCATGTGCCAGAGACTGCGCCACAGTGGAACTTGCGAAACCTGCGGCGGAACACTGTGCCAGAGACGAGGCGTCACCAAAGCTTGCAGACGAGGGCGGCGTGGACCAGGCTACCGGGGTCTTCCGGCGGGAAGCGGCGGAGGACCTCTTCCACGAGCTCCTCCATCAGCTCCGGCAGCGGCAGCAGCATGCCTACACCTCTCTCCTTTTCTTTGTCGTACGCCGTGTGGCCAAGGGATCGGTGAATGTGAGGCAGGAGATCTTATCGCTGCCAGTGGTAACTATACGGCGGTGGGGTTAAAACTGAGAACTGATCAGTGTTTTGGATTGTCAACGGGCGAACAGTTTCGCCATGACGGCCTAACCACTGCGCCATTGTAGGCAGGAGCACCTTTGCTGCCACGTTCTCCATAGCACGACCCGCGGTGCTTGGTTTATGCCGGTGCCAATTATCCGGCAGTGATCATTCATATATGTGGATAGCAAAATGAGCAAATAACAGAAGAGATCAGTCGGCGCACGGTTCACCATACATGTAGCTCCATCAATTGCTCTCTGCGTGGTGCTGTTTTTATAGGAAGTGGTAGGTGGATTGAGTGGACACCGTGAGCGGTGGTAGGTGGCAACAGTGTCTGATCACTGTCGGGTCAGCCGACATTCGGACCTGGCAGTGAACCTTTACTGTAACACTGCTGGTGCTACTGCACAACCATGAGGTGAAAATTTCACAAGTCATTTGAACCCCGCACCATTCGTTCCATCCTTGACGATATATATTGGCTGGCGCGGCGAGCTGAATTTTTTCGAGGTCATTTCAACCCTGCGCCATTCGTTTCCCACCAACGTCGCCGACGGAGCACCACCACCACCACTCAGCGGTTAGACAGAATTAGTTCTCTGAAGTGGAGTGTATAACGCTAATATATAGGTAATTCATTATTTGGTTCCATCATATATATCCGCCCTCGCCACCGCCGCCATCGCCGTCCCCATCTTCCTTCCCTCCCCAAATCTCCAATCTACGTGTCAATTCCGGCCCAATCTAGCCGGAATCGACAACTTTGTTTGTAATTAGCAGGTACCCCCGTGCCAAGCATGGGGGCAGGAAGGTGAAAGTATATACCATATAATATGACTGTACATGGAACGAAAAATTCTAGTATCATTAGATAATGTGGTCCACGGGACTAATAAGTATATATATATGATTACAAAACGATTAGTTTGATGAAGAAGAAAACATCTAGGACCTCGAACTAAGCACATAGACAAAAATAAAAAGTGTTTTATGTGAACCACAATTGATCACATGTATGATAAGGCTGACACATATTCATCTTCCAAAAATTTGATGGGTAGGCGTTTAAATTTTGATACTGGCAGTTCATGTTGTAATCATTCTGAGGCTAAGATTGTTTAAACAGGCGATTAAATGTTCGTAAGTTGAAACATGAGGCCAAAACTAAAGTGAGAAAAAAAAACGGATTGGACAACCTTATTTACATGTCAGTACATAGGATGGAAATGAGCCTACAAAAATCAAATGAGATGAATCAGTAGAGAAATAAGCCTTTGCCATTGAAGCTTGTATTTCACGTACTCAAGGCTTCCTTTTTAATGCATAAGGACCTGAAAGCACTATGAGCAATGTTACAAAAGTTCAAATCTATGGCAACTTAGTTTGTGATTATTAGATTAATCTAATTAAAGCGGCAATGTGGTTTTTCCATGTGCAAAAAAACGTGTATGCAAAAAAACGTTTCATATAGGCAATTAAAACGGCAATTTTTAATTGGCTATCCTTTTCTAGAAAAAGTTTTACTCTACTTAGCATAATTCAGATAGTGGATGGATGTTATTATGCATTGCTAGGAACATAACTTGTATGACATGTCAATGTTCAGGAGAAGCTGTCAAGGGGCTCACAGCGCAATGGCAAAGGGAATTGGTTGGGGGCTCCCACCCGGGGTTCAAATCTGAGTCGCGACACTTTATCCTGGATTTATTTTCAGGATTTTCGGTGTTGTGCATTAAGTGGTAGGCGACGTCCCCCTCGATAGCGAGGCGCCAGTGGTGACTTCGGAACTTCAAGATTTGCCGGCTCAGTCCTTCGAATGTGCTCATAGGGGTAGGGTTTTGCGTGCGTGTGTGCGTGCGTGTTGAGCGTCTGCGTTGTCAAAAAAAAAAAAAAAAATGTTTAGGAGAGTGAGGGTTGTCTTCCTCCTGTAGATATGAAAAATTAATCCCCACAACTTGTATTCAGACAGTTAATGTTCAGGATGCATGTTATTGAGCAATGCGGGAACATAACTTGTACCTAGTGGCAATCGATGTCGCCATAATCTTTCAGAACATATTTTTAAAATCTTGTATCTGAAAAATAACTTGTATCCGGTGGTAATCGATATCATTGTATTCTTGTATTCAGATAGTCGCATACAAACTTGCAGTAGAGATGAATCCCAATGACTGTAGCACTAGCATGTTTGCTGATAGGCGAAATTTTGAGGCGATTTGGAAATCTTCGGTGCCACAGAAGGTAAAATCTTCACTTGGAAGTTGGCCCAAAATGGCCTAGCTGTGCAAACAAACAGACTGAAACGCCACCTGATCCCTGATGCCACATGCTCAATCTGCGGCGTGGAACTTGAATCGAACACCATGCCATGGTCCGTTGCACAAAAGTTGTAGCTCTCCGACAAGCTCTCCGGCAGAATACTGCTCCTTCCATGCTCGAAGTTGTTAAGTATAATATATTAGATGCATCTAGCTGCCGTACAAAATTCGAAATTTGGAATATAAGCAATAGCAAAATCTGATATTTGTCTACAAATGAATAATTGGAATTCTGAAATTTACTTGTTGCCTACTAATCCTATCAAGTAGCGACAGTAATAACCTTGGAGTGCAAAAGCACCTGAATAGCAGCCAGCAAATCCTGCGGGCCAGCCTGGCCAATTCTAACTTCGGGCCGTGGACTGGGCCTACCAATAACTAACACACACTCCGGCCGAGTTGATGGAACCATTCCCCATTCCCCATTTCAGCCGAGCCAAATCAAGCCAAACCCTAGCCACCGCTCGAAATGGCGGCGGCGGCGGCGGCGCTGCCGACGAGCTCGTGGAAGCGTTCCTCGTCCGCCTCCCACCACGGACGAACCCGCGAGCCTCGTCCGCACCGCCGTCGTCGCAAGCTTCGGCGCCGCATCCTCTGCAGCAGCGGCTTCCGCCGCCCGGTTCTGCGACTTCCACCGGACACGCGGCTGTTGGGCGTTATCCACTGGATTGGGCCGCACGGTCCCCGCTTCGCACCCACCTCCGCCTTCGCCCCGCGCAACCCCCTCCGGATCTGGTACGTGCTGGACTCCCACCACGGTCGCGTCCTCAGCGTCGATGCCTTGGAGCGCAGCGAGATGGTCGATCTCGACCCCGTCACGAGGGCGAGGAGCTGCAGCTGCCCAAGCTGCATCTTCCGCAAGAACCGGGTGGCGTTATCCATTTGGTGGGCTGGAACGCGGCTGTGCTCTGCGCTTCCCCTGACCACCTCGACTGCGATGACAGGCACTTCCGCGTTGTCTTCATAAGCTCCTCCATTAGGTATGGGGTATATGTCTATGTCTTCTTCGTCGGAGGCTGGCTCGTGGGCGCTGACAGCCTCTGCTGCGCAGCGCCCTATTGACCCTTACTATTTCTGTTACACCGATCCCAGCACCCTTGCTGGAAGTGCACTCCACTTCATAGCCGAGGTGAAAGAAAGATGAGAATCTGCAAGTACAGTTTGGAGACTCAAGAAATCAGCTGGATCAAACTACCACCTAGCTGCTGGTACCAGTACCTGGGGTGTCGACCTCTGCTCACAAGTACACAAGATGGTGGACTGGGATGTGCTAAACAGGAGAATTCAAGGCTCCACCTATGGTCAAGAGAGGTTGGTTTCGACGGGCTTTTGGAATGGGCATATACTAGAGTCATTGAGCTCGAAACGATGCTCCCTTCTATTAACCGCTTCAGCTCTTTGGCTGCCTTTTGTCCACGGCGTTGGAGTCTTCCTCTTCACGACAGCTGATGGATTATTTAGTATTGATCTAGATTCTGACCGAGCGATTAAGGTTTGTGAAGGAAGAGAGATCAAGAATGTTGTTCCCTATGTGAGCTTCTGCAGCGCAGGTATAACATTCCTTACTTCCTAAGTTGTCAATTTTATGATATCATAAAACAATATTTTTTAACAATAAAATCATAAAAAGTTCACTTAGTTATATTTCAGTGGTATGCTAACTTTATGGTTTCCCAATAAGGACTTGCCCATATTAGAACTTGTGTTTCTGTTAGTAACAATAAAGTATAAAACCACACAGAGTAACACAGACCATGTTATGTTGGCTCATCAACATGATGTTGTAGAAATGGGATATCTGTATGACGGTGTTAATCCAGCCTAAATTTTTTTCTTATAGAGTCGTTGCATGTCGTAACTGATTAGAAGCCATATCGATCGTAGAAGTTTATCCATCGATTATGTATGTTCTGGATTGATAAGGGGAGTTTTCATAGGCTAGATTTAGTCTGGATGGCAGCTAACTAGTAGGAGAGAACACGCAAGATGATTATTACTCCAGACACAAGATGTCTACAGGTGCTTCTGTTTAATGATGTAGATTCCTTAACCTGTTTGCAGTGTCAGTTAATAACATCGCAATGATGTACTAGACTTTATAACTGAACAGACCCCTTTCTCACACTCCTCAATCTTCCAACTAATTGAATTCAATCTATTCAACGGAGGAATTTCCTGAAGTGCAGCATTTTCTAGGCTAGAAGGTTTGTTCAAAGCAGCTATACCTGTTTCTAAATCTTGTAGAATATCAGTTGTCCCAAATGAGAGTTCATTTGTATTAGTTCCCATTTTTCAGCAACATATTAAATCAGTGGAAACTGCAAAGGAGTTCTCAGATGATGTCGAATTATCTTCATTCTTCACTATCTTGTATACTCTCCATGACAGCTAGCTTTTTTTTTTTCACTTGTCCTCTGAGTCTTCCTTGTACTTCATTATTTATCTTTGTCTCACTTGTTACCAATCCTCCTTTCCATTTATGATAGACTTGTCCATTTGCAGTCCACTATTGCTTTTACCAACCTGGACCATTTTTGTATTGTTCCTTATCTCCACTTCCTAGCCATTCCATTCTTCCATATTAATTTCTTCTGAGTACGTCAGTTCAGTTTCCTTGGCCTTTTCCTTATGTGAGAAGTCATCATGACTTGATACGTCATCTATGGGGGGCCTCTGCACTGCCTTTTAGGAGGGCTTAACAAGATGGCTCTATTTTTAGACATTTCTTCTCAGATTTTTCAATGATAGTGGATTTTTTTTTTTTTTGTTTAACTTAATCATCCTGTCTACAAGTGCTCTGTCGAAACTCGTAGAACCAAAGTTTTGCTTGAGTGTTTGTTCATGGCAGTTTTTGCTTCAATAGCTGCCAATGGATCAAACTTTGATTTTTAGAGATTGGACCCATATTCATTAATTAGAACTTGCCAATAACTGCCAATGGACTCCTGTTTCATCTATGTTTTAACAAATACAATTATAAAAAGTTCACTTAGTAATATTTCAGTGGTATGCTACTGTATGGTTTGCCAATATTAGAACTTATGTTTCATCAGTTAGTAACAGTAAAGATATAAAGCCAATCTGACTATGTTTTGTTGCCTCATCAACCTGATTTTGTGGAAATGGGATATCTGTATAACGTGTTAATCCAGCCTAAATATTTTTCTTATGGAGTCCTTTGCCAGTTGCTACCGATTAGAAGCCATATTGTTTTGAGTTTATCCATCGACTATGTTGGTTATGGCTGGATAATGGAGTCTTCACATACTAAATTTAGGCCAGACGGTAGCTGACTAGTAGGATGGAATTTAGGCCAGATGGTAACTGACTAGTAGGATGGAACATGTGTGATAATCAGTACTGATTTACTCTACACACAAGATATCTGCAGGTGCTTCTGTTTAATGATGTAGATTCTTTCTTATCCTGTTCGTAAGATCACTTAACGACAGTCAATGATGATAGTATTGCTAAAACAGTGTGACATTCCCTTGCTGTTTGAGGCTACCTCTTAAAAATCCTGTTACACCCTTCGTAAAGATTATATTCTCTTAAAGATTATATATATTGGATGCCAATATAAACCTTAACTAAATGAGGTATTTCTTTGATGTTTAAATCTGTCCTCTATAATTGATTTTGTTAAAGTGTCATTGTCAAGGGTGATCAATACAATAGTTGCTGTTTGTTCAATCCTAGTAACAATTTTTTGTTTCCTGTGGTTCATGGGTAACCAATTTTCGTTGAGGCAGCCCAACTCTTCAATAACCTGATGTAATTATAATTTTGCAGCACTGGGTACAGTTTTTACAGGTGTGGAACCAAGTGAGGGTGTATGAAGTGCATGAAGATACTCGTCAAGTTGTCTTGTGATCATCCTAGGTGGCATGTGTGGTTTTGTGGTGGGAGAGCTATCTTGCAGTTCAGATTTTGCTGCTGTTTTTTTTCCTTGATGTCCTTGATGTTTTCTGGATTCCTGTGTACGGAATGGGTACTAGTCTCAAAGTTGTAAAGCTAGTAGCTTGGTATTTGGTTTGAAGCTCGTGTGGACTTGATGTTTTTTTTTTGGTCTGAAATTGTTGCTGCTGCTCGGGAAAACAATCATATACTATATATGTTTGCGTGTTAGTACAGTATTTTGGTTCAGATTCTTGTGGTTTCAATCTTGGTTGTGTTATGACCGAACTTCTTCTTGGCGATATGCCAGGCGTAATGCCGTCCCTCTTCCTCCTTCTCTAACCCTCCACCGCCTCAACACGCCCGCCGCCCTCTTCAGCCCCGCCGCTGCCCCTCCATCTCCGGCGGCGCCGGCGACGAGGCAGGGGGATCGATCCCCTTCTGTCCCTCCATCCCTCTTCTCCCTCCTTGTTAAATCTCCAACCAAATAAGATATGAAGTTCGTTTTCCTTTTCTTCTTCCTATGCTTCATGAACATCGGACCTGCCATGGACAGAGGTGGTTGTGGCCATGATTATGGCGGCGCCTTTCGAGGCTGTGGCGAGAAGATCCCGGACTCCATCGCGGGCCGGCTCGAGGCTCCGCGAGTTGGCGGCGAGGGGCGTCGGGTTCCCCGCCTGCGCCATCGTCCGATCCCGGCGTCACCAGCGAGGTTGTTGTCGGCTCCAACACCAGCACCCACAAGCGGCGGGGGCGCATCCCCTTCCTCACCCGCACCGGTGCCCAGCAGCGGGGCGTGTGCATGGGAGATGTGAGGGCCGCCGCCTCCGACGGGGGCCTCATGCACATCGCCGACCGCGATATCAGGCCGTCGTCAAGAAGGAGGTCAGCCGCAACCTCCTCGTCGCCGCCCCAGCGCCAGAAGCCCAAGAAGCTCGGAGGTCAGGCCTACCGGGCGGCGGCGACCGTGCCGTGGAGAAATCGTTCTCCTTGGCTTCCCCAAGAAGCCGAGATTTTTCAATGATTCCACCACGGGACGCTCTTCGCTGGACCCCACCTCAACTCCGGGACCCACGGGGGACGCGCGTGCTTCTCATGCCAAGGCCCGGTGTGCATTCGCTGTCGTGCATGCAGGTACCCATGCCAAGGCCTGGTCTCCATTCGCCGTCGTGCATGCAGGTACCCACGAGAGGAGAGGAATCTGGTAGGCAAAGCCTATACGCCACCACTGCAGCTTGCCCCCTGACTATGCAGCCATGGTTACTACACATCCAACCTCCTAATACTGAGCATCACGTCTTCAGGCACTGCACAACCGACATCGCCATCACCGGGGTCTCGGCGTTGAGCATCATCTCTTACCTCGACGACGGCATTCTACGTACTCCTCGGCCGTGCGGAATGCTTTTTGTTGGCTCTGTCGACCCACTTTCAACCGTAGCTCGCACGGTCCTTCCATCCGGTGTATGCGACCGGTGCCCCTACGGCCCGCCGCCGGCGTGTTCGTTTGTCGGTGTCTTCGACGTTTTTAGTTATGCTTATCCGGTCTATGGACCACGATGTAACCTGGTCCTCTATGAGGACCTTTCTATAACTCGGCTGCTTCTTTAATATATGAAGTTTGCAGTTTGTAAAAAAAAAAAAAACCTTGGTTGTGTTATTTACCACTGAGATGCATTTACTGAACCTGCACTGTGTTGCTGTAATTTTTGTTACTCGTACTTTTGGTATGGTGAATTTGTGTGGTCAGTTGTGGAAGAAAACTGTTAGCAGTTTAATGTGTAGAAGTTGCCTAATTTCTTCATCTGCCTTTTCTAAATAATATCAACCAAGTATCACTACAGTTATTCTTGGACTATCGCAACAGTTCTTATTACTACCTGCAAATGAATTGAGTTTTGTTGGGTGATTTCTGGTGACCATTTGAAACTGTCATGTCGCATGGGTTAAGCCATCGGGTGTCCTTTTTTGTATATAAATTTCATTTGTCTTAATTGAAAGGTAGTGCGCTTGCCATTGTTTAAAAAAAATTGATTTTACTTTTTGTGTGTTTATGAGCTGACTCAGCATTTCGACAACATTTTACAGAGAGCTCAGAAAAAGTACTGTACCACATGAGCTCCTTAATTCAACCTGATGTTAAAAGCTAATAAAGTTGCTCAAAGATAAAATACATTTTACCTTTGGTGATCATACGTGGATGGGGACTTTTTATTTACTAATCAAAACCGCTGCAAGGTGTTAGCATCGTCATTAGCTTTTCAAAGACCATCTTTGCTAGATAGGAAAATAGCATCCTAAACAATAGAAGACATGAAAGGAACGTGTACATGAAATTTTGAGAACAGCATTATTTTATTATATCATTGAGCTATAACTTGTTTGCTTGATGTTAGAGCTGTTCACTGGATGTTATATCAAGCCACAGTTGAATTAGAGGAACACCGCTATAAAAAGTAATTATAGGATTTATGATCTGAAAAGTGAGGAGCGCAGGTCCAGCAAGTACCATTCGTCCATTCTTAATATGTTACAAAACATTTTTGAACCAAGCTCTATGTTACAAAACACAGTATGCTGGCAGCTCAACCTCCGAAATTCTACATTAATGTTCATATATACAAATTTCATTTGAGAATATGAAAGTCAACTAGTGATCCCCACTGTGGGTTTGAGAAATCATATACTGCTTGCAATGACAAATCATAAATACTTGCTAAAGTAGTTCAAATGAAGAATACTGTTTTGTAAGATGAACGTGAATCTTTGGACGATGGTGACTTTTCTTGCTTGAAGCACTTAAGGTTGTTTTTTTTCTTACAAATTCTGTGTTTTACTTGCTGTTAATTTGGTTTGTGATCCAGGTCCAAGTTTCTGACCAGGCTAGAATTTTATCCATGTTCTTCTAACAGAAAGGCATGGTCCAAACTATAATAATTGTAATTACAACTGCAACAAAATTTTAAATTCTAAATTTGGAATAAAATGAAATGTCACTAGTTAGTAGTAGCAATATCTGGTACGAACATCTGTGAAATGGAAGGTGCTTGTACTTTTTCTGTAAATAAGGAGGAAGAAGGAGAGGAACAGAGAGAGCTTGGGTAGTTCACAATTTCAATCGTAGGTAGTTCATGCATGGTTCGCTCCACTCTTCCTCCCTTCTACTTATAAGACTAGCCACATTGGTCCAGTAACTGTCGTACTTGGCCGGGCGGAGCCTTTTGGGCCGGGAGGCAGGAACAGCATCATCTTCAGTAGCAGTCGAGGCGACGGCTTCCTTCCCAGGCGTGTTGCTTTGGCTTCTTTCAGTAGGCGAAGCAGGCTGCTGAATTTTTCTCGTCACAACAAATCCTATCTCACCATCATCATCAGTCAGCAGAATGCTTAGTCTCAGTGGGCGGAGTTTAGATGGTAGGGGAATCGCTGACACTTCCGTGTGGCGAAATTGTACTTTCACGATCGGTTCTTCGCCGAGAACCTAGAACTCACGGCAAAGGCCCTCAGGCCGTCGGCGACATCTTCGCCGAGAATAGTGCTCGGCATAGGTCGAGCGGAAAATTTTTCACAGCACAGGTCCTATGCCGAGCACCACGACTACCAGCTCGGCGACGTATTCGCCGAGCACCAACCGCAGCGATCGGGCGAATAAAAGTGATTGTTAACGGCCGTTGTAACCGGCGGCAGTTACACCAATATACGCCGAGCACCCGTCGGTGGGTCTCTCGGCAAAATATACGTCTTTGCCGAGAACACGTTAACAAGGCTGTCGGCAAAAATTTTTGGAAAACTCTATGCCGAAAGCACCGCACGGGGCGACACTCGTACAACCGTCCGCCACGCGGAAAATACACTATTTTCCGTGGCGGGCTAAGGTGCCCGCCATGGAAAAACTAATTTTCCGTGGTAGGCTATTTTAAAAGCCCGTCATAAAAAAAAACAGGCCCAAAAGGCCGAGGCAAGGCCCAATCGGACAACCACCTATATAATACGAAGTTAGGGTTTTGGCGCTCCATCTCCCTCACTTCTCTCCACCTCTCCCAGCCACCTCACACTTACGGGACGGAGATTATTCCCGGCGGCCACAAACACGGGGAAATACGGAACACCGTCGGGTTTCGGTGCTCCATCTCCCTCACTTTCTCTCTCGAATCGCCACAGCCACCTCGGCCGCCGCCCACTCCTCCCCTCTCCTCTCCTTCGGTCCTTCTGTCCTTCCCTTCGCCGGAGGGCGGTGGTGGCGAACCCACGCGGCAAGACGCGACAAAGCCACGACAGGCGCGGGGTAAGCCACCCGGGGCCGGGGATGCGGCGGCGCGCGGTGGGCCACGCGAGGGGCATAGGGATGTGACGGCGCGAGGCGGACATGGCTGCGGCGGTGCGATTTGGACGCGGGTCCGCGGTGGCGATCGCGAACTGGCGGCCTTCGATTTCGGCGACGCGGATCCGGCGGCCTCGACCTCGGCGGCGTGGATCCGGGCGGCCTCTCCCGACCTCGATGGCGTGGATCCGGTGGGCTTCAACCTCGAGGCACAGATCCGATGCGTCTTTGGTGGCGGGTGGCGGAGGAGGTCCCTAGCGGTAGGATCCGGCATGGAGGAGCTCGGCGGTGGCAACCCTAGATGGGCTCAACGGGCACGTGGATGGGCTCGACGGGCCCTGTCTACGGTTTCTTCTTGTTTTATATTTTTGAAATCATTAACCATGACGGGCGCTTGTTAGATGCCCGCCCACGGTGCATCTATTTTGCATGACGGGCCAAAGGAGCCCATCACGGTTAATCGGTGATTAAGCGTGACCTTTGAAGCTTAACGGGCGGCTTTGCCCGTCGGGGTTAATGAAAACCACCCGTCCACGCTAAAAATCATTTCGTTACTAGTGATAGGAAGGCTTGAGAAAATTTAGTTAGTCAACAGACTCAACACTAGTCTTTCCCCAACATATCGATGCTTTCTTTGCCAACCACTTAGTCTTTTTCGATTCAATCTTCCACTTTTCACCAACCTATTTTTTATTTGAACTTCTAGTAAACTATTGGGAGATCTAGGCAACGAAATGACTAGGTATACCTAAAACATACTACCTCCTTTGCAGATTGTAAGTCATTCTCTGCTTCATCGTCATGCTGCGGCCGTGGCCAAAACTGCAGCAAATATGTCCCTGAAATTAGCCTACATAAAAAAGATATATAATTGCAATTTCCAAAGATTAGATCATTTACGTCTCCAAATTGCCCAACATAAAGCGACAAAGGCAATCAAAAATATTCCGTGTCCTCAGATGTTCCGAAGATTAAAGAGGCTTCAACTAGAACTCGTGTCTTGAGATGAACATCCCTACTTTATAATTTGTATGGAATCTTAATTGACAATTAGAGACTACCCTCCCTTAATCACCCCTTGAGTTTGGAGTCCAGCGAATGGCAAACCACCTCTTTCGTTCGAGGCGTGAGCACAATCATTCCAATATTGGGTAATACAAATTTGCCATGGCAAAAGAACAAGAATATTATAATAATTCCCAATGTAGTATCATATTGACTCACTAAATATGTTTACAAGCAACACAATCATTTTCAGCCACCGAACTGAAACAGATTACAGGAGTATATCAGCCGTGAAATGACTTATATGACAAGTGCAGTATTTCAGTACAGTCCTGTATGCTCATTTTCAGTAAAATGACATATGCTCAGACCAAGGGAGGGAGCAAATTTATTTCGAATAAATCTGATTTCGATTTTGAAGACCTTGTGCCTTGTGTCTTGATGCACATGCAGAAGCACCACTAGGGCTCTCACACCGCAGGAGGCACACATCATCCTAGTGCTGCAGAAACATTGGCATTTTTTAAAAGGAGCATCAGCTAGTTGAGAAATTAATGTTTGCCTCAACATTTGTTACTCAGCAGTTAACAAAACAACCATAGCTAACTTATTACAAATAGAACGAGCAGGTGATAACGAACATATACCTAAAAGAAAAACAGACTAAGAAACTCAGATTCAGCTATCATAAGCATGACGAGATTAGTTCTCCGGAGTGGAGTGCATAAGCTATTATATAGGTAATTCATAATTTGGTTCCATCAGATATATCTTGATCATCAGTAACGTTTCTTACCTCGGAGGCTCAGACTAGATTTAGACAACTTGTGAGTGACACGGTAGTTTGCATTTAAACAGAATTGGTAGGATGCCATATACCCCAATATTCTAATTAGTGTATCCTGATCATCAGTATATACTTCATATTCTAAGTAATTAATGTATAAAAAATCATAAACAAGCAAAATTGTACTCCTGTACCTGGACCCTGGAGGTTGGAGTGCAGAAGCTTATGTAAGGAACAATGTAATTGTCGCCACAGCAATTGGGTATCTTCCTGACCTGGCTAGAATTGATCTCTATGCTATATAGACCATCGCACGTCCTTACGAACAGGACTCGGCTGGCACCACTATCTGCGAAACCATTCAACTGAGGCTCCTTCTTCATGACTGCACCCGAAGGGAGAACTTTCGGGAGATCAATGACTCTGGTTAGAACAAAACCAGCATCTCCATCTACACCAGGCACCCGCGACCAAAGCTGTAGTTTGTTCTCCACGCTGGCAGCAAATCCCAGCCCACCATCATCATCAGTCATGACCAAAATGCTTTGTCCCGACTGGCGGAATCTAGATGGTAGGCTAATTGTAGATACTTGCTGTGTGGCCAAGTTGTACTTCAAGATCTCGTGATTCTCGGTCCCGCATTGTTGTCGTTAAAGTGAGCCAAGATATAGAGTTCACTCTGCACGAGGATGCCGGGCAGATTATTGTACATGCTGTGGGAATTTCCGGTGGGGTCCTCACAAACGGTTACCTCGCTCCAGGCACCGGTCTCAGATGAGTAGACAGACAGGCACATGCCGTCGTACTCGAGGGCCATGACGACGACAAGTAGAGGTCCCCGGCGGCAGTCGAGGTGGTCGCAGTCGCCACCGGCAGTGGCAGCGCAGGCCACTGCCGCGATCTGCAGGTCGAAGAACGGCGGCTTGGGCAGGTCTAGCTGCTCATCTGTGATGGGGTCCCAGATGCAGAGGTCCCAGAAGGGGTCACCACTGTAGAGCAGGACGCGGCCGTGGCGGGCGTCCATGACGTGCCAGTCCTTGGAGGCCTGCGCAGGGTGGAAGGAGGTCGTGGGGTCGAAGTAGGCGATGTCCATCGGCAGCTCCACGGTTCTTACGCGGCCGTTGCCGCGATAGATACTTTCTACGCGGTAGCAGGTGTCGTCGTAGAGCAAGCCAAGCAAGGGCACTGCCCTGCGATGGAACTCAAGGAACCTGGGGCGGAACGTGACGCCGCACACCAGCCGGCACCAGAGCTTGCAGACGAGGGCGGCATGGAAGAGGCTCGCGGGGTCATCTGGTGGGAAGCGGATGAGGATCTCTTCCACGAGCTCCTCCATCAGCTGTTGCGGCGGCGGCGCCATGCCTCTGGGTTGCACAGCACGCAGCTGGTGGGAGCGGACCTAGGGTTTCATCATCAACAATGGGCCGGGAGTTTATTTGCTGGCCCGTTCCAAGCTCGATGTGCCAGGTGATTCATTAATTCGCACGGGCCGAATAAGTAGCGAACCCAGCGAGGAGTGCTGTTCAGCCCGAGTTATTGTTCTCTGAATGCAGAATTGCAGATCGAACATCAGTACGTGAAATTAGTGACATGCATTAGATTGGCACGAGTGTTCGTAGCACAAGAGCTTATGAAGGCAAGTGTGTACCAGCTTATTTATGTTCAAATGAATTTCTGGAACGGCCATTAATTTTCTCTAGGCTGACAAAGCAACGGCCATTGAAATATTTTTTTTTCGCGATCGGCCGTTCACCCGTGTATCATTAAGAGGAGGAAAACCATATCCAAATCCTAGTACAATCTAATAACATGATGTCGAGTGGACATTGGAACGATGAAGAAAGCAGAGAAAAACATAAGCAAGGAAATCAAAGTGCATGGAGGCCAAGGGCCGGACTAGCTAGGAAACTACGACGCTAAAAGGGTGAACTAATGCATGAAACTCTGTTGCGACCAAACGATAAGCACCGGTAGCAGTGTTTTGAAGCCCGCTCGAATCCATAAATCTGCCTCCTCTGCAACTCGGCGAGCCAGCTGCGGAACCGACGCCGATTCTTGCCTGAAGACACGTGCGTTCTGCTCCTTCCATAAGCACGGCGATCAGCCAGGACAGCGGAGTTGAAAGCCGGCTGCATTCCCTTGTCGAGACGTCGGCGCGAGGGATTGGGGGCGTGCCGGCTGGAGCAGCATGTGCCAAAGCTGCCTCGCCACGACACAACCAGTCACAAGGTGATCACAGGTCTCAGGTTCCTGTCCACAAAGAGCACAAGCGTCATCGTCTTGGAGGCCGTGTCGAAATCGCCTGTCACCAGTCCAAATTCGCCGATGTAGCAGCAACCAGAAGAAGAATCGTACTCTGGAGGGGGGCCTTGGTAGACCACAACTGCTTGACCCCGAGCATTGATGTCCCTCCATTGAAGAATGCCCGATAAGCCGAAGAAGCCGTGTAATTCCCGACTGCAACCACTTCCAGCACGAATCGATCGGATTGCATTGGGTCTAGCACCACGACGCGGACAAGCTGCCAGACACACGAAGGTATTGGCAGATCACCTGTGTCGCCTGGATGTCATCGGCCCAGCTATTGTTCTCCAAGGCGCTCTGACTGTCTTCCTCTTCCCTGCCATTGAGATGGCCGCAAAAAGGTGCAGCGAAAGGAGCTGAGGCGGCCGACCGGTACCCATGAGTCTGTCCACATGAGGGCCGAGCAACCGTCCCCCAATGTTCACAGACATGCTCGCTGCAGCCATAGCCTCGAGTGCATGTTCCTGCTTCTGCGGCAAGGACGCCCAACAGCTGTCCGGGTTGGTTCTGGCAAGTCATGCCCACCGTAGCCATTTAAGTATTGATTTATTCCTTTTGTATTGATATCATTTTGCCAAAAAAAAATTATGATCATTAATATTCTAGTTTACTTCAGAACACCTCTACGAACAAAAGTAGCATAAAGATATGAAGCCTTGAGAATATTTAGTTATAGATGCTTTCTTTTCCAACCACTAAGCCTTTTTTCTATTCACTATATTCCACGTTTTACAAACCTTTTTACTAAACTTTTAGTACACCATTGGGATAGATCTAGGTAACGGAAGACCAAGTATACCTAAAACGTACTACCTCCATTGCAAACTGTGAGTCATTCTGCTTCATCGCCATGCTGCAGCCGTGGCCAAAACTGCAGCCAATATGTTCATGAAATTAGCCTACATAAAGGATATATAATTGCAATTTCCAAAGATTAGATCATTTCAGCATCTCCAAATAAAGTGACTATAGCAACCAAATATATTTCATGTCCTGAGATGTTCCCTAGCTTAAGAGGGCTTCAACTAGAACTAGTGTCTGAATATCCCTACTTCGTAATTTGTATGGAATATTATTTGACTATTAGAAACTACCCTCCCTTAAGCACACCTTGAGTTTGGAATCCACCATATATTCAGCAAATGCAAAACCATCTCTTTCGTTCGAGGTGTGCGGGCAAAATCTTACTTTGCCGGTCAAATGTAAGTTGCATGAATTTTGGATATTCTCCAAACCATACTTGGGGATCATGCATGGGACCAAAAGACATGCACAGTACATCATCAGCTTCAGAATAGTGGACAAAGATATTGGTTGTCTCTTCGGGAAGTCATCTACGAGCAAACCTAAGGGGTCTGGGGTCATATACTCATAAATCAAATGACACATAAACTGGAGTTGGCGACAACCATATTTTTTACGCATTTTCATTCACCATTTTATAATACCCAATTTGCCATGGCAGAAGAACAAGAACGTTATAAAAATTCCCAATGCAGTATTGTATTGACTCAATAACTATGTTTACAAGCAACACAATCATTTTCAGCCACCGAACTTAAACAAACTATAAGAGTATGTCAGCAGTGAAATGTAAAATGACATGCTCATCAGACGAGTTGAAACAAATTTAGTTCAAAAATCTGATTTCGATTTTGTAGATGACCTTGTGCCCTGTGTCTTGATGCACTTGCAGAACCACCACTAGAGCTCTCACCACGGGAGGCACATCCTAGTGCTGCAGAAAACATAAGCATTTTTTAAAAAGAGCATCAGCTAATTGAGAAATTAATTTTTTGGTTCCATCATATATATCCTGATCACCAGTAATTAATTATTTAGACAACTTGTTAGTGTACACGGAGCATACATATATACTACATGTTCTATGTTAATGTATAAAAAATCATAAACAAGCAAATTGTACTCCTGTACCTGGACCCTGGAGGTTAATCAGTGACGTGACCTTTGGAGCTTGACGGGCGGCTTTGCCAGCCACGGTTAATGAAAACCGCCTGTCACGCAAAAATCATTTTGTTACTAGTGATAGGAAGGCTTGAGAATATTTAGTTTGTCAACACTAGTCTTTCCCCCAACATATCGATGCTTTCTTTGCCAACCACTTAGTCTTTTTCGATTCATTCTTCCACTTTTCACCAACCTTTTTTTTTTTTTTATCTATACTTGTAGTAAACTATTGGGAGATCTAGGCAACGAAATGACTAGGTATATACCTAAAACATACTACCTCCTTTGCAGATTGTAAGTCATTCTCTGCTTCATCGTCATGTGCTGCGGCCATGGCCAAAACTGCAGCAAATATGTCCCTGAAATTAGCCTACATAAAAGGTATATAATTGCAATTTCCAAAGATTAGATCATTTACGTCTCCAAATTGCCAACATAAAGCGACAAAGGCAATCAAATATATTTCGTGTCCTCAGATGTTCCCAAGATTAAGAGGCTTCAACTAGAACTCGTGTCTTGAGCTGAACATCCCAACTTTATAATTTGTATGGAATCTTAATTGACAGTTAGAGACTACCCTCCCTTAATCACACCTTGAGTTTGGAGTACAGCGAATGGCAAACCACCTCTTTCGTTCAAGGCGTGAGCACAATCTTACTTTGTGGGTCAAATGTAGGTTGCTTGTAAATTTTGGATATTCTCCCAACATAATTGGGGTTCATGCATGGGACCAAAAGACATGCAAAAGTACATCACAAGATTCTGAATAGTGGACAAAGAAATTGGTAGTCTCTTCGGGAAGTCATCTAGGAGCAAACCTAAGGGGCCTTATATACTCATAAGTCAAATGACAGATAAAGTGGAGCTGAAACACAATCATTTTACTTTCATTCCAGTATTGGGTAATACATATTTGCCATGTCAAAAGAACAAGAACATTATAAAAATTCCCAATGCAGTATCATATTGACTCAGTAAATATGTTTACAAGCAACACAATCATTTTCAGCCACCGAGCTGAAACAAATTATAGGAGTATATCAGCAGTGAAATGACTTATATGACAAGTGCAGTATTTCAGTTCAGTTCTGTATGCTCATTTTCAGTAAAATGACATATGCTCAGACCAAGGGAGGAAGCAAATTTATTTCGAATAAATCTGATTTCGATTTTGAAGACCTTGTGCCTTGTGTCTTGATGCACATGCATGCAGAAGCACCACTAGGGCTCTCACACCGCAGGAGGCACACATCCTAGTGCTGCAGAAACATTGGCATTTTTCAAAAGCAACATCAGCTAGTTGAAAAATTAATGTTTGCCTGAACATTTTTAACAAAACAACCATAGCTAACTTATTACAAATAGAACGAGCAGGTGATAACGAACATATATACTTAAAAGGAAAACAGACTAAGAAACTCAGATTCAGCTATCATAAGCATGACGAGATTAGTTCTCCGGAGTGGAGTGTATAAGCTACTATATAGGTAATTCATTATTTGGTTCCATCAGATATATCCTGATCATCAGTAACGTTTCTTACCTCGGAGGCTCAGACTAGATATAGACAACTTGTTAGTGACACGGTATTTTGCATTTAAACAGAATTGGTAGGATGCCATATACCCCAATATTCTAATTAGTGTATCATGATCATCAGTATATACTTCATATTCTAAGTAATTAATGTATAAAAAATCATAAACAAGAAAAATTGTACTCCTGTACCTGGACCCTGGAGGTTGGAGTGCAGAAGCTTATGTAAGGAACAATGTAATTGTCGCCACAGCAATTGGGTATCTTCCTGACCTGGCTAGAATTGATCTCTATGCTATATAGACCAACACAAGTCCTACGAACAGGACTCGGCTGTCACCACTATCTGCGAAACCATTCAACTGAGGCTCCTTCTTCATGAGTGCACCCGAAGGGAGCACCTTCGGGAGATCAATGACTCTGGTTAGAACAAAACCAGCATCTCCATCTCGCGCCAGCCACCCGCGACCAAAGCTGTAGTTTGTTCTCCACGCTGGCAGCAAATCCCAGCCCACCGTCATCATCAGTCATGACCAAAATGCTTTGTTCGACTGGCGGAATCTAGATGGTAGCTTAATTGTAGATGCTTGCTGTGTGGCAAAGTTGTACTTCAAGATCTCGTGATTCTCGGTCCCGGCATTGTTGTCGTTAAAGTGAACCAAGATATAGAGTTCACTCTGCACGAGGATGCCGGGCAGATTATTGTACATGCTGTGGGAGTTCGGTGGGGTCCTCACAAACGGTTACCTCGCTCCAGGCACCGGTCTCAGATGAGTAGACAGACAGGCACATGCCGCCGCACTCGAGGGCCATGACGACGACAAGTAGAGGTCCCCCGGCGGCAGTCGAGGTGGTCGCAGTCGCCACCTGCAGTGGCAGCGCAGGCCACTGCCCCGATCTGCAGGTCGAAGAACGGCGGCTTGGGCAGGTCTGTCTAGCTGCTCATCTGTGATGGGGTCCCAGATGCAGAGGTCCCAGAAGGGGTCACCACTGTAGAGCAGGACGCGGCCGTGGCGGGCGTCCATGACGTGCCAGTCCTTGGAGGCCTGCGCAGGGCGGAAGGAGGTCGTGGGGACGAAGTAGGCGATGTCCATCGGCAGCTCCACGGTTCTTACGCGGCCGTCGCCGCGATAGATACTTTCTTCGCGGTAGCAGGTGTCGTCGTAGAGCAAGCCAAGCAAGGGCACTGCCCTGCGATGGAACTCACGGAACCTGCGGCGGAACGTGACGCCGCACACGAGCCGGCACCAGAGCTTGCAGACGAGGGCGGCATGGACGAGGCTCGCGGGGTCGTCTGGTGGGAAGCGGATGAGAATATCTTCCACGAGCTCCTCCATCAGCTGTGGGCGGCGGCGGCGCCATGCCTCTGAGTTGCAGCACATCACGCAGCTGGTGGGAGCGGACCTAGGGTTTCACCATCAACAATGGGCCGGCAGTTTACTTGCTGGCCCGTTCCAAGCTCGATGTGTCCGTGCCAGGTGATTCTTTAATTCGCACGGGCCGAAGTAGCGAACCCAGCGACGAGTGCTGTTCAACCCGAGTTATTGTTCTCTGAATGCAGAATTGCAGATCGAACATCAGTACGTGAAATTAGTGACATGCATTAGATTGGCACGAGAGTGTTCGTAGCCCAAGAGCTTGTTATTTTGCCAAAAATTATGATCATTAATATTCTAGTTTTCTTCAGAACACCTCTAGAAATTTCGAAAAAAAAAAGTAGCATAAACATATGAAGGCTTGAGAATATTTAGTTAGAGGAACTCCAACAATACCCTATAATTTTCTCCCAATATCCATAAGTTTAGGAACTCCCAAACAAAAATAGGGTAGGAAAAAATTACCAATCTCCAACAGTACCCTATATAATTGTCTCCTATTAACTAAATTTGGGCTCACCGTAAACAATTAGTTGGCCCGGTCATTGGCGGAGTCGCGCTCCTCCCTGCTCGCGCTGCGTGATCCAACGGGGAGCATGGTGGCATGCTCGATTTCCCCTGTCGCTCTTGGCAAGCGGAAGCTCACCGCCCGGTCAAGCGCTTCACCTCCAGCACAACGAAAAGAGGTGTCGTTGGCCTCCATGGACACGGTTCGACGGCAGAGAGAGCTCCATGGTGACGGACCTGGATACACAAAACCTGCCATTGCCAAGGTGTTCTAGGCTGGGGGACGGCCTCCGCGCCCGCATGCTGGGAGCTGCCACACATGGCGCACCGCACCACCGGGGGGGCGGCCCTAGCAATTTCGACGCCGAGCGCGCAGATCTGGACGCACCACTCCTAGTAGGGACCACAGTCCAGGCTATGGCCGAGGTCGCCCAGGCCGATGACGCACCCGAGCTCCGGGGCAAAGAAGGCGCGGCCCCCGGAGAGGCAGCTCCCAGGTTCCTTCGAGCCGCTACACGCCGGCGCTGCGCTCGTTGTCTAGGAAGAAAGTCTCACGGTCGCTGACGGAGACCCACGCGCGCGACGTCCCCGCCACCGCAGAGTAGGACGAGACACAACAAGATGAACCGGTGGAGGCACGCGGACATTTCACCGCCGCCAGGGACCTCCACCCCGCGCGCATGAGGGCGCGGCTCGCGTGCGGTAATATACACCAGTAACGAAATGATTTTGTGTGATGCCTGAAAATATTTTCCATGGCGGTCACACAGTTTGCCCATCACGATTAATGCCCCCGCACGCCCAATTTTATTTTCCGTGATGTGTATTATTTGCCCACCACAGAAAATTTATTTTCTGTGACAGAACCTTAAAATCACCCATCACGGTCGTGGCGGGCACATTAGGATGCCCGTCACAGAAAATATATTTACCGTGGCGGGCAACATTAAAAGCCTGTCACCTAAAATACCGGCCCAATTTAGAGTCCAGGCAGCCCAGTATCATGCACCTAGTATATAAGGAGGATGAAACCCTAGGAGCCCCAACCCATTCAGTCTCTCCCCGAGCCACTAGCAGCCCAAAGCGCCGCACCATCCTCTTGTGAGGACAACGGCCTCACCGCGCCGCACCTACCCCGCCTCCTTCCTCTCCTCTCTCCCTTCTCTCGGCTCCCCTTCCTCTTCCTCGCGAGGGCAGCATGGCTTCCCTTCCTCTCGAGGCGGTGGCGGTCCATTTCGGCCTCGCGGCGGGTGGATCTCGCGGAGGACCGTCACCTAGCAATGGCCCATTGCGCGAGCCCGGGGCGCGGGCCATGACGCCGAGCGGCGCGCGCTCCGTGGCGTGAACGGCGAGGTCACTGGGCGGCAAAGTTCGTAATCCCAGGCTTCCTCTCTCTCCACCACCCTCTCCTCCCGGCATCTCCCACTCACTCCTCCTTCAGCAAGGTCCTTCTCTCGCTTGGATCCAACGACGCCGTCGATCCGGTGGCGCGGCAGCAGCCGAACCGGTGGTGCAACAGCCCGATCCGGCGGTGGCGCTTCCTCCCGCCGCCGGATCCGCGATGGATCGGCGGGATCCGGTGGCGGCGCTCCTTCTAGCGGTGGATCCGGCGGCAGCGTTCTTTCGGGCGGGCGGATCCGGCGATGGATCGGCTGTGATTCGGCGGTGGATCAACGGGATCGGCGCCGGGCGGGCGCTACAACCCAAGATGGGCTCGGGCGGGCCCGTGGATGGGCTCAACGGGCATGTCTAGGGCTTCTATTTTTTTTTATTTTTTTCAAAACATGTACCGTGGTGGGAACTTATAATATGCCCGCCACGGTTAATCCATTTACCGTGGCGTGCAATCGTAGCCCGCCACAGAAATCCACCATTAACCGTGACCTTTGAAGGGTGATGAGACTCAAATGGCCATCACGCAAAATCAAATTCTTCCTTCACACATAATCATTTAGTTAGCAGTGATACGCGCGATGGGGGAATTTTTTCTACGTGTCCAAAGATTTAGAGGTCACATAGGGTACTGCTAGAGCAATGTTTTTTCATCCTTTCCCCAAAAAACTAGGATTGTGAGGTCATATAGGGTACTGTTGGAGTTGCTCTTAGTGTACACTAGTCTTTCCTCAACATATAGATGCTATCTTTTCCAACCACTAAGTCTTTTTTCTATTCACTATTCCACGTTTTACAAACCTTTTTTACTAAACTTTTAGTAAACCATTGGGAGAGATCTAGGTAACGGAAGACCAAGTATACCCAAAACGTACTACATCCATTGCAAACTGTGAGTCATTCTGCTTCATCGCCACGCTGCAGCCGTGGCCAAAACTGCGCTGCCAATATGTTCCTGAAATTAGCCTACATAAAGGATATATAATTGCAATTTCCAAAGATTAGATCATTTCAGCATCTCCAAATTGCCCAACATAAAGTGACTATAGCAACCAAATATATTTTTCGTGTCCTGAGATGTTCCCTAGCTTAAGAGGGCTTCAACTAGAACGTTATAAAAATTCCTAATGCAAGTATTATATTGGCTCAATAACTACGTTTACAAGCAACACGATCATTTTCAGCCACCGAACTTAAACAAACTATGTAGAGTATGTCAGCAGTGAAATGTAAAATGACATGCTCATCAGACGAGCGGAAGCAAATTTAGTTCAAAAATCTGATTTCGATTTTGTAGATGACCATGTGCCTTGTGTCTTGGATGCACTTGCAGAACCACCACTAGAGCTCTCACCACGGGAGGCACATCCTAGTGCTGCAGAAAACATAAGCATTTTTAAAAAAGAGCATCAGCTATAATTGAGAAATTAATGTTAGTTTGCCTGAACATTTGTTACTCAGCAGTTAACAAAACAACCCTAGCTAAAACAGACTACCAAACTACAGATTCAGCTTTCTTAAGCATGACGAGATTAGTTCTCCGGAGTGGAGTGTATAAGCTATAGGTAATTAATTATTTGGTTCCATCGTATATATCCTGATCACCAGTAACTTTTCTTACCTCGGAGGCTCAGACAAGATTTAGACAACTTTAGTGACACAGTATTTGCATTTAAACAGAATAGGTAGGATCCCATATACCCCCATGTTCTAAGTGTACACGGAGCATACATATATACTACATGTTCTATGTTAATGTATAAAAAATCATAAACAAGCAAATTGTACTCCTGTACCTGGACCCTGGAGGTTGGTGTGCAGAAGCTTATGTAAGGAACAATGCCATTGTGGCCACAACAGTTGGGTATCTTCTTGACCTGGCTAGAATTTATCTCTATGCTGTATAGACCATCGCGACGCCCTGATGAACAAGACTCGGCTGGCACCAGTATCTCGCTGGCCAATCACCTGAGGCTTGTTCTTCATGAGTGCACCCGAAGGGAGCACCTTCCGAAGATCAATGACTCTGGTTAGAACAAAGCCAGCGTCTCCATCAGCACCATCCATCCTCGACCATAGCTGCAGGTTTTTGTTGAAGCTGGCAACAAATCCCAGCCCACCATCATCAGCAGTCAGGACCAAGATGCTTTGTCTCCACCGGCGGAATTTAGATGGTAGGCAAATCATAGATACTTGCTGTGTGGCAAAGTTGAACTTTAGGATCTCGTGATTCAGGGTCCCGTTGTCGCCGTTAAATTGAACCAAGATATAGAGTGCACTCCGCACGACGATGCCGTGCAGATTATTATATATACCGTGGGAATAATTGGCGGTGGGCGCCTCGTAAACGGTTACCGTGCTCCGTGCACCGACCTCAGATGAGTAGACCGACAGTGCATGCTGCTATATTGGATGTCCATGGCAACAACAAGAAAAGGTCCCCGGTGGCAATCGAGGTGGTCGTAGTCGCCACCGGGCGGTGGCAGCGCTGGGCAGAGCTGCTATCCGCACATTGAGCGGCGGCTCGCAGGTCTTGCCGCTTGTTCGACACGGGGTCCCGCACGCAGAGGTTGAAGTGCCCAAACATCCGAGGGTCGCTCCCGCAGAGCAGGACGCGGCCCTGGCGGGCGTCAATGGTGTGCCAGCCATGGCGGCCGTCGGTGGCTTGCACAGGGCGGAAGGAGGTCGTGGGGACGAAGTATGCGATCGCCACCGACTGATATACATCTACTAATTTGATGAAACCATCGCGATCAGGAGTGTTGGGTTTGCTGACCTCGTGAGGACTCGTTGTAGAGCAAGCCGAGCAAGGGCGCTGCCCCGCGATGGAACTCGCCGCACCGCGGCGGAACGCGGCGCCGCCGCACAAGTCGGCACCGAGCTTGCAGACGAGGGGCGGCACCGACGAGACACGCGGGGTCGCTGCAGTGGGAAACGGAGGAGGATCTCCTCGACTAACTCCTCCATCAGCTCGCGGCGCCGGGCGGCGCCATACTGGTTGGTTGCACCGCACGCAGGTGGAAGCGGAACTAGGGTTTTGCCATGAACAATGGGTCGGCAATTTATTTGTTTGGCCCGTTCCAACCAGAATCAGCTTTTTTTCGATTTGTCCCTGCCAGGTGGGTCCAAAGGTTCATTAGCACGGACAGTGTACCCAGGGACGGCTGCAGTTCAGCCCGAGTCCATGCTGAACGATTATTGTTCTCCGAATGCAGAATTGCAGATTTAACTAAGTCTCTCAAACGCAAGCTTCTTCTTGATTCTAACGATGAAAATTACCTACGCAATGTGTGTGAGGGTAGTGGTTCCCTTGCTTTTAGTTCGTTTTAAGTATAAACCACTTGACAAAGTCCATTGGCATGACGGGGTTTGTCAAAATATATGTGAGTTGCAAGAGACTCACATAGAGTTCGTTTTTAGCTCAAACTAAAGAATTACATACAGTACTTTCGAAAGTACCGTTCTGCATTATTATATCTTATAGAAACGTAATAAAATTCTGAACTGCAATTTCTCTCTAGAAACGATGTGTATGTTTGTTACCCGGATTTTCATGTTTCATTAGTTTTTTTTGAAGGAACGGAAAAACGACCAGAGGGGAGGGGGTTCAATGGGAGCCTCTTCAGAAAATTCTTCCAAATTCTCGAACTTGTACCTCTCACATCACCTCAAGGTAAAACACACAAGCACACGGAAGATCACGACCTAGGTAACTAGATGGATGCGCTAGAAGAAGTACTAGATGCATAGCGGATCAACCTGAAAGAAATCGACACTAGACCGAAGCGGAACCAAGGAAAACAGCACAACATGCAAGTCGGGCGGACTGACCGGACAGTCCCGACGACGAAATTTTCGAGCACAAACTGAAAAACAGCACTGCCAGCCTTATCGAGAAAAGCACGCAGGACTGTTGGCGGCCCCTGCCTTGCTCGACCTCCTTCATAAGGAGGGGGCAACCTCTAAATCCCCCACGACCGCTCCTCTTCTTCCTGCTCGACCTCCTTCATACGGAGTGGGCGACCTCCGGGTACCCACGACTTCTTCTTGACTCGCACGACTTCCTTTCAGATGAAGTGGGCGACCTCTGGGTCCCAACGACCTCTTCTCCCCGCAGGACCTCCTTCATACGGAGTGAGTGACCTCTGGGTCCCCACGACCAATTCTCAACTCGCATGACCTCCGTTGTATATTTGCGATTTCAAAATTGCCTCTCTCCCACCAAAACGATCCAAACTCGATCTCAAGTCACAGAATTCAAGCCATATGATCTAGACACGTAGGTAATCAAAACCCCCAAAGAAATTTCACAAAAGATCAAGTAAATGATGAGGAATTCCAAATCTAACCTCACACCAAAAACCACAAACTCGAACACAAAATTGCCCAAATCCGATGACACAAGAGGTTTTTGATGATTTCCTTTGGTGAAACACTTTGGTTCTTGGTCAAGATGAAATTGGGATAAAAAGAATCGCACCAAATGGACTAGAAGCAAAGAAATTGGATGGGGATCAAGAAGGGAAAGGATGAACTCGCGAAGAACATAGAACACAACGAAACTCGCAGACACCCATCCATCGATCCAAAAGCCCGTGAGGGCATGCACACACTAAGGGTATGCTTGCTACTGACAATAGATCATAAAGTGTTTGGACCTCTCACAAAGCGTAGGAACTACTGGGAAGAAACTGCGAACACATGGTTGATTTAGGTCGCATGTGTTTAGTTTTGTGATGTAGTGATTGTCAACAATCCAACATTCTCCTTCTATTTTCATTTTATCTTTTTATGCTTCGCTATGTTCACCGGCATACGTGGAGTGTGTCAAGACGTATCTCTTGGTTCGTGTTGTGCAGGTGTGGAGCTCGGACATGCTAGCTGACGGCGAGGTGAAGGGGCCAAGGAGGACGTGCCGGGCCGATGGACGCTGGAGGTGAAGGACGGACGTGAGGCTTGACCGAGGGACCGGATCGCCGGGTGGCTAGCCATGGTGGCTGACATCCGGGACATCGACGGATGCAAGAGGACGGGCAGGACCGTGTCGATCGGGTCAAGACGGCGAGCGCGGTGCAGCAGGGGAGCTCGGATGACTTGGCGACTCGGGCGGTCAAGACGGCGATGACACGCGGTCGAGGAGGTTTGGTGGTTTGTCCTCAAAACCATCGGCGCTGGTTTCGTGGTTTGGGCCTCAAAACCACGGGCGCTGGGTTTCGCGGGTTTGGGCCTCAAAACCCGAGGTGTTCCGTGGACGGAAGGACGGCACGTGGCGGCATCGGGAGGTTGCGTGGATGCAAGGCTACCGATGAGGAGGCGCGGTGGCCGCCGGATCGAAAAATATCCGAGTCGACCAAAATAGCCCTAGGGTTAGTGGTTTGGCTCATATGTATCGGAGGGCAAAATAGGGATGAGAAATAAGGACCATATATAGAGGATGGCAGCCATTCTCCCCTCTTTGCCTCTTTCATTTTTCGTTTTTCCTTTTAGCTCTAGGTTTTATCTTCCTAGCACATGTGAGAGAGAGGCCAAATACTTAAAAAATTCGTGCTTGTATCTCTGTGATTTTTGAGGGGAAGGGCAGCCCCAATCCTGCCTGTGCCCTCCGGGCTTCGTCACTTTGTGCTGCGATTTTCGAGCTCTGTTCGCAGTTGTTTTCTCTTTTTTCGCTCTGGCCATGATCTGATTTTGCAGGAGTTTGGATGGGTCTCTGTCTATGATCTTTTGGAATTTGGTTCGTAGCTAGATCAATTTCAGCTGGTTGAATTTTGACTTCGATTCATGGAGTTTTTAATCGGATTCGATTGATTCTAGCGTGAGGCGTTTTTTCTGTTCGCCGCGTTCTTCTCTGTTCTGTCGAATGATTTGTTCGTCGCTCGTGGTAGGTGAGAACGCATAGGTGCTGGGCGATTTGGTGTGTTGATTGAATACTAGCAGACCTGTACTCTGTCTTTTCTTTTTGGTTGTCGCACAGATCAGCACCGGGTCTCACCATCCTCCTGCAAGCGCTCGGCAGTGAGGATCCTGCCTCTTCAGCGCTGCAGCTCCTCAGCGCCAAGTCCATCAGCTCGTCAGCAGGTACAAGGGAAACAACAGCAGAGCTGCAACGCCGTGCGCTCCACTTGCTCATCCAGGTGCTAGGCATCGATGCTTCTTCCTGGTAAGTAGAGGTAAGCAGTTCACATGCTTTTCTGGTCTTGATAATCGAGCATGAGCTAGTATTCAAATTGGTATTTTCAGCAATGGATTTCGAGCAGCAGCATGTCCTCGAAGCTTGAGCCTTGAATTGATTTATTTTGCTTGGAGTACTACTCGGATTGCTAACTGCAGCTTCACGTTTGTTTTGGTTCCAGCATGTACTGAATTCTTATTGACCTGCTATCTAATTTCAGCAAGTGTAGTAGTTATGTCTTGGGCATTATATTTGTGAGTAGTCTCTTTCAAGCTACAGGGAATCAAATATTCTAATCTTGTTTAGCTAGTAGCATCTCACGTAATTTGTTTATTCAAGCTGAATGCTAGCTAGTTATGTTTGGTTCAATGCCTAGCTGATTTGTGTGAGCTCTGATAGTTTGAGTGCCTTCAAGATTATTTTCACTCACAGATATGCATGTTGTGATCTTGTCCATGAGTTTGCCTGCCTACAGGTTCTAAAATCCGACGTCCAGGTTTGATTTGTTGGGCACCAGTGAGCTTCGACTTGGCCCTTGTTGTTCTTTGCAGTGAAGATCTTTTTGCCTGTTTCTTCCGTGGTTTGTTCGTTCGAGCTCCGATTCGATCTCTGTTTGTTTCGTTGGACTCGTTGTGCCTAACTCTTCGCGTTTGATATCTTGCTACTAGTTAGCACGTGTATCACTCGTTTCTTTGTGAGTTCGCTTTTGAGGTTGGGGGTTGAGCCGATGACCCAAAATTGAAGGAAAATCGAGGCTCCCATTCACCCCCCACCCCCTCTCGGTCGCTGTTTCGGGTCTTTCAGAAAACCCTAATGGAAACCGCAAAACCAGAGAGCGAAGGGACTGCCTTGATATTTATAGCCCAAGTCCTAATGACTGAACTACCCCTAGGGATACAATTGCCGAAACCACTTAGCTTGGGGCAAAATGGTTGGACATGGATATCTTCTAATCCGATGGCCACCACACCTCCTCATCTGTAGCATTGCTCCACGCAATCTCCCGTAAGCCTCCATGTGTCGTATTTCTATCCACCAGAACATCTGCCCGTGTTTTGAGGCCAAACCCGCGAAAAACTTTGCCACGGATGGTTTTGAGGCCCAAAACACCAAACTCGCATCGATGGTTTTGAGGCCCAAACCACCAAACCGGCATGCGAGTATCATGTCGTGCACGTGGCCCTCGTCGACACATGTCGCCGCTGTCTTCGACCGCCTGGGCTGCCAAGTCTCTCCCCAACATGCAATCCTCGTCATCTTAACCCGATCGACACGGCCCTGCCACGCCCCCTCTTGCATTCGCCGATGTCCCCGGATGTTAGCCACCATGGCTAGCCACCCAACAATTTGGCCTCTCGGTCCAAGCCTCACGTCCATCTTTAACCTCTCGTGGTTCGTTGGCCTAGCACGCCCTCCTGGCCCCTTCACCGCCCGTCGCTACCATCGAAGCTCCACACCCTATACAACACCTAACCAAGAGATACGTCTTCGACACACTCCACGTGTGTTGTTGAACATAGCCGAAGCACAAAGAAAATGAGAAAATAGAAGTAAAACGTTGATTACCGACAATCACTAAATCACACAAGTAAACACATTTGATGTAAAATCAACCATGTGTTCGTAGTTTTTGACGTAAGATTTTTGTTTAGTTTGAGCTTTAAAACTTAAGTGCAGGTTTTATTTTATTTTATTGTATTTTATTAGAGTCATTTTACTTGAAGTGCATCGTGAACAAAGAAAAACCAACATTCAAACTGCTGGTGCACGCAAGACCACCGTCGCTGTCTCGCGCCCGCTCCCGCAGTAAGGGTAGGTGGCGCTACGTGACAAATCAGCAACGTCACTGGACCTTGCAGTTGGGGCGCACGAGCAGACAACGCAAATCAAGCTCCAATCCAGTGACACTCTGGAAGTATGGGCAACGGGCCGGCCCATCATGGCCTCGCGACGGGCCCATGCTCGGCACTGCCCGCTAGGGCACGGGCCTATTTAGCCCACGTGCCGCCAGGCCGTACCTCCACATGCCACCGTGCATGCTCGCTGGCCCAGGCACGCACGCGAAAGCTGATTTCGCGCCAGGTCGGCACGGAAGCACGGGCCCGGTTACTTCGTGCCGCCTGAGGCCCCAGAGAGCGAGGGAGGAGAGGCCGAGAATGCCGATTGTGGATGCCGCGGGTCGATTCCGCTGCACGCCGTTGCCGCTGCTATGCTCTAGGATCAGGACGAGGTCACCCGCCGATCGAGAAGAGATTGTGAGTTGGTAGCCTTGCTCGACGCAGCGGGGTGCTGGAGGTGGTGGCCCGCCACCGCCATGTGCTCCGGGACGAGGAAGAAGAGGTCAGCTGCTGGACGCTTGAGGAGGGGCCGTTGGCACGGAGGACGCGCGTGCGTGCAGCATGCCTTGAGTAGAGGAGAGTGAGGGATGGAGCCATGGAGGATTGCAATATGCGTTGCGTGCGTGTGCCATCATGTCCATGTCTCGGTGGGGAATGGAGAAGAGATAAGGCTAGGACTCAGGAGGATAAGGTTGTGGCCTTGTGGGCTATTAGACTTTTTGTTTGGTACCGTGGGCTATAGACTTAGTAGGCCAGGTTGTGAATCTGTGATATTTAATGGGCCACTATCGGGCCTCGCTTGAAATTCCACGCCGTGCCGGGGGTCAGCCCAAGCACGGCCTGCAGCGGGCACCGGCCAGCCCGAGCATGAATTGAACCGCGCCGGGCCATGTTTGGGCCAGTCCGATTTCACGCCCGGGCCGTGCCACCGGGCCTCGGCTCAGGTATATATCTGGAAGCCAGGTCGATTACAGGTGCTGCCGACCTTTGTCCTAGAGGATCCTACACTTGTCAAATTCCAAAACCATGATTACGACAACTAGCACTGCTACATTTTGAGCCAACCATACCTTGCAATGGGATCATGAATCGGACCAAAAGATATGAAGTAGAGTACAACATCAACATCTGAATAGTGGACAAAGAAATTGGTAGCCTATTCGGGCAGTCATCTATGAGCAAACCTAATTAAGGGGTCGTCATATACTCAGAAGTAATATGACACATAAATTAGAGCTGGTGACAACCATAATTGTACACACTTTCGTTCCACTATGGTAATAAAAAATTTCGCATGCCAAGAGATCGAACAGGAAAATTATAAAAATCACCAATGCTTCGATTCGCAGTAAATAAGTTTTAGAAGTAATAAAATCATTTTCCACCAGAAAATTATACTGGAGTATATCAGTAGCAAAATGTCATATATGAAAATTACAACATTTCACTACTATTCTCTAGCTATGATCATTTTCTTAAGTACTACTCCCTCCGTTCCAAATTGTAGTTCACTTTGGCTTTTCTAGATCCATTTCTTTTACTATGTATCTAGACATAGTGTATAACTAAATGCATAAAAAAAATCAATGTTTGTAGAAAAGCCAAAGTGAACAATAATTTGGAACGGAGGGAGTAGTAATTTCAGACAAGGGTAAACAAATTCACTTCAAGATCTGATTTGGATTTTGATGTCTTTATGCTCACAACTTGTGTTTTCGATGCACTTGCAGAACCCACCCTAGGTCTCTCACCGCTGCAGGCAGTGCATTCTAGTGCTGCAGAAACATAGGCATTTTTAGGAAAAAAAAAGAGAGAGCATCAGCTAATTGAGACATTAATGTTTGCTTCAACAACCCTGGCAAACTTGTTACACACAAAACCAGCAGGTAATAATGACCACAATTAAAAGCAAAACAGTCAAACAAACTACAGATTCGGCTCCATAGAAAATAGAAACATCTCTGTTTAGCGCTGATAATTTTATCTTCATTCCTGTTTCTATGCCTCTATAATTAAGTGGCATTGTCAGATATATGAGATCAGATGTGCTTAAGCATGAAGACATTAGTTCTCCCGAGTATACTATAGGTTAGTTATGATTTTGGTTCCATCGCATCCTGCTCATCAATACCTTCTTTCCTAGCTACACCATCAGCCTAAATTCAGATAACGTGTCAGCAACCCGGCCTGTCTTTTCAATCTCAACAATGGTTCATTAAAAATAGGTACATATACACCATGTTCTAAGTGTAAGCAACATACTGCATGTTCTAAACTAGTATGTATCGAAAATCATAAACATGCAAAGTGGTATTCCTATACCTGGAGCTTTAATTGGAGGTTGGAGTGCAGAAGCTTATGTAAGGAACAATCACGCCGTTTCCACAGGAGTGGGCTACCCTGGTAACTTGGCTAGAATTTATCTCTATGCCGTATAACGCATCAGAAGTTCTTATGAACAGGACTCGGCTGGCCCCACGATCTGCGAAACCATTCAGCTGAGGCTGCTTCTTCTTCTTCAAGATAGCACCGGAAGGCAGCACTTTCCAAAGATCAATGGCTCTGGTCAGAACAAAACCAGCATCATCTCCATCGTCTGCACCACTAGCCACCTTTGACCATAGCTGTAGTTCGTTCTTCACGTTAACAACAAATCCCAGCCCACCATCATCACCAGTGATGACCACAATCCTTCGTTTCCACCGGCGGAATTTAGATGGTAGGCGAATCATAGAAAGTTGCCGTGTGGCCATGTCATACTTCACGATCTTGTGGTTCACGATCACTTTGTGGTTCACAATACCGTGGTTCACGATATATTCGGGCTGGCTGTAGTGAACCAAGATATAGAGTGCACTCCGCACAAGGACGCCGGGCACATTATTGTACACATAGTTGATGTGGAAATAGGCGGCGAGGCCTTCACAAACGGTTACCTTGCTCCATGCACCGGCTTCAGATGAGTAGACGGACAGGTGCATGCGGCCATCCTGCTGGATGCCCATGGCAACAACTAGAAAAGGTCCCCGGCGGCAGTCGACGGGTCGCAGTCGCCACCGGCGGTGGCGGCGCAGGCCATGGACGCAATATGCAGGTAGAACGGCGGTTTGGGCAGGACTCGCTGCTCGCCGTGATCGGGTCCCACACGCAGAGGTCGCCGTGCCTATCTCGCGAAATGGCGGTCCTGCCGCAGAGCAGGACGCGGCCGTGGCGGGCATCGATGGCGCGCCAGCTGTAGCGCCATCGTCGGTGTGCGCAGGGTGGAAGGAGGTCGTGGGGACAAAGTTCGCTATCGGCACTCGCAGGACGTTAACCTTAGTGTCCCTAGGCGTGTCGTCGTGTCTGATCTTGCAGCTCTGGCCGTAGAGCAAGCCGAGGATGGGGGCCGCCCTGCGATGTAACTCGCGGAACCTGCGGCGGAACGCGGTGTCGCACACCAGCCGGCACCAGAGCTTGCAGACGAGGGCGGCGTGGACGAGGCTTGCTGGGTCGTCTGGTGGGGAGCGGAGGAGGATCTCTTCCACGAGCTCCTCCATCAGATGCGGCGGCGGCGCCATGCCTCGTTGTCGTCCTTGGTTGTTTGCACCGCGCTCTGGTGGGTGTAGTGCGGAATAGATGGAAATAACTAGGGTTTTGTCATCAAGTAGATTTTCTGGCTTGATGGTCCGTTGCAAGTAGATTTTTCTGCCAGGTGGGTCCAGAGGTTGGGCCAGGCTGAAACCGAAGTAGTGAACGAACCCAACAACGACTGCAGTCCAGCCCGAGTACGTGTTGAACGCTTATTGTACATCTGATTAGCCAAGGTGCCGTATATGGAGATCAATCTATCCGTCTTCTCTATGTACATCTGGATTCTGGAAACGTGTCCTCCTCCACGACGGAGATATGGTGGATCTGGGATCCAATCACGGACCAGAGAGAGGAGCTGCCGCCCGCTGCCGCCTGCTGCCGCCTTTTATAGACCAAGCTACCCTTCGTCCTCACGTCTGGAACGCGGCCAAGCGTGCTGTCCCTCGTCCCCACACAGCTGGAACGCGGCCTTGGTCTGCGACGGTCGATCGGGCGTGTTGCCTCGGAGGCACCGGCAGCAACTGCGACCACCTGGACTACTTCCACGGCCGACCCTTCCTCGCTCGTGGTCTTGGGTGTCACACCACCACTGACAGCCGGGAGAAGTTCGGCGCATGGGGGCGTCCAACAGAGCATCCCCCTACCACTACCTGTCTACCTTGGTGTCACTTCGGATCCGAGTGTCTTTGTGTCTTCATGTATGATTTGGGCAGACAGCAAATGTTGTGTTCTCCTGCCCATGGAAACTACTCCTTGGAACGCATCGTGCTCTTGGCCATGGAGGACGGCCGGCTGGGATTCTCCACCTGGTCGTGTTAGCCGTGCAGCAAGAAAGCTTAAATCGCGAGTTCCTTAGTCAAGGTGGAACTGGGTCTTGGTAGTGGTAACATAAGCTTTATGGTGAGGCAAGTTTTGAGTATCAGGATATTAGAGTGGCCACATTAGTTTGTTCTCCTTCAGGGATTCAACGTTATTGTTCATCACATCGATCTGGGCTTGTCTGTGTGTTTGTCCTAGTGCTTCTGAACTTTTATCCTCTATATTGGAAGCCTATGGCATGAAAATGTTTCGCATCATGTAAAACTTCGTTCTGAGTAAATAAAATTTAAAATGGAAAAAATCTAAAATCACGTAACATGTTAAACTTCGTTCGGGAGTCGTTTGAAGGGGTCTGTCTTAGCTCCAATTCTAATTATACTATATGGCGGAGTCGTTTGACATCTCCTAGCGACTCGGGAGGCGAAACCTAGCCGCCGCCACTAGCCCTCCCCTCTCTTCTCCCACCCTCGCCGTCGCCGGAGGAGACCGCCGGAAGTCCGCAAGAACCCCTAGGATGGTGACGGCGGGACCTTGTGTCGTGGTGACCGCTTGCCTGCGCCGGATCTTGGCGGGATCGACGGTGGGCACAACGGGGGGCGCCTTGTGGAGGTTGCGGGCGTGCCTTTCCCTCCTTGGCTAACTTCGGCGAGCTCAACGGCCCGGCGAGGCGGATCCAGGCCTCCCCGGGTCGGATCTGGCCTTCCCCTCACTAGATCGGTGGTCCCAGCGGGTACAGCGCTGCGCGTTGTGGATTCGGGCGGCAGCTTGCTCTAGCGGGATGGCCTGCCTATGGGTTGGATCCAAGCGTCAGGCTGGATCCAAACCCCCACACCATGCTACGACGATGGCGTACTCCGGTGCGTGGCCGTGGCCGCATTCGGCCCTCTGCAGATGCATGCAGGGGCCGTGGTGAGGTGCCCTCCCGTCCATCGGTCTCCTGTTGTGTAGTTACGGCGAAAACCATGCCCGGTGGGCCAGCGGTGGTGGCGCAATGTGTCACGATCTTCTTGAGATGTCGCCGAAGGTGCTACTCATCGCAAAGAGGGTGACAGGTCCCGGTGACGGAAGTCCTTGTGTGCTTCTCCAACATTGATGGCATCTCAAGCTGTCATTCCCTTCTTGAAGGCCTTGTTGGAGCACGCCCTGTCGTGTCGCCCTCTCGTTGAACAGTTCTGTTGACGGGTGTTTTGGCTAGGAGGTTGGAGGCCCTAGCCGAGGATCCAGGTTCGCGGTGTTCACGGTGAAGGAAGGCGGCCAGTAGAAGATCATTGGTGTGGTGATCGGAGAGCCTCGCGAACTGCTTGGTAGAGTTGAACTCACAAATGGTGTGAGCGTATGTGGCTCCCACGAAATTGGCAACCAGGCCGGCGTGGAGACGGTGGGTAGCAGATGCGTTGCTGAAGTGACCTACGTGGTTTTGCGCCGTATGGTCCCTGACGCTTAAGAAGGTTTTTTTCTGACCGGTAGCAAGAGGACTCGGTGGTACTTCGACTGTTTTAGGCAGCTAGGTTGCTGAAATCTATAGTGCGTGTGTGTTTGTGGTGTAATAATGAATAGCTATATGCATTTTTCGATGCAGAGGCTGGGATATCAATATATTCCCTTTTCTAAAAAAACATGTTAAACTTCGTTCAACCTTGAATTTAAATAAAATAAAATAAAATCTAATATCACTTGAGCCTTCAATTCAGCATATAAGAGGTTAAAACGTAGTGTTGTCCACTGCTTCAGACAATCCTTATAGAGGGATCATTTGTCACCTAATTCATCTCTCTGAAATTCTCCAGCGACCTCGGGCTCCCAAAGTCGTGGTCAGCCAAACCCCATTGCTGTGCCCACTGCCATCCTAGATTCATCTCTAAACGTAGTTTCCTAAAAAAATACATTTATATTTCATTTTATAAATACTTAATAGTAAAAAGTACGGTCAAAATTCTTTATTAAAGACAATGTCGGTTCCGCAATGACTTATTTTAAGAAATTGATGGAGTATTTGCTTGTGGGACCGGCTGCCCAGTCCCTGCCCTTCACACGACAACTGGCATTCCTGTTATACCGGACAGGTCTACAACTTCTCATACTTGCCCCATGGAGGCTGTCATCGTAGATTCATCTCTAAATGTAATTTAATATTAATACATTTTTATTTCATTTAGCTCAACTTCCCATGCGGCATCATAGATCCTTGGAGGCTGCTACCCATCTCGAGCCCGACAGCTCAACCCCTCAATGGCGGCTATGAGAAGACATCCCATGGTGGATCCATGAGCACCACACAAATTAGTTGCATGGTGGTCTCCTCCACCCAGCAGGTGACGGGCTGACGGTGGCTCGTCTGCACATCCCTAGGGCGCCCCAACTATATATGTGCCTCCCCTCCGTATCTATAATGAATTTTGAGATGTTACAATAATCAATTTTTTAATGTTGCAACAATCGGTTTTTGAAATGTAGCTCCTCAAGGTCTACACTCTATATATACAACTTTTTGTATTCAAAGTTTTTCGATTTAAGGTCATTTAGTGCTTCGTTTGACCAAGTTTGACCTAAACACATTAGGGGTGGCTGTATATATAACCGCCCTGATTTGAGATTACATTAGGGGTGGCTGAAATATAACCGCCCCTCGATTTAAGGAGACATTAGGGGTGGCTGAAATATAACCGCCCCTAATGTGTCAGGTAACATTAGGGGCGGCTCGTAACATGAGCCGCCCCTAATGTGCCAACAGTAGGGATGGTTTGTTACGAGCCGCCCCTAATGTGCCAATAGTAGGAGCGGTTTGCTTACGCCGGGGAATTTAAGCATACATTAGGGGCGGCTCAAATTATGAGCCGCCCTAATGTAAAAAACCCAGCGCTCTCTTAGTTCCCTTTTGTAGTAGTGACGGGAACAACATCATCTTGATACGGTCGAGGCGACGGCTTCCTTCCTGGCGTGTTGCTTTGGCTTCTTGCAAGAGGCGTAAGCAGGTTGCTGCATTTTTCTCGACAACAAATCCTATCTCACCATCATCATCGGTCGCCAGAATGCTTAGTCTTAGTGGACGGAGTTTAGATGGTAGGGGAATCGCTGACACTTCCCGTGTGGCCAAATCGTACTTCACGATTTCCTCCTTGAAGGGAAGCAAGTAGAGTGCGCTGCCCACGAGGACGGTGGGCGGACGCCGGCACCGGCCTAGGGATCTAGGCAAAGGCGAGCTCAAAACTAGGGAGGTGGCTCCACGCTCCCGCTTCGGATGAGTAGATGGACAAGTGCATGATGACAAACCGGATGATCTCCATGACAAGAACCAGCAAAGGTCCCGGTGGTGGCGCCGAGGTGGTCGCAGTTGCCACTAGCGGTGGCGTCACAAACCACGGCTCTGAGTAGTTGTGCCATGTCGACCACGGCAGCTCGGGCAGGTCTTGCTGCTCGTTCGCGATGTGGTTCCATATGGAGTAGACGGTTGTCGCGATGATACCAAGGATTGAAATTGTATCTGGTAGAGCGTGATGCGGCCATGGCGGGCGCCATCGGCGACATGGTACGCCGTCGGCAATGGCATGACGCTGCACGGGTTTGAGGGAAGGGTCGGTGTTCCTAGGCGTGTGTCGCCGTCGATTTGATCTTGCGGTTCCCTATGTAGATCACGCCGAGTAACGGAGGGGCTGCGTTGCGGTAGAACTCACGGAACTTTCGCGGAGGCATGTGCCGTAGATCGCGCCCACGGTGGAACTTGCGAAACCCGCGGGCGAACACGCGTGCCGGAGACGAGGCGTCACCAAAGCTTGCGTGACGAGGGCGGCGCGGACCAGGCTATCGGGGTCTTCCGGCGGGAAGCGGCGGAGGACCTCTTCCACGAGCTCCTCCATCAGCTCCGGCAGCGGTAGCAGCATGCCTACACCTCTCTCCTTTTCTTTGTCGTGACGCCGTGTGGCCAAGGGATCGGTGAATGTGAGGCAGGAGATCTTATCGCTGCCGGTGGTAACTATACGGCGGTGGGGTTAAAACTGAGAACTGATCAGTGTTTTGGATTGTCAACGGGCGAACAGTTTCGCCATGATGGCCTAACCACTGCGCCATTGTAGGCAGGAGCACTGCTGCCACGTTCTCCATAGCACGGCCACGGTGCTTGGTTTATGCCGGTGCCAATTATCCGGCAGTGATCATTCATATATGTGGATAGCAAAATGTGCAAATAACATAAGAGATCAGTCGGCGCACGGTTCACCATACATGTAGCTCCATCAATTGCTCTCTGCGTGGTGCTGTTTTTATAGGAAGTGGTAGGTGGATTGAGTGGACACCGTGAGCGGTGGTAGGTGGCAACAGTGTCTTATCCCGCGTGAGCGATGGTAGGTGGCAACGATTAAACCGATCTTTGTCGGGTCAGCCGACATTCGGACTGGCAAATGAACCTTATCAGAATAATCGCCGGTGCTCTTGCACAACAACGAGGTGAAAATTTCACAAGTCATTTGAACCCCGCACCATTCGTTCCATCCTTGACGATATATATTGGCTGGCGCGGCGAGCTGAATTTTTTCGAGGTCATTTCAACCCTGCGCCATTCGTTTCCCACCAACGTCGCCGACGGAGCACCACCACCACACATGCCGCAGTCGTCTGTCACTCCCTACTGTTCCCTCGCCATTCTCTTCTTCTCCGACAACCTCAACACCGCGCCGGGCGCCCCCGCGCCTTACATGGTGAGAACTAGTTAGCCCTTTAGTTCTTCGAGATTTTGCCTATGAGAACGAGACCTAATTCGCCGTTGTTCGCCTCGCCTTCTTCCTCCACATCGATGGAGGACCGCCGCTACACCGCACCGCTGTCTTTAGCCTCACTCCGTCCCCGTCTTGGCCCGACGTTGTACCTGCCACGACCTCGTACTCCTCGATTATGTTGGAGCAACGCCCCGTCCGCACCCTCTGCTTGATTCTAGGACGCCTGCGTCTCGCACCGCCGAGACAAGATAGGAGCACGCCGGACCGCACGGAAGCTTAGTGAGTGTGTCGGTCCACGCCTTTGAGTTGTTCGTTGAAATGCCTATGTTGATAACTCCAACCTGTTATTTCCCTTTTCTATTTAGATTTTGCTTTCAAACAGTCGGGATCCTTATATAGTAGCAAATGTTTTTTGGTCTATGGTGAACAAATTAGATTTAAACATTATGGTCACTTACAACATGATTGAAGACAAACTAATGCTCGAAGTGTGATTGAAATAAGATAGATGTTGAAATTCATGAGTTTGTGGTGTTCAAAATCTAGTTTGGATATTGAAATTAAATATACAAGTCTTGAAGTTTTCTTTACTGTACAACATTTCTGAATGACATAGCATTAACGCCCTATTTTGGTTACATGTATGGGCAAACCATGGCATGGTATGTAGTGCATGTTGGTCACGTGCCCGGGATCTATTGAACCTGGGAAGATTGCTCTGCTGAAGTCTCTGGCTACCCTGGTAATTGCTACAAAAAAATACAAGACAGAAACTGAAGCTTTCAGGGCCTACGTACTATATGGTGAAAACTTTGACTATCAACCGACTCGGAGATTGATGAGAAGCCTCTCTCCATAGATATGAAGATTAGGATAATTATGACTTGGCCTATGAAAGATGTCATGATTTCATTTATGGCTATTGTCATTGTTTTTCTTATTTGGAAGTTGATGTCCTATGCTCAGTTTTGTAGAACATTAGGCGGAGTTAGTTGTATGTGATTTGTTGAACCATATAATGTTTTGTTGATTTTAATGTATATATGATGTGTTTAGGGATTTAAAAGAGCTGAATTTCACGAATAAATCCAAAAATATAAAAAAAATTGTAAACAAAAATACCGGTTGGCATGGGCTCGATAGCTTAAAGACGCATAAACTGGTAGTGTAACTAGACCAAAACACTATCGGTTTGAATTACAAACCGTCATCGATGACGTAAAACAACACCGCCGGCTGCATTAACCAACCAATAGTATCCACTCTAATAACGCTTATCGAAAGCACGTTGAAACAACCCGACAACGTTCACCGACGGGTCCCAAAGTAATCCAACATTGTTAGCTCTTTGATACACCGTCGGCACAATCTAACCCGATAATGTTATTTCCCTCAGTTCTATCGGTTTGGCATTGCTCGGATAAAAAATATTGTCGGTCGATGGATCACCCGACAATGTTCGGTGATAGTGCGCTATCGGTTTGATATCGAACCGGCAGTCTCTCCTCAAATCACCGCCGGTGTTTTTCGACGATAGTGTTTGAAACCCACATCACTACTGCTTTGGTTCTCGCGGTTCATTTTTCGCAAAGTGAAGGAGGGTTTGAGCCCGGCAGTAATGTACAATTCTGTAGTAGTGTTATACTCATAAGTCAAATGACACATAAACTAGAGCTGGCAACAACCATATTTTTTACGCACTTTCATTCCACTCTTGGGTAATACAAATTTGCCATGGCAAAAGAACAAGAACATTAAAAAAGTACCCAAAGTAGTATCATATTGACTCAGTAAATATGTTTACAAGCAACACAATCATTTTCAGCCACCGAATTGAAACAAATTGTAGGAGTATATCAGCAGTGAAATGACTTATATGACAAGTGCAGTATTTCAGTATAGTTCTGTATGCTCATTTTCGGTAAAATGACATATGCTCAGACCAAGGGAGGAAGCAAATTTATTTCAAATAAATCTGATTTCGATTTTGAAGACCTTGTGCCTTGTGTCTTGATGCACATGTAGAAGCACCACAAGGGCTCTCACACCGCAGGAGGCACACATCCTAGTGCTGCAGAAACATTGGCATTTTTAAAAGGTGCATCAGCTAGTTGAGAAATTAATGTATGCATGAACATTTGTTACTCAGCAGTTAAACAGAATTAGTTCTCCGAAGTGGAGTGTATAACGCTAATATATAGGTAATTCATTATTTGGTTCCATCATATATATCCCCTCGCCACCGCCGCCATCGCCGTCTCCCATCTTCCTTCCCTCCCCCAAATCTCCAATCTACACGTGTCAATTCCGCCCAATCTAGCCGGAATCGACAACTTTTTTGTAAATTAGCAGGTACCCCCCGTGCCAAGCATGGGGGCAGGAAGGTGAAAGTATATACCATATAATATGACTGTACATGGAACGAAAAATTCTAGTATCATTAGATAATGTGGTCCACGGACTAATAAGTATATATATATGATTACAAAACGATTAGTTTGATGAAGAAGAAAACATCTAGGACCTCGAACTAAGCACATAGACAAAAATAAAAAGTGTTTTATGTGAACCACAATTGATCACATGTATGATAAGGCTGACACATATTCATCTTCCAAAAATTTGATGGGTAGGCGTTTAAATTTTGAGGCTAAGATTGTTTAAACAGACGATTAAATGTTCGTAAGTTGAAACATGAGGCCAAAAAACTAAAGTGAGAAAAAAAAAAAACGGATTGGACAACCTTATTTACATGTCAGTACATAGGATGGAAATGAGCCTACAAAAATCAAATGAGATGAATCAGTAGAGAAATAAGCCTTTGCCATTGAAGCTTGTATTTCACGTACTCAAGGCTTCCTTTTTAATGCATAAGGACCTGAAAGCACTATGAGCAATGTTACAAAAGTTCAAATCTATGGCAACTTAGTTTGTGATTATTAGATTAATCTAATTAAAGCGGCAATGTGGTTTTTCCAGGTGCAAAAAAAAAACGTGTATGCAAAAAAACGTTTTTCATATAGGCAATTGAAACGGCAATTTTTAGTTGGCTATCCTTTTTCTAGAAAAAGTTTTACTCTACTTAGCATAATTCAGATAGTGGATGGATGTTATTATGCATTGCTAGGAACATAACTTGTATGACATGTCAATGTTCAGGAGAAGCTAAGTCCATAATCTTGTATCTAAAAATGACTGGTATACAAGCAGGGGTGAAGATAGAGGCATAGAGCAAATTAGTGAGGGTTGTCTTCCTCTGTAGATATGAAAAATTAATCCACAACTTGTATTCAGACAGTTAATGTTCAGGATGCATGTTATTGAGCAATGCGGGAACATAACTTCTACCTAGTGGCAATCGATGTCGCCATAATCTTTCAGAACATTTTTTTAATCTTATATCTGAAAATAACTTGTATCCAGTGGTAATCGATATATGACTGTATTCTTGTATTCTTTTATTCAGATAGTCAATGCTCAGGATGTTATTTGTTCTTGTATTCCGGTTGAACCGCATGGGGGCACCCGGATCTCACCGGCATGTGCCTTGCGCCGTGCACAATTTTAGTTAGTTACAAGAATGCAAGCGTGTAATAATAGTTTGACCGATTATTTTAATTGTTGCAACACAAATTTGAAACTTAAAGGCAGAATACTGCTCCTTCCATGCTCGAAATTGTTAAGTATAATATATTAGATGCAACTAGCTGCCGTACAAAATTCGGAATTTGGAATATAATATAAGAAATAGTAAAATCTGATATTTGTTTACAAATAAATAATTGGAATTCTGAAATTTACTTCTAGCCTACTAATCCTATCAAGTAGCGACAGTAATAACCATATCGATGCTTTCTTTGCCAACCACTTCAGTCTTTTTTCGATTCATTCTTCCACACCAACCTGTTTTTTTTTTTTTTTGAGAATTACACAGTACAACGCAGACGCTCACAACACGCACGCACACTCTCCCCTAAGAACACACGTACGCAAACCCTACCCCTATGAGCACCTCCGAAGGACTGAGCACCCGGCAGGTCCAGAGATTCCCGAAGTCACCATGGGGCCGCGTCGCCGACGGGAACGCCGCTACCACTTAATGCACAACACCGAAAATCCTGGGAAAATCCCAGGAAAGGTGCGAAAGCACCAGGATTTGAACCCTGGTGGGTAGCGTCCCACTGGGCCGCCCTACCATTGGACTACAAGCCAATTCGACTACAAGCCAATTCGCACACACCCCAACCTGTTTTTACTAAACTTCTAGTAAACTATTGGGAGATCTAGGTAATGAAATGACTAGGTAACCTACCTCCTTTACAAATTGTAAGTCATTCTCTGCTTCATCGTCATGCTGTGGCCGTGGCTAAAACTGCAGCAAATATGTCCATGAAATTAGCCTACATAAAAGATACATAATTGCAATTTCCAAAGATTAGATTATTTACGTCTCCAAATTGCCCAACATAAAGCAACAAAGGCAATCAAATATATTTTGTGTCCACAGATGCTCCCAAGATTAAGAGGTTTCAACTAGAACTCGTGTCTTGAGCTGAACATCCATACTTTGTAATTTGTATGGAATCTTAATTGACAATTAGAGACTACCCTCCCTTAACCACACCTTGAGTTTGGAGTCCTCCATATATTCATCAAATGGCAAACCACCTCTTTCGTTCGAGGCGTGAGCACAATCTTACTTTGTGGGTCAAATGTAGGTTGCTTGTGAATGTTGGATATTCTCCCAACCATACTTTGGGGTTCATGCATGGGTCCAAAAGACATGTAAAGTACATCATAAGAATCTGAATAGTGGACAAAGAAATTGGTAGTCTCTTCAGGAAGTCATCTAGGAGCAAACCTAGGGGGTCTTATACTCATAAGTCAAATTACACATAAACTGGAGCTGGCAACAACCATATTTTTAGGCACTTTCATTCCACTCTTGGGTAATACAAATTTGCCATGGCAAAAGAACAAGAACATTATAAAAGTTCCCAATGCAGTATCATATTGACTCAGTAAATATGTTTACAAGCAACACAATCATTTTCAGCCACCGAACTGAAACAGATTACAGGAGTATATCAGCAGTGAAATGACTTATATGACAAGTGCAGTATTTCAGTTCAGTTCTGTATGCTCATTTTCAGGAAAATGACATATGCTCAGACCAAGGGAGGAAGCAAATTTATTTCGAATAAATCTGATTTCGATTTTGAAGACCTTGTGCCTTGTGTCTTGATGCACATGCAGAAGCACCACAAGGGCTGTCACACCGTAGAAGGCACACATCCTAGTGCTGCAGAAACATTGGCATTTATTAAAAGGAGCATCAGCTAGTTGAGAAATTAATGTTTGCCTGAACATTTGTTACTGAGCAGTTAACAAAACAACCATAGCTAACTTATTACAGACAGAACGAGCAGGTGACGAGATTAAAACATATACTTAAAAGCAAAACATACTAACAAACTACAGATTCAGCTTTCATAAGCATGACGAGATTAGTTCTCCGGAGTGGAGTGTATAAGCTACTACTCCCTCCGTTCCAAATTGTAGTTCACTTTGGCTTTTCTAAATACATTGATTTTGCTATGCACCTATTTATACACTGTCTAGATACATAGCAAAACAAATAGATCTAGAAAAGCTAAAGTGAACTACAATTTGAAACGGAGAGAGTATATAGGTAATTCATTATTTTGTTCCATCATAATATATCCTGCTCATCAGTAATGTTTCTTACCTCGGAGGCTCAGACTAAATTTAGACAACTTGTGAGTGACACGGTATTTTGCATTTAAACAGATATTGGTAGGATCCCATATACCCTAATATTCTAAGTGTATCCTGATCATCAGTATATACTACATATTCTAAGTAATTAATGTATAAAAAATCATAAACAAGCAAAATTGTACTCCTGTACCTGGACCTTGGAGGTTGGAGTGCAGAAGCTTATGTAAGGAACAATGTAATTGTCGCCACAGCAATTGGGAACCTTCCTGACCTGGCAAGAATTAATCTCTATGCTATATAGACCATCGCACGTCCTTACGAACAAGACTCGGCTGGCACCACTATCTGCGAAACCATTCAACTGAGGCTCCTTCTCCATGAGTGCACCTGAAGGGAGAACCTTCCGGAGATCAATGACTCTGGTTAGAACAAAACCAGCATCTCCATCTACACCAGCCACCCTCGACCAAAGCTGTAGTTTGTTCTCCACGCTGGCAGCAAATCCCAGCCCACCATCATCATCAGTCATGACCAAAATGCTTTGTTCCGACTGGCGGAATCTAGATGGTAGGCGAATTGTAGATACTTGCTGTGTGGCAAAGTTGTACTTCAAGATCTCGTGATTCTCGGTCCCGGCATTGTTGTCGTTAAAGTGAGCCAAGATATAGAGTTCACTCTGCATGAGGATGCCGGGCAGATTATTGTACATGCTGTGGGAATTCCCGGTGGGGTCCTCACAAACGGTTACCTCGCTCCAGGCACCGGTCTCGGATGAGTAGACAGACAGGCACATGCCGTCGTACTCGAGGGCCATGACGACGACAAGTAGAGGTCCCCGGCGGCAGTCGAGGTGGTCGCAGTCGCCACCTGCAGTGGCAGCGCAGGCCACTGCCCCGATCTGCAGGTCGAAGAACGGTGGCTTGGGCAGGTCTAGCTGCTCATCTGTGATGGGGTCCCAGATGCAGAGGTCCCAGAAGGGGTCACCACTGTAGAGCAGGACGCGGCCGTGGCGGGCGTCCATGATGTGCCAGTCCTTGGAGGCCTGCGCAGGGCGGAAGGAGGTCGTGGGGACGAAGTAGGCGATGTCCATCGGCAGCTCCACGGTTCTTACGCGGCCGTCGCCGCGATAGATACATTCTTCGCGGTAGCAGGTGTCGTCGTAGAGCAAGCCAAGCAAGGGCACTGCCCTGCGATGGAACTCACGGAACCTGCGGCGGAACGTGACGCCGCACACGAGCCGGCACCAGAGCTTGCAGACGAGGGCGGCATGGACGAGGCTCGCGGGGTCGTCTGGTGGGAAGCGGATGAGAATATCTTCCACGAGCTCCTCCATCAGCTGTTGCGGCGGCGGCGCCATGCCTCTGGGTTGCGCACCACGCAGCTGGTGGGAGCGGACCTAGGGTTTCATCATCAAGAATGGGCCGGCAGTTTATTTGCTGGCCCGTTCCAAGCTCGATGTGTCCGTGCCAGGTGATTCGTTAATTCGCACGGGCCGAAGTAGCGAACCCAGCGACGAGTGCTGCTCAGCCCGAGTTATTGTTCTGTGAATGTAGAATTGCAGATCGAACATCAGTACGTGAAATTAGTGACATGCATTAGATTGGCACGAGTGTTCGTAGCACAAGAGCTTATGAAGGCAAGTGTGTACCAGCTTATTTATGTTCAAATGAATTTCTGGAACGGCCATTAATTTTCTCTAGGCTGACAAAGCAACAGCCATTTAAATATTTTTTTTCGCGATTGGGCCATTCATCCGTGTTTCATTAAGAGGAGTAAAACCATATCCAAATCCTAGTACAATCTAATAACATGATGTCGAGTGGACATTGGAACGACGAAAGAAAGCAGAGAAAAACATAAGCAAGGAAATCAAAGTGCATGGAGGCCAAGGGTCGGACTAGCTAGGAAACTACGATGCTAAAAGAGTGAACTAATGCATGAAACTCTGTTGCGACCAAACGATAAGCACCGGTAGCAGTGTTTTGAAGCCCGCTCGAATCCATAAATCTGCCTCCTGTGCAACTCGGCGAAGCTAGCTGCGGAACCGATACCGATTCTTGCCTGAAGACACGTGTGTTCTGCTCCTTCCATAAGCACCAAGCGATCAGCAGGACAGCGGAGTCGAAAGCCGGCTGCATTCCCTTGTCGAGACGTCGTCTCTGCTGGAGCCACCATCTCACTACGCCATGCTCGGCCGTCGGCGCGAGGGATTGGAGGCGTGCCGGCTGGAGCAGCTTTCCGTCGGCGCGAGGGATTGAGGCGTGCGGCTGGAGCAGCATGTGCCAAAGCTGCCTCGCCACGACACAACCAGTCACAAGGTGATCACAGGTCTCAGGTTCCTGTCCACAAAGAGCACAGGCGTCGTCGTCTTGGAGGCCGTGTCAAAATCGCCTGTCACCAGTCCAAATTCGCCGATGTAGCAGCAACTAGAAGAAGAATCGTACTCTGGAGGGGGCCTTGGTAGACCACAGCTGCTTGGCCCCGAGCATTGTTGTCCCTCCATTGAAGAATGCCCTTTCCTCCCCCGCGTCGTCTCCGTGCGGGGGCGACCCAGGCCCCCGCCGCCGACAGGCCCGCCTCTCCCTCTCCCTCGCCGCTGCCCGAGGAAGCGGCCAGGAAAGCCCGCGCGGCTCCTATGACGGCGGCGGCGAGGATCTCTGGCCCACGTTTCCACCTTCCTCCTCATCCCCCCACGTCCTCCCCCTTTTCCCCGGAGCAGCAAGAGAGTGCCGGTGGCGGCGAGAGGCCCGACGAGGAGGCAGATCCATGGCCCCTATGCCCGGATCCGGCGCCTCCTATACCGGATTCGGCAGCTCGGAGGCCTAGCACGCGATAGCCGCTCCAGCCGGCGCCTCTGGTAGCCTCTCTCCCGCATGGGGGCAGCCGGCGTGAAAGTGCGGTTGCCAGGGCGGGTGCAGACCGGCTGCACATCAAAGTGGCGGCGCAGGCTGCCTCCCTCCGCGCGGGAGGCCTCGGTGGCTCGCGTGCAAGCGCGTGGGGGGGCCGACCCGGCTGCACATCTCTAGGAGCTACGTGGGCGTGCTCGGGACATCACCCTGGGGGCTTGCCCGTGACATCGGGCGATGGTGCGCATCCACTCGGGCGGCCCGTGCAGCGTGCGTGGCGGCGATGTGGGCCCTGCATCTGTGCGCCCATGCCGCTTGAAGGACTGGTTGGGTCCCGGTCATGGCAGCCATGCCTGTGGGTGCGAACGCTGCTGCGCAACTAAGGGACCGGTCTCGCGCCCGACGCCACGGTGAGCCACCTCCGTTGCGGAGACACCGTGGGTCGCCCGTCCGTCCATGGATAGCAGCTTGCACCCGATCGGGCGACGAGGATGGCTGCTGCAGAGGAGTGCACAGTTCGGCGCTGGTATACGGTGGGCAAGGGCAGCAAGGATGAAAATCCTTGAGCGCTCTTACGATGGCGATGGCGTCCGTGGACGTCATTCCCCTTGCTGAAGGCGTCACTGGAGCGTTCAAAGCTGCCGCTCTCCCTCTTACCATCGGCGTGGCTGCTATTCTCCGACCTCGGCTCACCGTCTACAGATCTCGGGGCAAAAGCCCTAGTGCTTCAGTATATCGATGTTGGCATCTTCGGATGTCATTTCCTTCCTGAAGGCATCGACTTGGAGCACACCTGCACCCCGCCGTGGCCTCCTATGGGCTTCTTGCTCGTTGCTCGTATGTTTCCTCTCCACTTCTCTATCTTTGTTTGCTTGGGTGAGACTGGCCTTGGCTGTCTATCGTTGTTGGCGGCGTTCCGACGAGTGTCCTCCTCTGGCGTCTCTGCTCCGTCGGCGCTCTCCTTGATGGTGGCAGAAAATCAAATGCCGGGTGGAGTTTCCACCGCTGGCGCTATTCCCCTCCAAGGTTTCCTCCCCTTGGATGGCGTTGGATGGTGATACGTGGGCCCGGATGCGTTGGAGGATGTCGCTATCAGCTTGAAGGGAGGTCGCCGTGTCCGGTGATCTTGGGTCTTCGAATTCGTCACCACTTTTAGTCCCCATTCCAATGTTGGCCTCTCTATTTCCGTTCCTAAGAGGGAGAGCGGCAGCGGAAGCGCGTAGCTACGAGGAGGGGTACAGGGCACAAGGACCTTGGTGAAACCGGGCGAGTATGTTGTTCGGCGGTGGCTCAAATCAACGTTTGACTGATGACTTTTGGCATAGTTGAGGGCTTAGTCTTGGACTACCCTTCTTGTTGTTGTATGGTGGTGTTGTTTTGTGTCGTGATGTTGTAATCTTTCTCTCTCCCTCTCATGTACTCCTCGACCTTCAAGGGTCGCGTTTGTAATTGGTGCTTTGCACCCTTTTCACCCACCGGCTTGCCGGAATCTGTGAAATGAAAGTAGGTGGGGATCGGTTTGATCCCCCCCCCCCCCCCACCCCCACCCGAAATTCCTCAAAAAAAAAAAGGAATGCCCGATAAGCCGAAGAAGCCGTGTAATTCCCCGACTGCAACCACTTCTAGATGAATCGATCGGATTGCATTGGGTCTAGCACCACTACGCGGACAAGCTGCCGGACACGAAGGTATTGGCAGATCACCTGTGTTGTGGGCCCCTGGATGTCATCGGCCCAGCTATTGTTCTCCAAGGCCGCTCGATCGTCTTCCTCTTCCCCGCCATTGAGATGGCCGTGAAAAGGTGCGGCACGAAGGAGCTGAGGGGCCGACCCGGTAGCCATGAGTCTGTCCACATGAGGGCTGAGCAACCGTCCCCAATGTTCACAGACATGCTCGCTGCAGCCATAGCCTCGACTGCATGTTCCTTCTTTCTGCGGCGAGGACGCCCAACAACTGTCCGGGTTGGTTCTGGCAAGCCATGCCCACCGTAGCCATTTAAATATTCATTTATTCATTTTGTATTGATATCATTTTGCTAAAAAAAATATGATCATTAATATTCTAGTTTAAACATATGAAGCCTTGAGAATATTTAGTTAGTCAACACTAGTCTTTCCTCAACATATAGATGCTTTCTTTTCCATCCACTAAGCCTTTTTTCTATTCACTATATTCCACGTTTTACAAACCTTTTTTACTGAACTTTTAGTACACCATTGGGATAGATCTAGGTAACGGAAGACCAAGTATACCTAAAACGTACTACCTCCATTGCAAACTGTGAGTCATTCTGCTTCATCACCGCGCTGCAGCCGTGGCCAAAACTGCGGCCAATATGTTCCTGAAATTAGCCTACATAAAGGATATATAATTGCAATTTCCAAAGATTAGATCATTTCAGCATCTCCAAATTGCCCAACATAAAGTGACAATAGCAACCAAATATATTTCGTGTCCTGAGATGTTCCCTAGCTTAAGAGGGCTTCAACTAGAACTAGTGTCTGAATATCCCTACTTCGTAATTTCTATGGAATATTATTTGACTATTAGAAACTACCCTCCCTTAAGCACACCTTGAGTTTGGAGTCCACCATATATTCAGCAAATGCAAAACCATCTCTTTCGTTCGAGGTGTGCGCCAAGAAAAATCTTACTTTGCTGGTCGAATGTAGGTTGCTTGTGAATTTTGGATATTCTCCCAACCTTACTTGGGGATCATGCATGGGACCAAAAGATATGCACAGTACATCGTCAGCTTCTGAATAGTGGACAAAGATATTGGTCATCTCTTCGGGAAGTCATCTAGGAGCAAACCTAAGGGGTCATATACTCATAAGTTAAATGACACATAAACTGGAGTTGGCGACAACCAAATTCTTACGAATTTTCATTCCACCATTTTGTAATACCAATTTGCCATGGCAAAGGAACAAGAACGTTATAAAAATTCCCAATGCAAGTATTATATTGGCCCAATAACTATGCTTACAAGCAACACAATCATTTTCAGCCACCGAACTTACACAAACTATATATAGGATATGTCAGCAGTGAAATGTAAAATGACATGCTCATCAGACGAGTTGAAGCAAATTTAGTTCAAAAATTTTATTTCGATTTTGTAGATGACCTTGTGCCCAGTGTCTTGGATGCACTTGCAGAACCACCACTAGAGCTCTCACCACGGGAGGCACATCCTAGTGCTGCAGAAAACATAAGCATTTAAAACAGTATTTTGCATTTAGGTAATTAATTATTACACACAGAACCAGCAAAACAGACTACCAAACTACAGATTCGGCTTTCTTAAGCATGACGAGATTAGTTCTCCGGAGTGGAGTGTATAAGCTATAGGTAATTAATTATTTGGTTCCATCATATATATCCTGATCACCAGTAACTTTTCTTACCTCGGAGGCTCAGACAAGATTTAGACAACTTTAGTGACACAGTATTTTGCATTTAAACAGAATAGGTAGGATCCCATATACCCCCATGTTCTAAATGTACACGGAGCATACATATATACTACATGTTCTATGTTAATGTATAAAAAATCATAAATAAGCAAATTGTACTCCTGTACCTGAGGTTGGTGTGCAGAAACTTATGTAAGGAACAATGCCATTGTTGCCACAACAGTTGGGCATCTTCTTGACCTGGCTAGAATTTATCTCTATGCTGTATAGACCATCGCACGTCCTGATGAACAAGACACGGCTGGCACCAGTATCCGCGAAGCCAATCACCTGAGGCTTGTTCTTCATGAGTGCACCAGAAGGGAGCACCTTCCTAAGATCAATGACTCTGGTTAGAACAAAGCCAGCCTCTCCATCAGCACCATCCAAATTGCCCAACATAAAGTGACTATAGCAACCAAATATATTTCGTGTCCTGAGATGTTCCCTAGCTTAAGAGGGCTTCAACTAGAACGTTATAAAAATTCCTAATGCAAGTATTATATTGGCTCAATAACTACGTTTACAAGCAACACGATCATTTTTCAGCCACCGAACTTAAACAAACTATGTAGAGTATGTCAGCAGTGAAATGTAAAATGACATGCTCATCAGACGAGCGGAAGCAAATTTAGTTCAAAAATCTGATTTCGATTTTGTAGATGACCATGTGCCTTGTGTCTTGGATGCACTTGCAGAACCACCACTAGAGCTCTCACCACGGGAGGCACATCCTAGTGCTGCAGAAAACATAAGCATTTTTTAAAAAGAGCATCAGCTATAATTGAGAAATTAATGTTAGTTTGCCTGAACATTTGTTACTCAGCAGTTAACAAAACAACCCTAGCTAAAACAGACTACCAAACTACAGATTCAGCTTTCTTAAGCATGACGAGATTAGTTCTCCGGAGTGGAGTGTATAAGCTATAGGTAATTAATTATTTGGTTCCATCGTATATATCCTGATCACCAGTAACTTTTCTTACCTCGGAGGCTCAGACAAGATTTAGACAACTTTAGTGACACAGTATTTGCATTTAAACAGAATAGGTAGGATCCCATATACCCCCATGTTCTAAGTGTACACGGAGCATACATATATACTACATGTTCTATGTTAATGTATAAAAAAATCATAAACAAGCAAATTGTACTCCTGTACCTGGACCCTGGAGGTTGGTGTGCAGAAGCTTATGTAAGGAACAATGCCATTGTGGCCACAACAGTTGGGTATCTTCTTGACCTGGCTAGAATTTATCTCTATGCTGTATAGACCATCGCACGTCCTGATGAACAAGACTCGGCTGGCACCAGTATCTGCGAAGCCAATCACCTGAGGCTTGTTCTTCATGAGTGCACCAGAAGGGAGCACCTTCCGAAGATCAATGACTCTGGTTAGAACAAAGCCAGCGTCTCCATCAGCACCATCCATCCTCGACCATAGCTGCAGGTTTTTGTTGAAGCTGGCAACAAATCCCAGCCCACCATCATCAGCAGTCAGGACCAAGATGCTTTGTCTCCACCGGCGGAATTTAGATGGTAGGCAAATCATAGATACTTGCTGTGTGGCAAAGTTGAACTTTAGGATCTCGTGATTCAGGGTCCCGTTGTCGTCGTTAAATTGAACCAAGATATAGAGTGCACTCCGTACGACGATGCCAGGCAGATTATTATATATACCGTGGGAATAATTGGCGGTGGGCGCCTCAGAAACGGTTACCGTGCTCCAGGCACCGACCTCAGATGAGTAGACCGACAGGTGCATGCTGCTATATTGGATGTCCATGGCAACAACAAGAAAAGGTCCCTGGTGGCAATCGAGGTGGTCGTAGTCGCCACCGGCGGTGGCAGCGCGGGCCAGAGCTGCTATCCGCACATTGAGCGGCGGCTCTGGCAGGTCTTGCTGCTTGTTCGACCACGAGGGTCCCGTCACGCAGAGGTTGAAGTGCCCAAACATCCGAGGGTCGCCCTTGGCGGGGACGCCGCCCCTGGCGGGCGTCAATGGTGTGCCAGCCATGGCGGCCGTCGGTGGCTTGCACAGGGCGGAAGGAGGTCGTGGGGACGAAGTATGCGATCGCCACCGACTGATATACATCTACTAATTTGATGAAACCATCGCGATCAGGAGTGTTGGGTTTGCTGACCTCGTAGGACTCGTTGTAGAGCAAGCCGAGCAAGGGCGCTGCCCTGCGATGGAACTCGCCGTACCTGCGGCGGAACGCGGCGCCGCAGACAAGTCGGCACCAGAGCTTGCAGACGAGGGCGGCACCGACGAGACACGCGGGGTCGTCTGGTGGGAAACGGAGGAGGATCTCCTCGACTAACTCCTCCATCAGCTCTGGCGGCGCCGGCGGCGCCATACCTCTGGTTGGTTGCACCGCACGCAGGTGGAAGCGGAACTAGGGTTTTGCCATGAACAATGGGTCGGCAATTTATTTGTTTGGCCCGTTCCAACCAGAATCAGCTTTTTCGATTTGTCCCTGCCAGGTGGGTCCAAAGGTTCATTAGCACGGACAGTGTACCCAGGGACGGCTGCAGTTCAGCCCGAGTCCATGCTGAACGATTATTGTTCTCCGAATGCAGAATTGCAGATTTAACTAAGTCTCTCAAACGCAAGCTTCTTCTTGATTCTAACGATGAAAATTACCTACGCAATGTGTGTGAGGGTAGTGGTTCCCTTGCTTTTAGTTCGTTTTAAGTATAAACCACTTGACAAAGTCCATTGGCATGACGGGGTTTGTCAAAATATATGTGAGTTGCAAAAGACTCACAGTTCGTTTCTGCATTATTATATCTCATAGAAACGTAATAATATTCTGAATTGCAATTTCTCTCTAGAAACGTTGTGTATGTTTGTTACCCGAAATTTCATCCTTCCTTTGTTTTTTGTTGTAAGATTTTTTCTTTAGTTTGAGCTTCAAACTTAAGTGCAGGTTTTATTTTATTTTATTTTTAGAGTCATTTTTTTTGATAAAGCATACATGTATTAATTAAGGGAAAAGCAATACAAGTACACCATATAAGGATACGTTATGATGACAGCTACCCTGCCTATAATCTATAAGGACCCCAGCAAATAAGGAAATTACAAACTGCAACCGCCGCCACCGCCGCCGCCACCAAACTTGAATCACCAAAAGCCGGAAGAAACCCCCGTCGTTGAGGTGGACTGCAGAAGACGCTTCGATGTCGCGAAAAAGCGAAGAAGTCGTTGAACGCCCATCCGTCGGGATCACTATCGAGGTTGAGACAACGATGGTGGAGCCGACAAAAAGCATCCTCTGTCGCGGTGAAGCGAATCCGGTCGAACCACCAATCTTCACGAAGACCCCCAGCCACCACCGCATCCACAAAGTAGGGGCGGGGCCTCCACGCACCAAGGCGCCAAGACCTCGCCCGGCCGAACACTCCTAAACAAGATCCAAGAACAGACCTTACCTCCACATCCTCATCGTCGGCGCTGGAGACGAACGCCACCGAGCGGGTTAGAGAGCGAGAGGACATTATTCCTAGACGCCGCCGCCGCCACCTCAATGCCATCGTCGGAAACCGTAACATAGACCTAACCCTAACCCTAGCTCCTGGGACACACCACCTACTCGAGGAAACACCGGCCACAGCCATCGCCGGGCATGGAGGCCAGCTTCCCTCACCCACCAACATCGACAAGGACGCCGACGGGGAGGGGAGCCGTGCGGCGGCGTTCGTCTAGTTGGGGTCGCTCAGCGAGTGTGCATTGTGAACAAAGAAAAACCCAAGTTCAAACTGCTGGTGCACGCAAGACCACCGTCGCCGTCTCGCGCCCGCTCCCCCAGCAAGGAGAGCTTCGTGACAAATCAGCAACGCCACTGGACCTTGCAGTTGGGGAGCACGAGCAGACAGCGCAAATCAAGCTCCAATCCAGCGACACTCTCAGCCAGGTTGATTACAGGTGCTGCTGACCTTTGTCCTAGAGGATCCCACACTTGTGAAATTCCACAACCATGATTTCAGCAACTAGCACTGCTACATTTTGAGCCAACCATACCTTGCAATGGGATCGTGCATCGGACCAAAAGATATATGAAGTAGAGTACAACATCAGCATCTGAATAGTGGACAAAGAAATTGGTAGCCTATTCGTGTAGTCATCTATGAGCAAACCTAATTAAGGGTCGTCATATACTCAGAAGTCATATGACCCATAAATTAGAGCTGGTGACAACCATATTCATTCCACTATGGTAATAAAAGTTTAGAATGCCAAGAGATCGAACAGGACAATTATAAAAATCACCAAAATGCAATTATATTGACTCGCAGTAAATAAGTTTTAGAAGTAACAAAATCATTTTCAGACAGAAAATTATCTTTGGAGTCACTACCGGAATTACCATATTTCCCGTGCGGATTATCTTTCCCGTCGGCTTTGAGACACTCATCACGGGGAAATCAAGGGGTATCCCGTGAGCCAGGAAAACACATCACGGGAAAGTAAAAACACGGGAAATCATATTTCCCGTGATGCATGGCTCCGGGAAAGTATCCGGATATTTCCCGTGAGAAAGGCGCTCACGGGAAAGGGGCCGCCGTCGGACCCGCCACGCTCCGTCCCCTCCCTGCTCCTTTCCCGTGACAGCTCCGTCAAGCTCACGGGAGCGTATTTCCGTGAGCAAAGTATTTCCGTGGGCCAAAGCGGTGAGGAGCACGGGAAAGGGGCCCCTTTCCCGTGAGTGCTACATCGCTCACGGGAAATAAGCTCACGGGATTTTTTATTTTATTTTCATCTTCAAACTTTTTCTACACTTGTTCCATAACATATGGCACTCAATATTAAAGTTTGGTGAATTATTGACTTTATTTGATATATTTAGTTAATTATTATCTTTTATGGGAATTTATGAAATGAGGCCAAATTTGAACTACAAGTGGTTCAATTTTTTGAAAACAATTGGTAGAAAATTTATATTCCTCATACTCAACACAATGTAAGGCCTTGCATTTACCAGGCTCTGATCTCGGACTTGAGGTTTATATATTTTTATTTAAGGTTCATTTATCGTTGAATACTATTTCTCCGTGTTCTAACTTTGTGTTGAAATAGGCCCGGATAGAGGAAGAGAGGAAGCGGCGGGAGGAGGCTGAGGAGAGGGAGCGGGCAAGGGCTCGGGCGGAACAACGAGAGGGCTGAGCAGCACCAGAAGAGCATGGAAGCTCTCCTAGCGTACATCCAGCAAGTTGGTGGCCGAGGTTGGTGTGTGGCTGCCACCGGAGATCGCCTTCCACCACCGCCACCGCCCGTCTTTGTCCCACCGCCCGTCTACGGTCAGCCGTCGATCTTCCCTCCACCGCATGGAGCCTCTCCTGTGAGTTTGTCTCCCGTAACTCGAAATATGCATATATGAATGTGAATGGATATGATCTGGAGTTTTGAATGCACCATGAGATGTGCACGTGGACATGTGGTTGTCGGCCATCGAGCCGTTGTTTTCTTGCAGGTTGGAAAGCCCTCCGTGCAGGGGAGGTGCTGCGAAATTTCTAACTATTTCTCTTCTTTTTTTCAAGTTAATAGAATCTACCTTGAATTTTGTCTCACAAATTTCTAACTATTTATCTTTGCCTACGTGCAGGACAATTCTCATGCCTCGAACCCAACTCGAGCCAATCACAACCGGACGGCTTGGGAGCGCCGAAGGAAGGTTGGAGGCCGTGGCCGTAAATTTGTCATGATCTAGGTTGAAAACTTGTGCTCTGGAACTTGTGAACTTGGATTTTATTTTAGTTTGTGAACTTGTGGTTGCACTCATGGATATGTGGTTGAACTTGTGACTTTGTTGGATGTTATGTAATATATGTGGTATTATGGATTTATTGAGCTATATATGTGGTATTATGGATATTATGAAATCTGTGTATGTATATATATATTTATATGTGTCATTTATGTGCTGGAACAAAAAAAAAAAAAAAAAAAAAAGATCATTTCCCGTGTGTAGCTCACGGGATATCGGCCAAACCTTTCCCGTGAGGGGTGGGGGCTCACGGGATATCGGTCAAACATATCCCGTGAGAACTTGGCTCACGGGGGAGCGAGCCTAGATATCCCGTGAGCCACACCGTTATGCTCACGGGATATCACCCCCAAAACGCCGTTTTATTGAACAGGCCACGTAGGCCAAAGCGGGGTTTCACCCTCCCCGTTGACCCCCGTTAGGGATATCCCGTGAGGTTGCTCAATCACGGGAAAGGATAGCCCGTGAGCTTTCTCTGTGATCACGGGAAAATGGCGATTTCCGTCACATTTTTTCCGTCACCGATTTCCGTGATTTATGCCCGGGATACCCTTTCCCGTGAATAAAGGCCCTATCCCGTGAGGTTTGTCCTCACGGAAATCGCCTGAGTCGGTAGTGAGTATATCAGCAGCAAAATGAAATATATGAAAATTACAACACTTCACTACTTTCTCTAGCTATGATCATTTTCTTAAGCACTAGTAATTTCAGACAAGGGTATAAACAAATTCACTTCAAGATCTGATTTGGATTTTGATGTCCTTATGCTCACAACTTGTGTTTTCGATGCACTTGCAGAACCCACCCTAGGTCTCTCACCGCGCTGGCAGTGCATTCTAGTGCTGCAGACACATAGGCATTTTTTAGGAAAAGAGAGAGAGAGCATCAGCTAATTGAGACATTAATGTCTGCTTCAACAACCCTGGCAAACTTGTATCGAAAACTATAAACATGCAAAGTGGTATTCCTGTACCTGGAGCTTGGAGGTCGGAGTGCAGAAGCTTATGTAAGGAACAACCACGCCGTTTCCACAGGAGTGGGATACCCTGGTAACTTGGCTAGAATTTATATCTATGTTGTATAACGCATCAGAAGTTCTTATGAACAGGACTCGGCTGTCCCCACCATCCGCAAAACCATTCACCTGGGGCTGCTTCTTCATGATGAGTGCACCAGAAGGATGCACCTTACAAAGATCAATGGCTCTGGTCAGAACAAAACCAGCATCATCTCCATCGTCTGCACCAGCCACCTTTGACCATAGCTGTACTTTGTTCTCCACGTTGACAACAAATCCCAGCCCACCATCATCATCAGTGATGACCACAATGCTTTGTTCCCACTGGCGGAATTTAGATGGTAGGGGAATTATAGAAAATTGCCGTCTGGTCATATCATACTTCACGATCTTGTGGTTCACGATCCTTTTGTGATTCACAATACCGTGGTTCTCGATAAATTCGTTCTGGCTGTAGTGAACCAAGATATAGAGTGCACTCTGCACAAGGACGCCGGGCACATTATTGTACACATAGTTGATGCGGAAATTGGTGTCGAGGCCCTCACAAACGGTTACCTTGCTCCACGCATCGGCTTCAGATGAGTAGACGGACAGGTGCATGCCGTCATACTGGATGCCCATGGCAACAACAAGAAAAGGTCCTCGGCGGCGGTCGAGGTGGTCGCCGAGTCACCACCGGCGGTGGCGGCACAGGCCACGGATGCGATATCAGGTAGAGCGGTGGCTTGGGCAGGTCTCGCTGCTCGGCAGTCATGGGGTCCCACACGCAGAGGTCGCCATGGCTATTGCACAAACGGCGATCATGCGGCAGAGCAGGATACGGCCCGTGGCGGGCGTCGATGGGCGCCAGCTGTAGCAGCCGTTGGCGGTGTCGCGCAGGCCTGAAGGACGTCGTGGGGACAAACTTCGCTATCGGCACTTTCGAAGAATGTTTACTAAATTGATCCTGGTGTCCCTAGGCCTATCGTCGCGTCTCGATCTTGCAGCTGTCGCCATAGAGCAATCCGAGGATGGGGAGTGCCCCTGCGATGGAACTCGCGGAACTGCGGTGGAACGCGGCGCCGCACACCAGCCGGCACGGAAGAGCTTGCAGGGACGAGGGCGGCGTGGGCCGAGGCTTGCCGGGTCGTGCGGTGGGAAGCGGAGGAGGATCTGTTCCACGAGCTCCTCCATCAGATGTGGCCGGCGGCGGCGCCATACCTCGTCGACCTTAGTTGTTTGCACCGCGGCGCTGGTGCGGAATAGATGGAACTAACTAGGGTTTTGTCATCAACAATGGGTTCGGCAGTTTATTTGCTTTTTTTTTTTTTTTTTTTTTTTTTGAGAATTACACAATTACAACGCAGGCGCTCACAACACGCACGCACACTCACCCCTATGAACACACGCGCACGCCAAACCCTACCCCTATGAGCACCTCGAGGACTGGCAGCGGCAGATCTGGAGATTCTCGAAGTCACCATAGGCGCCTCGTCGTCGACGGAACGTCGCTTACCACTTAATGCATAACGCCGGTAAATCCTTGGAAAAATCCCGGGGAAAGGTGCGAGCACCAGGATTTGAACCCTGGTGGTGGGTAGCGTCCCCACTGGACCGTCCTACCATTGGACTACAAGCCATGGTCCGTTCAAGCAGATTTTTGGGCCAGGTTGACCGAAGTAGCGAGCGAACCCAACAACGCAAGCGATGGGTGGGCGCAGCCCCCTTCCCCTCCTTTTCTGGCGCGGAATGGATCCACTACATCTACATCGGAGGCCGGGAGGATTTCCTCGCCCCTTTCCCGACTTCGTCCGTCGCTCGCTCGCTCGCGACTTCGCGAGGGCGTGCGAGACCGCCGCCGCCACCCCTGCTCCCGTCGCTGCCACCCCTTCGCCGCCTCGCCATTCCATCGCTTCCGGCCCAACGCTGCTGCTCCTGATCGAGTTTTGGCTCACCTCGCCTTTGCTCCCATCGCAGTTTGGCATCGAGTAGGTTTTGGCAGGGGCAGCTCGCTGTCGGGGAGGTTATCTCCATCGTTGCAGAGGTGAGGCCTCCGTCGCTCACCTCTGCTCGCTGTCGGGGCTGTCGGCCGCCACCGCAAGATCCAGAACATCCCCTGCATCGATCGAGGCGCGCGAGCACGTCTTCATTCACAGATTGGTGCGTGTGTTCATTTCGTTTCCATGTAACCTCTCCGCAATGATTAATATGGCACAAATGATAGTGAGAGTGGAGTTCTCCTCGATCTCTTCTTAGCTGTAGAAGTAGAGCATCCTGTGGCCGTGGTTGTTTATCTATCGATCCCTGATGAGGCCATGAGGTAGTGCCTTATCTTCTGTTTGGATTTGGAAATTAATCTCTTTTAATCATGAACTAATGGTACCGAAATTATGAGCTTGTGTGTGTAGCAGATAGGAGTTGTTATGCAGTCAACTAAACACTTTCATTCTATGATGGCATCTCTAATCTAGTACTAGTTTTCAAAGGATTAGAGAGTTTCCTATAGGCCTGGATGCTTGCTTGTCGTTCTTATTTTTCAGTAGCAGTAACAATGTGTATGATGTCTTTCTAACTTGTCCACCTGACACTGAATTGAAAATGGCCTAGGAACTATAGTCATCTAGTAGCAGTACATATTGTTGGAGCAAACGATACCTGATGTGTTTCCAATGATTTAAAATTTTGTTACTTTGAGAATAAATAATCCAGCCACAATAGTGTTGGTATGGTTGCCTGTTGCCACAATTCTACTTGCTGTTATGGTTTCAACATAGCGGTGAGAGAGTGCATAGGAAATATTGCTTGCTGATAACAGTATGTCTCAGCCTTTTTATATATATATATATATATATATATATATATAGTATGTCTCAGCCTTTCATATATATAGTTTCTCTACTTGTTTATATACTACTTGCTCTATAACTCACTTCTCCCCCTCCTCGGGGCAAACCAACACCACCCTCCGCTGCCGATTATCAACCCGTCCTGTCCCGCCTCCGGCCGCCGCCACCATGAAGGGCAAGGCCTCATCCACCATGAAGGGCAAGGCGGCCACCAGGTAGGATAGGATCGGCGGAAATGATGGTTCCTCTTTTCGGTGCTCTTGGTTAAATTTTTATGCGTTTGCTGTTCTTGTTGCAGGCTCCGGCACCGGCGGCGCCGGCAAGGGCAAGAAGGCGGCAGCCGGCGGGGGCGCCGGCAAGGGTGCCGGCAAGGGGGGCTTCGGTAGGGGCTTCAGCAGGGGCACCGGCAGAGGCACTGGCAGGGGCGCCGGCAAAGGCGCTGGTAGGGGCGCCTGCAGGGGCCCGGCGGGGGCATCGGCTGGGGGGGGGGCCGGCGGGGGCCGGTAGTAGGGGCCCGTCGGGGGCCGCCGGCGAGGCCAAGGAGGCGGCCGCTGCCGAGGCAAGCCCGAGCCCCGCCCTCTGCCCTCAAACTCTTCTGGTGAGATCTCCCTCCCTCCACGAGTTATTTTAGTCAGATCTCTAGATCTACCCTTCTTTTATTGCTAAGAATCTTTGGATTCCTCCCATTATTGATAGTGTTGTGGCGTTTGTTTGCTTGAGGAACTGATTTCACGAAGGACTATAATGGCGATGTGGATGTGGGACGTGAGTCACCTTCTGTGTATTTTTTTCTGTGCTTTTGTAGATGTCTTATCTTTTCTTGTTGCATTGTTGGATCAGTTGAAAGTAAAACAAGAAGGGGCAAAGAAGTGGAGGGAAATGTCAGCAAAAGTGAGTAGATCTCTAATACCTAGATTGACTTTGTTTTGTGTGGGTGATTATGCACAATGATACGGTTTTATTTGGTTGGATGGATCTAGTGACTAATGTATATGATCTGTAACAATCATTAGGACAAGCAACCCTTCGAGGATGAAGCTCTTTGGCAGAAGGAGGCCTATTGGAAGGCAATGGAGGACTTTGAACATGCAAAGGAGGCTAGAGGAAAGAAGGGTAGCCCTGAGGTGATTGAGTTGTTGGACGACGAGGTACCTTAAATCAATATATTTTCTGGATTTCTAGATGACTTCTTCATTGCCAATAATAGTTGCTTATTTAGTACTAAATTATTCTGTTTGATTTCTGCAGGACTAAGAGGATCAGTACTAGGATGAGGAGTAAATCCCGTCCGAAGAAACTCCATGGTGCGTCGATCAGGATCCTGCTCACTAAAAATAAAAGTAGCTGAACGTCTCACGTCAAAGAGCTCTTTTGATGTATCTCCACTCTGCAGGTCACTTCCACCAATCAGCTAACTTAGCTCTCAGGATTGTCAACTGAGTGACCAGGAGCTCCTAGATTTCATGATGCATGCGTCTGACTTTTCTAAGTTGGTGAACAAATGAGATTTGATCGTTTATAGTCGCTTGATATTTTGTTCTGTTGTCAGTCAACTAGATTAGTGGTTGTGGTGGCTGTGGTTGTTTGTGATGCGTATGGTTGTTTATGTGCTGTGGCTATGGCTGTCGCCAGCATCGTGGCAGACGAAGGGAAGCCGCTGCTATCGCCTGGAAGCTGCAGGGCGTGGAGAAAAAGCTACCGCCGGATTCGATCTGACTCGAGGGAGGCTCGAAGCCGCTGGAGATGGGTGAGGACTGAGGAGCAGCTGTCACGTGGAGAGGGAGGTCCAGCATGTGGATTTTGTCCATAGATCCACCATGGACATGCCATTGAGGTTGGAAGGCACCATGGCCACACCATCGGGGTTGGGGAGGGCTCCATGGCAGCGCCGTTGGAGTGGGGGAAGGCCAGGGCCACCATGGCCGCATTGTTGTTCTCCGTGTGGTGTAGGGAAAGGCGAGGAGGAAGATGACTGATAGATATGCCAAATATCATGCAACTGCTCTAGAGAGACACCCATTAATTAGTTGTGGCTTGGTATGATTTTGTAGGAAATTAAAGCTGTACCTGTTGGAATATGGGGATCTTGAGCATCACCTGCTCGCCACCAAACATAGGCATTAAAAACTGGTAAGGCCCAAATTATCCCAGCCAGGGGAGGCTATCCACGTCTCCCTCATTCTTTTGATTGGTTCGAATAGTTTTGCAAATAGGACCTTCGTTTGTATAGAATCGTAAAACAGTCCACCCAGACCCTCTGTAAATAGTAAATACATTCGGCATTTTTACCTTTTACCCACCATACTATTCAACCTCCTACACTCGAAGAAGACAAAATTCGGAGTTTATGCAAATTTTGCAGTTACCCCCTGCCTTCGCTTTTGTGAAAACACCCCCACCTCCCCAACCAAATATATACCGCGACCTCCCACTCAAAAAAAAAAACTCACGGCCTCCTCCCTCGACCTCCCGCTCCTCTCTCAGCTTGCGGCGCCGCCCGCTGCTCTCGCCTCCTCCTCCTCCTCCTCCTCCTCCTCCTCCTCCTCCTCGTCATTAAATCTCTCCCTCCTCTCCCCCTCGCGTCGCACGGTGCCGGCCAAGCCCGTATCGGCTCATGGCGTCAGCGCTGCTGTAGCGACAGTGGTGCCCTTCCCCAGTCACCGTGTGGCTCTTCGGCTGTGCCTCCTCCCTCCACTCCGTGTGTGCTCATGTACTACACGAGGTTTTACTTGTGCTTACTTGCAGGGCTCTTGGTGGAGACAATGTTGGAAGTGCCATATGAAGTGACAAAGGTAAGACAACGTAATCAGCGATGCTTGCCATATTTGTTCTGCACTTAGCCTATATTATTATTATCTTTATTATCATCATGGTGATTTTTAAGCTGAATAGAACATCCTGTTGCATAGAACAGTAGCTGTCATCTAGCATAATGGTTCTTGTCATGGTTTGAGCTAATTTGAGATAGCGATCATCTGAAATCCTGCTGTTTAATTATGAGAAAATTTGATCAGTCACTTTCCTTACAGTTTGATCAGTTTGCACTTGCACCTGATGTTTTTCATCTATGTATTTTGGACATATACAAGTGCATTTTCCATAGACAGAAGTGTAATGAGAGAATGCCATTTATATTAATTTGTGTTACTGCAGATGTTTCAGTGGAAGCAGGGCAAGATTCTTGTCAAGCAGTGCATGGTAATTTTGGATAGTACTTGGCTAGACACGGATGTAAGGATGGTCAGTTTCGTGATGCGTGAAGAATCTGTATAAATTCTACTAGTTGGTTAAATTTGATTTAAGGTTTAAGATCTCTGTATTTGTAAGGATGGTCAGTGTTTCGAGATGCGTGAACAATCTGTATAAATGGTACTAGTTGGTTAAATTTGATTTAAGTCTGAGATCTCTGTATTTGTATGGTGGACAGGCTTATGCCTCATTTTTTTTTTTCATTTTTCATGATTTTGTGGTTCTGAGACCAATACGAAGTGACTATAATATTATTTACCTCTGTTTTTTTTTTCTTGATTTTTTTCCTGATTTTTTGAGACATTTTTTTGAATTATTATCTCCTAAGCTAGCTGCAAGCGATCGGTGGTTCTTCCTGGGAAAATGCTGCCGAAGAACGGCAGGGGATAGCCACCCGTACGTGGATTTCTGCCCAGCGGTAGCGAGGGGAATAGAATGGTCCAACTCGATACCATCAGGCAGCTCGATGCCACAGAAAACCTGACTCCAGGTGCCTTACTCTTCGCCATTACATCCTCGATGGGGCAGCTCTTACAACTCCAGAACTGGAACTTCACCATCAAGGTCCAGGTGAGAGAACAGTCACAAGAGCCAGATATTACCACCATAGTGTCTTCGGTCCTTGGATCAATAACTGCGACGGCCAGCATTGATGCCGCTGTCTACTTCTACTTGAACAAAAACATCGTTCCGCTCGTCGGTAAGCCTACATTCATGGTGCCATATATCCTTCTATGTGATAAAATGATAATATGTTCTACTTTTCATGTCATGACTGAAACATATACTACCTTTGTTCCAAATTATAAATCGTATGCCTTCCCTAGGTATATAGCTTCTGTTACATATATAGACATAGTGTATATATACCTAGGGAATCTGCTCCGGTACTCCCTTCTAAAAAAAATTGGCACAAATCTTAAAGCACTCTTCCTGGGCCCGCCTGGGCCCCAGCCCGTCCAGGTCAACCCGGAAGCCTGGGTCCTCAAACAGCGTTCCGTTGCCATTCGTCACCGTGCAGCTCGTCTCCGTGAACGTAACTTTCTTTTCGGTAAAAAAAAGAGATTAAATCTCCTTGACTCCGTTGTTCCCATCGTCCGTCCGCTCCCGTGATTTTTTACTCTATCTATCGCTCCCGATCCCATTTCTCCGCGGCTCCCTCACAGCTGGGGCGGCGACTCGGGCATACCGCGCCGGTGGCGATTACTGGGCAGCGGCGGCGCCGCCGCACCTCCATCGACCTCGCGGCGCCTCGTTCCGCCTCCGTCTGCGCCCCGGTCTACAGCGCCCTGGCCCGCAGGAGGCACACCGGCGGCGGCGATTCTCGGGCTGCGGCGGCCATGGCACTGGCGACAGCAACCCTATCGTGCTCGTCGCGCCTCCTTCCCCTTCCGTCTGCGCGCCCAACGCTCGAAGCGCCCGAGCGCCCGCGGCGCAGGGCGCACCAGCCGAGGAGGCGGCCGTCCGCGCCCCCATGGCCTCTCAGCGCCACAGTCGGGGAAAGCGCGTGTCCGTGCCCTACCGCGCCCGGGTCGTGATAGGCGCCGTCCTCGGCCCACCAGGCCACTGGGGCGGTAGGCGCCTGTCCACGCCCGCTCCGCTTCGCGCCAACCAGCGCCCAGTGCCGCTGTGGTCGGGAGGCGCCAGGTTCGGGCGGCTGCCTGATGCTCGGCCATGGCCGCCGCTTCCCGGTACTCGACCACAGGAACAAATCGATCTCTAGAAAATGATGGTGGCGGCAAGGCGGATGGAATCAAGCTGATTTTTTTCTTTTTTCTTTTTAAAAAAAACGGAAAAGGAACTCACGGTGCCGCACGGAGAGACGAACGGCAACCGGACGCTGTTTGAGGACCCCGGGCTCCCGGGTTGGAGCTGGACGGGCTGGGGCCCAGGCAGGGGCCCACGCAGGGTGCTTTTAGATTTGTGCAATTTTTTTTAGAAGGGAGTACCGGAGCAGATTCCTATACCTAGATGCATAACAATATCTATATGCCTCTAAAAATCAAATGATTTATAATTTAGAACAAAGGGAGTAGCTATTAAAACCAGATCCAAACTTCGAGAAAGCAAAAAAGAAGCATCTAATGTTTTCTTTCTCTCAATTGCAAATAATCAGGATGGTCATACAAATAGCACGTCGTCCACTAGTTACTTCAACACCGCCACCTCGACATTCATGGCTGAGATGACGGCAGGCAGGGAACACATCTCCTCTGAACATGAACACGACAGATTCATCACCAGTTATCCCAGAAGGAAGGTCTTTGCAGGAAGCCGTCTCCGTCTAACACTCTGAACATGCCTTGATCCACGGCTGACCTCCAATCATACTGACAAAACCACAACGCATATGCATATGTGCTCCATTGTATTGTACTGGTGTGCGAGTTTTTCCAGATATATGTATGTATTCTTTGTTGGTACCACAGTTAGTTCAGTAGAAACATACTAGTAATTAGTATTTAGATATTAGTACAGTGTTGGTATGTACGTACCAATAATCTGTTTAGTTACTGAGAAGAGAATATAGACTGGTACAACTGACAAGAAATATATCAGGTCACCTGAATGATCGTCGGGCCGACCGCAGGCTCTCCTCTCCTCGGTGTGATGTACCATGTTTGCCGTGATCAATGACTCCTAGCCAAACCATCCATGAAAGCCTTGACTATGGCATTTCTCGAGCACTTGATCGACTGGAAATTTGGAACCGAGTCTAGAAAAAATAGGGCGAGAAAAAAAAATGCTTAGAGAAGTGTTTATGAATTGAAGGCAGACAAATGCGGGAATGGGGAGAGTGTGAAGTATGAGAGGGAGACACCACACCTGGTAGGGGGGATCGGAAGCTCCTGCCCTGCAAGAGCCAGCCCAGAGCCAGGCCACCAGGGTCGCTCTGTTAGCAACCCGAAAACGAATTACTACGAACCACGATGAATCTCAGATAAACGGGGTACAATTACAAGTTCACCGGCCGGCGAGGCCGGTTCTCTCCTCCTCTCCCCTCTCTGGTTCTAACTTGTCTTACAAGATGATAGATGGTCTTTGCCGCACGGCTCTGCTAGCTTAACTACTCTCCCTTCCTGGGCTCGCATTGGATACAAGCCCATTCGGGCCCTTGGACTTTCTTGTTGGCATGGCGCACACGCTTACTCCTCTTGGGATCTCGGTTGGTGTCCTCGACATCTCTTGGTAGGCGGGCGTGTGGGCTGGTAACATCCCTCCTCCTTGAGAACCCGGCGTGTCCCCATGCCGGAGCTGCTGGGAACTGTTGCTTGACCGCCTCGGCATCCTCCCACGCCGCAAAGCGCCGGGTCCAGGCCTGACCACTTGATGAGGAACTGCGTGATGGGGCCGTCGCGGCGTTGGTGAAGGCGTCGCTGAAGCACCTATTCAGGGACCTGGTGCTCATCATCCACATCGGGGAGCTCGTTGGACACCTTTGCTTCTCACGGTGGCGCCCGGCTTCAGCGGGGGGAGGCGTGGAACACGGGATGCACCGCCCGGCGAAGGTGGGAGCTCCAGCTTATGCGCGACCGTACTGTTGGTATTTCTAATGTCACTAACTAGTAATGGCATCTAGAAAGAATATCAGATGTTGCTTCAGATAAAACTTAAAAGAAATATTCATTGCAGTTCATAGCATATCTGAAAAGGTTGTCATCCCTATAGTTAAACTACTAATATGCAAGGAATATAATATTCGTACTATGCCTTGATAACTTCTTAATAAGTAAATAAACAATTATAACTGGGTATCCGCAAGCGCACAGATATGAATATATACCATTGTAGCATTTTAACCAGGAGTAATAACCAGGTCTTGAATTTATATTCTACCACAGGGAAAGAAGTCTGTTATCTTGAATTAACTAAGCATAGATCTTAATCTAACCATCTCTCATGTGCAAGACATCAGCATTAATCTCATCAATTACTTAAGCAAGGATCAAAGTTCATAGTAAATATAATGATAAAGTTCTAGATAAAACAGATTTGACCAAAAATCACGTTGGTTGGTGAGAAAGTGTCTAACAATGGGCGATAGCAATTCATAGGCTAGCTAGCATTAGAAACTCCAATATGTAACTCTAAACTAAATGTTAGGATCTACCTAATTATGCAATACAAATAACAATCATCGAAGAAAGACTAATTAAATCCGGACATGAGGGACGAGAATCCGTGAAGACTAAGGCCGAAACTTAGAACAACCCGAAATCTAACATCCGCTAGGCCTACATACGGGGGTGGATTGCAAAGGACTCAATGGTCTTTGTCACCACCACGATCTACCACACCGACCCGGCACATAGGGTGCAAACGGTAAATAAGATCTAATCACCATGATTACATCATCTCTACCACTCACCTTCCGATCTAGATGATGGCGCTATACGAATCCATGCATGAACATAACAGTAATTCAACTATGCTAAATGTGTAATTAAAGTAAATACTAGAACAAATAATCTCGAATATAAACATGATCAAGATATTCATATTAAGCATGTGTGCGGAACTTGAAAACTACTTACAATGAAGAACTTACAAGAACGAGGCCTGATCTTGAGCTGGCCTCCGACGATCGAGGCGGATTTCTCCCTTCCTACTAGTTCTAATCTTGATTGCTACTTCTTAAAAGCGATGTTTCTCTAGCGTTGAACATGACTTGGTATTTTAATTAGAAATATCTTTGTTATAGAACTTGATGATCTAAGAAGGGGGTCTAGGGGTCCTAATATATCGGTCTTCGATACGTCTCTCCATCTTCATCGGGCGATGTGGTATTAACCTTGAATCAATCCCGCACTTCTACCGCCGCCCTCGGATCAAACCGACTCAAATCAACGGTTTAGATCGAGTCTTAGAGGCGGTGGAGGAAGCTTTCGAAGCGAGCGAGTCGGCGCCGGGGGGGCCGATCGGCCTAACTATTGGGCGATCGGCCCGAGGGGGTCTCTCCCTCCGGGTCCCGTCGTGCGTCGCGTGTTCTGGAGTCTTCTAGATGATGTATTTCTTGGTTCGAAGTTAGTTCACGTCGGGATTAATCGAAGCCTTCTAGACTTGTTTCGGAGTTGGATTGCGTTGCGTTACGTCGGCCGTATGCCACGTCATCTCTGCTGATTTTACGTTAAGTCCCCGCAAATCACAACTTTACCAAAAACTGATGGAATTATGTTAGTGACACCCTATTCTAGGTTGTTATTATTATTTATACCCCTTTCTCATGTTTAATTAATTAAAAATTTTATATGATAACAAGTGTCAACAAACTCCCCAAGCTTACCCTTTGCTAGTCCCTAGCAAAGCTACATGCTATAGTAGGATCGGGGAGTTGCTACTACGCTTTCATACCTCAAAAAAATACTTGTGTTTAAAAATAAATTCTCCTCTTGACCAGATTACTCTTACACTGTTTACCATGGGGCGTAGCCTTTTTCACGAATCATAAGCAAGATAAAACAATCAAGTTAAGTACCATGTCTCAAATTCTTTGATCAACTATCATCACTGGGTTTTTGCAATATTTTTCAAAAAGAAAACTTCGGAGATCCTATGTATGACCCCCTTAAGTAGATGGTGCGTAGTGGAGTTACACAAGTGGTAGGACATACATAGTGGGATGATAGTGGTGAAGTGGATGAGGATGAAAGGTAGTAAATAGCCTTTAGCCTTTTTCTAGTATTTTTCTTCTCAAGCATCTCTAGTCTATATCCCTCTTTCTAAAAATTGCTAGGATCCGGGCTGTCCATTCTTGGAGAGGTGGGCTTTCCCCTGAACTTGTGTCCATTTTTCTCTCTCCTTAGAGATGTGGGCCCTGCTCACCCTCGGACACGTGTCCATTATTCATCTCTAAATTTATTATTTTTTTTATTATTAGGGAGGTAGGCCCTTCTCGCCTAGTATGACTTTTGTAAGATTACTCTCCCTCTCTCGTCTCACTTTTTCTTTTCTACTTCTCTCTTTTTTTTTTTTTTTTTTTTTTGAATGTAGCCCAGCCTATATAAAACATTGAGAGAGACATATCTAAAGATTGCAAGAGCTCTATTAAATATTTTTATGGCTAACGGCTAAGTGAAATATGGGGATGCGTACTTCGAAGTTAGAAGCGGCGTATTGGTGGAGTGGGATGATCTTGATGGAATACTCTTAAGGGTCATAACTAAGGACTCATCATGTAATTTTATAATTTTTAAAGATAAAAACCAGGAGTCAAGTATCTCTAAGAATATGATAAAACAGTAGCTCAACTTTTTTATGCACTATTATCTTTTAATGCTAAGACTCGGATCAAGCATGTGCTTCCCACAGTGTTTTGGGTTTAGAGTAATTTAAACATTTAAAACTTCGGGAGAATCTAAGTCCAAAGTGTAAGTACTTTTTTTAAGAGGAATTAAGGCGGAGCAACTATTCATCATTTCCTCAGCACATATCAAGATCATAATTAATAGGAAGAAAGTAGTCTAACAAGTTCCATCACTTTATTTATTTGACTCTTTAACACTAAGACTCTTTAACTAAGACACATTAAATAAGACTCATTAACTCTAAGCAAATATAACTAGCTAAAATTTAAAGACATAGGGTAATAATACTTATCGTGATAAATGGGGGTGCTCTCCCCAAGCTAGATCTTGAAGTAGTCCTTTTCGTTCATCCTTGGAATCGCTCCTCTTTCGGGGTCTCCTTTTAATGTTCTCCTGTTAATATTAATTTCAAGACATACCGAAGGAACAAATTCTAGGATGTTAATGTGAGCCTTCATGTGCTCACGTCTTTTTGGTTTTTATTTTATTTTTAGAAATCGTGTGGACCTTCATGTGCCCACATATTTTTGGGTTTTTCTATGCAATAGGGATGATAATGCAAAAACATATGAATGCAATATTTTTGTATTTTTATATTTTTTATGCCACCACAGCAAGGTGTGCTTGCATGGGGCTTAAGAGAGGCGATGCACATGCAGCAAACATATTTTTGGGATTTTTCTAATGCAGGTTTAGGAAAAAATAAATATGCTAAAGTAAACATGCTAATTGAAATATGCTGTGCAGAAAATTAAAGATGCAAATAAATACCGAGTTACCTCTCGGCAAGAGTTTAGAGAGCACTTACTCCCATGGCGTGGTGTCGTCTATGGGCCCCCGTATAAATGTTGTACCTGGTATGGTTCCTTCAATGATCTCGTAGGTGGGCGTAGACGAAGTAGCCGCAGAAGTCGATTGTTCATTTGTTGATGCATTTGGTTGGGTCTCGAAGGTGTATTTTTGTTGCTCTTCTTAGCAGCTTCTTTCTTCTTCCAAGATTGCTTCTTTGGTGGAGACCTCTCCGGTGTAGTTGGTGCATCATTCAAGATTGGTAGGAGCTGAGTGTACTTTTCTTGGATGTCTTTTTCTATCCTCTCAATGTGCTCCATCTTTTGAGTCCAAGCTTCCTTTGTAGTCTTTGGAGACGCTTCGGCTCTTGGTCCCTTCGGGGCTGTTCATAGTTAGTATAAGTATTAAAGAAGCGGCAAGACCTTTTTACCTTGAATATGGAACTGGATTTCGCCCGTCCTGATGTAAATGATTGCTCTTGTAGTATTCAGGAACGGCCTTCCAAGTATTATGGGAGGATCTTGTTCTTCGTCTCCCGTGTCCATGACTAAGAAGTCAGTGAGGACATAGCTGTCTTTGATCTTGACCGGTACGTTTCGCACAATACCTTCCGGGAATCGGTGTGTTTGATCCGCCAGCTGCAGTAGTACATAGGTGGAACACAAAGGCAGATTACCATAGATTAATTTATACGTTACCTTTGACATTAGGTTGATGCCTGATCCCGTGTCGCAGACGGTTGTATAGAAGTTCCATTGATTAATGGAGCGGTGGATTGCCGGAACTCGGGGTCGCGTCTAGCTTCTCTATCGGTGGTTGATTGCGCCGAGTCTTTGCGTGCTGAGTTGACTTGATTGATCATCAAGACTCGTTCTACGTGTGGTCGAGGTTGACGATTGTTCTTGTTCCCGCTTCTTCTTTTTATCCTCTTCTTGGATACTGGTATGTGTACTTCGTGGTATGCGGTAGTGGTACGGTTGGAGCGAGGGGAGCTAAGGTCTTGTGTTTGCGGTTGAATCTCTCCCTGGCGTCCATTAAGCGTGAAGACGATCTTCGCGGTGTCGGCGTAGATGATTGCCTTAGTGGTAGCCGGGGAAAGGGCGGCCCGTAATGATCGGGCGTTCTTACCTTTACCCATATCCAGGACCACGAAGTCGGTGGCCACGTATAGCTTACCGATGTAAAGGCATACGCCCTCTAGAATACCCTCGGGGTAGCATAACGATTGATCTCGCAAGTTGTAGGCACATGGTTGTGTATACTAATTCTGAATCGGCTCAAGATTTACCTTAGGCATGATGTTGACACTTGAGCCGAAGTCGATGAGTGCGTCGTAGGTGCGGGCGCCTATGTTGATGGTGACGACTGGTCTTCCCGGATCTTCTTTCTTAGCGGGCATTCCCCGTCGACACAATTGAATTTCTTGTCCGAGTAGGTGGTCCGCATACCGCATAGTAAATATCGACAAGATTTGCAGATTCTAATTCTTAGGTTGACCCGAATCTTACCCAGGTTAGGCATAGGAGCAGAGATAAAGCTAGCTGGGATAATTGTGATTCTATCATTTTATTAAAGCTATCTTTGGTTCTTTATTGCAGAAGAAAAGCTTTCCATTTTAGTACTAATAGTTTCTAGCATTTTATCATTGGAAGCTAACTTCTTAGATAGATTATCCATAAGTCTACCTTTTGGTTTTGTACTAACTCTCTTAAAGGTGGGAAATTATTAAAAGAGTTATTACCTTGATAGTTACCCTGAATAGTTACCTTGGTAGTTGGGTCTCTGTTGACTCCATTGTTGATTCGGAGGACGATATCGGGTTGTTGTTATTGTTGATGTAGTTCACGTCCTCTTCTAGCTCGGGGACATTGGCTGCCCGAGTGTCCAAGTGTTGCCACATTCTTCACATGTCATGCGGGAATCGAAGAGTTGCATGACTTCCTTCTTCTCGAGAGCTTTGTCTTCAAGCTTCTTCATAATTAAGTCCATTTTGGCAGACAAAGCATATCTACCTCTTTCACCTGGTGCATTCCTCTCTTTCTTCTTGCGGGGTTGACGGTCCTCATTCCAAGCTTGGTTTGATGCCATTTTTTCCACAAGGTCAGTAGCTTGTTCGGTGTAAGTGATAGGAAAGCACCTCCAAAGCAGCCAGCGTCCATGGTCTCACGGTGTTGTTATTAAGCCCGTGGTAGAAGGTCCGCATGAGTAACCAATTCTCCATTCCATGGTGTGGGCATTACGTGATGTAGTCTTGAAAGCGTTCCCACGCCTCTGGAACAGATTCGTCGTGTTGCTGCTGAAAGCTTGAGATTTTCCCTCGTAAGGCGTTGGTTTTGCCTATAGGGAAGAATTTTGCCAGGAAGGCAGTAGAGCAAAGTGCCCAAGTAGTGAGTTTGTCTTTGTTGGCGTAGAACCACTGCTTCGCTCGTCCCAAGAGTGAGAATGGGAAGAGACGAAGTAGGATTGCATCACTTGAGACATCTTTGATAGTGAAGGTGCCACAAATCTCTAAGAAGTATTGTAGGTGAGCATTGGCATCTTCATGAGCTTTTCCACAGAATTGGCTAGCTTGTACCATGTTGATGAGTGCAGGCTTGAGCTCAAAAAGCTTTGTCTCCCACATCGATTGTCGGTCCGGGCGGATGTTGGCCGTAGTCGGTGCGTAGTATTCGCTGAAGGGTCTTGTTTGCCATGTCTTCAAAAATCGGTGCTAAGCTACGCCACAGTGGAGGAGTCTTCGAGGTAGTGTTCTTGGGTTGAGATTTCAACTTGGATCTTGCCTCCTTCAAAAGTTTTTCTGGATCTGATTGGAAGTTTTTCGGAAGATTCCTTTTCATATATTACCCGCAAAAAGATAGGAAGAATAATAACAAGGGTATACTTGTTTAAGCAATTGATAAAATTAATCTGATGCGTATGAGAGATGCATGTTAATCCTATGTGTTTTTATTTTATTGGGCTATAGACTTTCTTTCCCCAAGAACGGCGCCAAAAATGCTTGTTGGTATTTCTAATGTCACTAACTAGTAATGGCATCTAGAAAGAATATCAGATGTTGCTTCTCGATAAAACTAAAAGAAATATTCATTGCGTAGTTCATAGCATATCCGAAAAAGGTTGTCATCCCTATAGTTAAACTACTAATATGCAAGGAATATAATATTCGTACTATGCCTTGATAACTTCTTAATAAGTAAATAAACAATTATAACTCGGGTATCCTCAAGTTTAATGTATATGAATATATACCATTGTAGCATTTTAACCGGGAGTAATAACCGTGTCTTGAATTTATATTCTACCCAAGGGAAAGAAGTCTCATTATCTTGAATTAACTAAGCATAGATCTTAATCTAACCATCTCTCATGTGCAAGACATCAGCATTAATCTCATCAATTACTTAAGCAAGGATCAAAGTTCATAGTAAAGATAATGATAAAGTTCTAGATAAACAGATTTGACCAAAAATCACGTTGGTTGGCGAGAAAGTGTCTAACAATGGACGATAGCAATTCATAGGCTAGCTAGCATTAGAAACTCCAATATGTAACTCTAAACTAAATGTTAGGATCTACCTAATTATGCAATACAAATAACAATCATCGAAGAAAGACTAATTAAATCCAGACATGAGGACAGAATCCGTGAAGACTAAGGCCGAAACTTAGAACAACCCGAAATCTAACATCCGCTAGGCCTACATACGGGGGGTGGATTGCAAAGGACTCAATGGTCTTTGTCACCACCACGATCTACCACACGACCCGGCACATAGGGTGCAAACGCAGGTAAATAAGATCTAATCACCATGATTACATCATCTCTACCACTCACCTTCCGATCTAGATGATGAGCGCTATACGAATCCATGCATGAACATAACAGTAATTCAACTATGCTAAATGTGTAATTAAAGTAAATACTAGAACAAATAATCTCGAATATAAACATGATCAAGATATTCATATTAAGCATGTGTCCGGAACTTGAAAACTACTTACAATGAAGAACTTACAAGAACGAGGCCCGATCTTGAGCTGGCCTCCGACGATCCGGAGCGGATTTCTCCCTTCCTACTAGTTCTAATCTTGATTGCTACTCTTCGAAAGCGATGTTTCTCTAGCGTTGAACATGACTTGGTATTTTAATTAGAAATATCTTTGTTATAGAACTTGATGATCTAAGAAGGGGGTCTAGGGGTCCTAATATATCGGTCTTCGTCTGTCTCTCCATCTTCATCAGATGTGGTATTAACCTTGAATCAATCCCGCACTTCTACCGTCGCCCTCGGATCAAACCGACTCAAATCAACCGGTTTAGATCGAGTCTTAGAGGCGGTGGAGGAAGCTTCCCGGCGCAGCGCAGTCGGCGCCTCGGGGGGCCGATCGGCCTAACTATTGGGCCGATCGCCCTGGGGGGTGCTCCCCTCGGGTCCCGCCGCGGCGTCGCGTGTTCCGAGTCTTCTAGATGATGTATTTCTTGGTTCCGGGTTAGTTCACGCCGGGATTAATCCGAAGCCTTCTAGACTTGTTTCGAGTTGGATTGCGCTATGCTACGCCTACCGTATGCCACGTCATCTCGCTGATTTTTCGTTAAGTCCCTCGCAAATCACAACTTTACCAAAACCGATGGAATTATGTTAGTGACACCCTATTCTAGGTTGTTATTATTATTTATACCCCTTTCTCATGTTTAATTAATTAAAAATTTTATATGATAACAAGTGTCAACCGATGCGGGCCAGGATCTTGTACGGGCGAAGTAGTGGAAGGAGAGCTTCGGTGTGCTCGAGGCGCCGAGAGAGGACCGCACGCACGGTTGGAGCTTGAGGAAGACAGTCGCCGACGTTGAAGGATCGCTCGGACCGGGCGCTTGTCAGCTTGCTTCTTCATCCGCCGCCTGCACGCGGTGGAGATGTTGGCGCCGCGACTTCAAAGATTGTCGCTTCGTGCCGCCCGTCGCGCCGAGATCGGCGACGCAGTGACCTCCGCTGGTGAGAGCCCGAAGTGGCGTGGCAGGTGGCCGTAGAGGATCTCGAAGGGCGTCTTGTTCGTTGCCGAGTGTAAGCTGGTGTTGTACCAAAGTACTCGGCGAGGGGCACCCACTTGAGCCATTGGCGGGGGCATGAGCCGACGAAGCAACGGAGAAAAGTCTCGAGGCACTGATTGACACGCTCCGTTTGCCCGTCGGACTCCAGGTGGTACGCCAAGCTCATCGCCGAGTTCACCTTCGCAACACTAAAAAAGTTCCTTCCAAAAGAGGTTGTTGAAGATATGGTCCGGCCGCTCACAATAAGCTGCGGGCATGCCGTGTAACTTTTGTAGATAGTGTCAAGAAATGATCGAGCGATGGATTGGGCGCCGAACGGATGGAGCAGGGGAATGAACTCGTGCGTATTTGCTGAACTTGTCCACCACGACCATCAAACAGTCTGCGTTGCCAGAGCGAGGAAGGCCTTCGACGAAGTCCATGATCAACACTTGCCAAGATTCAGATGGAACTGGCAGTGGTGACAAGAGTCCAGGATAGCGGGCTCGGTCAGGCTTTGCTTGTACACAGACGGAGCATGCTGCCACGAATTGTTGAACATCTGACTTGAGGCCCCTCCAAGCAAATAGCTTCCTGACACGATTGAGAGTTACTGGAAATCCGGAGTGCCCCCCGATTGGTGAGTCATGTAATGCAGAGATGATGCGCTGCTGCAGAGTTGTATCGCTGCCGATGCAGACTCGGCCATTCCGGCGAATGATGCCCGCGTTCAGAGTAAGGGGGGTGTGAGTCAGGAGCCACCGACAACTCTTGTAAAAGCTTGTTGGAGACAGGGTCAGTATCATACCCGGCTCGTACTTGGGAGAGCCATGCAGGTGTAGCAGAAGAGACTGCATTGAGTTGAGCAGATGGGGTTGGGTGTCGAGACATAGCATCAGCCGCCTGATTGGATGCTCCAGGACGGTAGATGATCTTGTACTGTAAGCCCACAAGCTTGGTATACAATTTCTGTTGCCAGGGCGTGTGCAGACGTTGGTCAGAGATATGTATCAGGCTTTTTTGATCTGTGTAGATGAGGAATTCCCCGAGCTGCAGATAGGATCGCCATTGATCGATTGCCACGAGAACAACAAGGTATTCCTTCTCATAGGTGGAGAGGCCTCGAGTTCGTGGGCCCCAAGGACTTGCCGATGAATGCCAAGGGATGATCGCCCTACAAGAGAATCGCGCCAACACCGTTGTCACCGGGCGCCTGCGTCGTATCTTGAAAGTCTTGGAGAATTCGGGCAATGCCAAAAAACGGGTGCCGTCACGAGAGCTTGCTTGAGAGCCGTGAATGCCGCTTGGTGAGTCGGAGTCCAAACAAAGAGGGCCCCTTTCTTGAAAGATCAGAGAGAGGACGAGCAATAGCTGCATAGTTTCTGACAAATTTTTGGTAGTACCCTGCCAACCCGAGGAAGCTGCGCAGCTGCTTGATATCTTCAGGTGTAGGCCATCGCTCAATGTCTTGGACCTTGCCTGGGTCAGTAGAGACGCCCTCTGGACTGATGACATGTCCAAGATAGGCGATGCTCTGTCTTGCGAACCTGCATTTGGAGATCTTAACCTGCCAATGATCTCTTGCCAGGAGGGCCAGCACTTGCTCAATGTGTAAGAGGTGCTTTGCATAGCTTTTGTCTGTATATGAGAATGTCGTCAAAGAAGACGATAACACACTTACGCCAGAGCTCACGTAGGGTGGAATTCATGGTGCCTTGAAAAGTATTGGGAGCTCCAAAGTGAGGCGAACGACATAAGCTGTGAACTCAAAGTGTCCCCAATGCGTTTGGAAAGCAGTCTTGGGTTCTTCTCCTAGTGCCAAATGGATTTGGTTGAAGCCCGTAGCGAAGATCAGGACGCAGAGAACCAAGCGGCACCAGCAGTTCATCAAGTAGCTTCGCCCACGATTGGGATTGAAATTTCGATTTGACCGTCGGGGCATTAAGCATACGGATGTCGACGCAAAAGTGCGCTACCGCCATCCTTCTTCTTGACGAAGAAGAACCGGGGAGGAGAACGACCGGTATGCGGGTTGAATCATACCGGTTTGCAACATCTCTCGTAACTTGTTTCTCGATCTCATTCTTCAACGCCGGGTTGTAACGGTAGGCGCCGGATCGAGACAGGATGGCACCTTCCACCGGTGGTATGGTGTGGTCACATGCTCGCGGGGAGGGAGTTGCTTGGCTCGGCAAATACCGACCAAAACCGATCGAGAATGGCTTGAACTGCTTTGGATCCACCGGGTGTAGGCTCTGAAGAGGAGGTGTCACTAGCCAAATGATACAACCGAATGATAGAGTAGGATGTTCTTTGAAAACCAAAGTGCCTGCGCAGCAGGATGTTGCCGAAAACCCGTGCCCCGCAGCAATGCAATGCGACTTGCACCGTATGGAATCAAAAAAATCCACTTCTCGACCAATCAACCTTCATGGGAGAAAACACCACGAGCCAATCCATGCCAATGATGATGTCATAAGAGGTGAGTGGCAGAATTTTGAGGTTGGAGTGAAACTCGCACCTTGACGGTCCAGGAAGCCATTTGGATTTCCTCCAGGCAGACGACAGTGACCCATCGGCCACCCCCGACGAGAGATTGGAGCTGAAATAGAACGGCGACCTGGCGGCTGGGCGGCAACTGAATCACTGATAAAGGAGTGGCTACTACCTGAATCGATGAGAATAGAGACATCCACCCGTGCACTGTACCCCGCAGCTGCAATGACTTGGGACTGCTGTGAGCTGACTGAGTGTCTGAAGAGATGGAGAAAAACTGATGTTGAACATCCTCTGCAGGTAGCTGTTCGGCTTCATCAGGTACGGTGTTGTCTTCATTAGTGGCGTCCGCGTCGAAGGCTGGCTCACAGATTTGCCAGACCTCCTGCAGCGCGTGGAGTTGGAGCGCTGGAGCGCACTTATGGCCAGGCTGCCAACGCTCACCGTAGCGGACGCAGAGGCCCTGCGCCTTGCGGTAGTTGCGCAACTTCTGAAACTTGTCATCGAATCCGGCCGGGCGAGGAAGAGGACGAACGCCTTCTTTAATCTTCTTGTTGTCCTGGTCATGTCCGCCCGCCCGCCCTTGATGTACAGGCAGCGGAAGGACTCCTCTTGCTGGTGTCGTCCGGAACGACGACTCGCCGTGCCTGTATTCTCGGCGTCGGCCCGGCTCCGCGGCCTCCTCCTGTATCAAAGCCAAAGTGCAAGCAGTATCGAGGTCTTGGGGCCTTTGAATCATGACAGCAGAACGGATGACGTCTCGAAGGCCATCAATGAATCGCTGGACATAGGATAGGTGGTCTGGGTTAGGAGTATAGGCAGTGAGTTGTTCAACTAGATCGACGAATTTGTCGACATAGTCCTGGGACGGTGGTCCGCATGCGAATGCGGAAGAGTTGGCGCACGAGAAGCTCATGTTGATCTCGACAGAATCGCTCTCGGATCATGCGGCAAAAGTTAGGCCAGTCCTGTGATGAAATCTTGTGCCCAGCTGACTGAAACCAACGCTTGGCAGCGCTAGTGAACTGCATTGTGGAACACTGAACCCACACCGACTGGTGCACACCATACATGACAAAGTAATTGTAGGCGCACTTCATCCAGAACTGAGGATCGTCTCCATCAAATTTTGGGAAAGGCATTTTCGGAAGTTGGCCGAGGTGGGGATTGTGGTTTGGGCTGTTGAGTGGCTGTGGGAATTATGGAATTGGTTCGTGGATTGGTGTATAGGATTGGTGGCAAATTGCTGCTGGTAATTGTGTTTGTTTGGGTCCGGTGGGTTTGGGGGAAAATTAGGATCAGAGTAGTGGTGGTTTGGTGTGGGATTGATCGGATCGGGAGGAGTATGGAATTGGGGAAAGAGAAATTGGGGATCACCGGGTTTGGGAGGGAAGTGCATACCATTGGCCGGGTGCGGCACTATGGTCGTCACCGATATAGGTCGGAACTCGTGTAGTCGATTCGTAGCGGTGCCCATTGGGCCGATCGTCGACGAAGCCCTGCAGGTGGGCGCATGGCTGACGATCCCGCCCACGCCGGCATCAGTGTAGGGCAGCGGACTCATGAGGACGACGAAGGTCGCGCGGATGTCGCGGGCGCACGTCGTCGATGTCGGCCCGCGCGCAGCTTTCCATAGTCGCAGGGCCGCCGCCGCGGACTCGAGCATCCGGATGGTCTCCTTGCTCGTCCGCCCTTCCCACGGCACGAAGAAGCTCGAGGTCGACGGTGCGCCGCTCCAGATCTGCGATCCTCCCCTCGAAGTGGCCGCCCCAGTTGTCGGCGACGACCGCGGCCGTGTACTGGGACGGTTGTACGCCTCCAGCCGACGTGAGACGACGGTCGACGGCGCCGTTGTGTTCGCAGGCCGCCTCGCGTCGCCGGGCGCGCTGGACGGCTTCGCGGTGCGCGCGGCCTCTCGAGATCAACCTGCTCGCGCAGCGCACGCCGCGCCGCCTCGGCCGAAACCAAGGCGTGTCGAGCGCGCTCCACCTCTCCCCTCGCGGGCGGCGGTCCATCTCGCCCACAAGGCGCCTTCGAGGCGCGCCAAGCACGGCGCCCACCGCTCGAAACCTTGCAGCACCACCGGGTCCATCGCTCCCTGCGCTCGCCGGAACCGCGTGAAGTGCTCGTGGTGGGACGCTACCCGAAGAAGGATCCGATGCGGGCGCTGGACCACCGAGCTGATACCCGATTGTTAGCAACCCGAACACGAATTACTACAAACCACGACGAATCTCGCCGGGCGGTTCTCTCCTCCTCTCCCTCTCTGGTTCTAACTTGTCTTACAAGATGATAGATGGTCTCTACCGCACGGCTCTGGCTGGCTTAACTACTCTCCCTTCTTGAGCTCGCATTGGATACAAGCCCATTCGGGCCCTTGGACTTTCTTGTTGGCATGGCGCACACGCTTACTCCACTTGGGCTCTCGGTTGGTGACCTCGACATCTCTTGGCAGGCCGGCGTGTGGGCTGGTAACACGCCTTCGCAGACGGGACGGGGGAGCGTTGTCGTTGTCGCCTCGCCGCACGGGCAGGCGGTCGGCGAAAGTGCGGAGCGCACCATCACGCGCCGGTGCGGCGCCGGCGCAATCGCAGGTCCCGTCGCGCACCGGGACAGAGTTGATCTGTCCTTGAAGGCGTTCCCCACACGAGTGTCCTTGCCATTTTTTTTTGAGGCCCAAGTCATCGTCGCTCACCGACGCCATGAGTTACTACTGGCCCATGACGATTTGTTTTCATTTGTTTGTTTTTTCTTTATTATTTATTATTACTGATTCTAGATTTTTTTTTCCTTATTTGTTTTTGTTTCACATGTACAATTTTCCTTTTGATATTTATCTTTTATTTATTTATTTGTTTCCATAATACTTAGGGGTGTATTAGTCATCTAAGATTGTTGTAACCTTAGAACAATTTCTCACCAAGTTGAAATATTTTCTCATTGTCAAAAGAGACCATGTAGTGCCCTACCCTGCTTCGGACAATCCTTTTTAGAGGGGATCATTTGCCGCCAGCTTTGTCCCTCTGAAATTCTCGAGCGACCTCGGGCTCCCAAAATCGTGGTCCATGCAATTTGCAATTGACTCAAAAAGCTCTGCATCCTCATAATCCCTCGTAGTAGCTGGCTCACGGCCAACCCCATCGTTGTGCCCATTGCCGTCGTAGATTCATTTCTAAAATTTTTGTAGTAAAACGTACGGTCATAGTTCTTTCTTAAAGGTAATGTCGGTGTCCGCAATGACATATTTTAAGAAACTAGATGGAGTATTTGCTTGTGGGATCGACTGCCCAGTCCCTGCCCTCTTTGCACGACAACCGGCATTCCAGTCATACAGGACAGCTCTACAACTTCTCATACTTGCCCTAATATAGCCTTGAGCATCAGCATCTAGAGGTTAAAACGTAGTGCCGTCGACAGCTTCAGACAGTCCTTATAGAGGGGATCATTTAACGACTACTTCATATGTTTGAAATTCTCCAGCCACCTCTGGCTCCCTAAGTCATGGTCCATGTGGTTAGCGATTGACTCAAGATGCTCCGCATCATCAGAATCCCTCACAGCAGCTGGCTCACTGCCAACCACATCACTGCCCCCATCGCCGTCATCGTGGATTCATCTGTAAATGTAGTCTCATAAAAATACAGTTTTAATTCATTTCATAAATATTTTATTGTAAAAAGTGCAGTCAAAGTTGTTTCTTGAAGACCATGTCGGTGTTTGAAATGACTTGTTTTAAGAAACTGCTGGATGGAGTATTTGCTTGGTGGTCGCTGAGTAAAGTTTTCATCAGCGGAGGGGTCCTTAGTTGTGCTGGAGCTCTATGCTACATACTGTAGGTCGATCTAATTTATTTGATTCAAACTCTGTAATTTCGTTGCTGAACATTAGTTAAATTTGGTCTTTTGGTCTTGCCCGACCTTTTTTTTTTTTTTTTTTTTTGGAAATGGGAATTTTTATTAATTTTAAGAAATTACATCAAGGTGATACAATGTCTTGAAACATTCCCGACCTCTGCCCTTGGGCACACAGCCTTTGATAGTTTTATATAACCACACACACTAATGACTGCCAATCCTAAGACTAGACCGCCACCCATGCGCCAGGGAAAAAAGTCCTTGGCCAGCCGCTCCAAGAACCGAGAGGCCGCTACAAGCACCTCCTGTGAAGAAGGCCGTTGTAGGATAGTCCATGTGCGGAGACAGTGCGTGATCGAGTAGAGTACCTGCAAAAAAGAAGAATGTTTGTTTTCAAAAACACTGCATTTCTGCAGAGCCAGATGGACCAACACAAGGCCGCTGCGCCAACAAGAACAAGTGATTTAAAATCTTTTGGTATTCTGTTCAGCCATCCCTCAAAAAGGTTATTAATACTAGTTGGTTTCCTTAGACCCCAAGCCGCGTGGACCGTGGCCCATACCATCCTTGTAAAACGACAATCAAGGAACAAATGTTGTATCAACTCGTTTTCTAAACAGAAACAACACTTTAATGATCCTTGCCAGTTTCGTTTAGAGGACAACGCCTCTCCTAAGATACCAAAGAAAAATTTTAATTTTGAGGGGTATTTTTAATTTTCATAACCTCTTGTTGACATTAGGTATGTTTTGGTTGATCAGCCCCCGATAGTGTGATTTAACGGAAAAGACACCTTTGTGGTCAAGGTCCCACTTGAACTCATCATTCTTCTGCCTAAGATTGATTTGTGCAAGGCGACTAACCAGATTATTCCACATTGTTAATTTATTGCCAACCAAATCTCTACGCCAGGATAGATTGGGAGTTGGTGAAGCAAGCACCTCACCCACCGTATCCTGTTTTTTCCTAGCGATGTTATATAGTTGCGGGTATTGTTGTCGTAGGGAGCCTATTGCCTAGCCACGTGTCTTCCCAAAATCTTATTTGTGACCCATTATTTATGACGAATGTTCCAAATTTGAGGAAATCTCTTTTAACTTTCATCGGACTTGTCCAAAAATGAGAATCACCACTTTTCCAATGGACTTGTACTAGTGGTTTAGTCCCTAAATACTTGTTGCGCGTAGGGATCATTTGCCATATTCCGTCATTTGTCAACAGGCGATACAACCATTTACCGAAAGCAAGGCGATATTTTTGAGTTCTGGATTTTGTATCCCTAAACCCCCTTGTTCTTTGGGTTGGCACAGGATATCCCATTTTGCTAGACGGTATTTCCTTTTTTGTTCATCACTCTGCCAGAAGAAGCGTGATCGAAAATAATCCAACTTTTTCCGAATACCTTTTGGAATCTCAAAGAAGGACATCATGTATAATGGTAAGCTGCTGAGAACGGAATTCATCAGAGTTAAACGGCCCCCAGTGGAGAGGTTTTTACCTTTCCAACTACTGAGGCGTTTTTCAAACCGTTCTAGTATCTTCAACCAATCTGAGTTTGACAGTCTCCGATAATGTATCGGAATACCTAAGTATCAAATTGGGAATCTCACTTTTATGGAAATTGATTTTGAGTCCTGATAGTTGCTCAAACGCATATAGAATTAGCTTCATATTATGAGCATGCTCCAGGTTGTGTTCCAAAAAGAGGATCGTGTCATCCGTATATTGTAGGATTGAAAGGCTGTCCTCGACTAGGTGCGGCACAACCCCACTTAGCTGATTCTCAGCTTTTGCTCTTTTTATAAATAGTGCGAGGATGTCAACAACTAGATTAAAAAGAATGGGTGACAATGGGTCACCTTGTCGCAGTCCTTTTTGGTGCGGAAATAAGGTCCGACTTCATCGTTTATGTTAATCGCTACACTCCCGCCTGATATGAAAGACTGTATCCACTGATCCACTTTGTTGAAAAGCCCTTCATCCTAAGCATTTGCTTTAGGAAGTCCAAGTACTTTTGTCATATGTCTTTTCAAAATCTATCTTAAAAATAACTCCATGTGGTTTTTGCGATGCATTTTCGTGAATCGTTTCATGGAGGATAACAACTCCTTCCAGATGTTACGCCCTCTCAAAAACGTTGTTTGTGTAGGACTGATCAAATGTTCTTGAACCGAAGTTTTATACATTATGGTGGCAACCTTTGTGAAAATTTTGAAGCTCACATTGAGTAAGCAGATGTGTCTCGTATTGTTGAATTTTATTCACGTGTTGGGTTTTAGGTAATAAGGTGATTACTCGGTTCAAATGAACACCGAGAGGTCGCCAAGTGTGCAACTCATGAAACATTTGCATTATGTCCCCTTTAATGACATCCCAGAAATGCCGATAAAACTCAGCCGGAAACCATCCGACCGGGTGCCTTATTGTGTTCCATGTCAAAGATAGCTTCTCGAACCTCATTTTCAAAGAAGCGGTGCCATGAGAAGTTCATATTCTAGATGGCTAACTTGAGGGATATCATCAGTTCTAGACTCATCAAAGAAGAAAGCATTATCCTCCTCGAGGGGCCAAAGAGTTCTTTGTAGAATTGGGTTATATATGTTTTCGGGTTGCTTTGCCCTTCTACTTTTTCCTCCTTCGTGTTCCAAGGAGAAGATACGTTTCTTGCGATGTTTGCCATTTGCAACCATCTGAAAGTATCGCGTGTTAGAATCTCCTAGGAGGACATCAGTAACTTTGGCCCGCTGATAGAATTTGAGCTCTTCTTCGCGTAAAAGTTTGCTCAGGCCATCGTGCAAGCAGCTTGGAGCTGTTCCTTTCTACTACGTGAGAGGCCTGCCTTTTTTCTGCTACCGTATCTAAGGCTGTCACCGTCGATTGGAGATATTTTTTTGAATTTTATACTCCCCATATTGGTTACCAACCCATCCTCCGAGATGTTTACGCAGCGCCCCATTTCTTGAAAGAGAAAAAAAAAAAAGGCCAACCTCACTAGCAATCCAGTTCTCAAAGCCATAAAAAGCTGAAAAGAATGCATATTATGGCCTTGCTTGAGTTGAGATACAAAGAGGAAGAGAGAGACACCAGGTTTTGTTGCTGCTGAAAACGTAGCAGCCTTTTCTCGTTTTTTATGCAAAACAATATAAAATACAAAGATACAGGGTACATGACCGGTTCCTGGGCGAGTGTTGCGGCCCACTCAAGCCACAATGAGTCGGCCAACGCACAGCGCGTCTGAAGCAAATGAAACAAAGCACAACACATGTAGCTCCAGGATTGACCCTGGCAGACTTGGCACAGAATAAGCTGTCACGTCAATCGATTCCGTGCGTGATCCCTTTAAGACTATCCGCACCGCTGAAGCGGTAAATCCCTACTGTATTCCTCATGCAGCGAGGTCCCCACATGATATTTTCCAGTTTTGCTGCAGCGGTCAAAACTGCATCCATACTTTGTACACTCGTGGGGTCCACGTGTCGGGGACTTTTTCCCCTCCCTCTCGCCCCGCACGGCTCCTGCCGGACCTGCGGCGGCGGCGGCCGTCTGCAGCTTCCCACCTCGACAGGGCCGGGCGGCGGGGGGCCCCTGCCCTCTTCCCTCGCCGAGCTCCAACACGGGGACCGGTGCCCCATGGCGCCAGCAGCCGCCGGCACATCGGGGCGGTGCGCCGGGGCGCCCAAATCTCTCAGCCTGCCGCAGCCGGACTAGCTGAGCTCCGACGAGGAGGAGCCCGCGGAGTCCCCGGCGTGGACGGGGACTCGGGTCCCGGCGGCAGCCACGCCCCTTCCGCAGCGGCGCGGAGGGGAAGCCACGCCGGAGCTCCATCCTCGTCTTCCCTCGCCGCTACAAGCGCCAATGGCCGTGGCGCCCATGGCCGCCCGCGGCGCGCGGCTAGCGGCCCTTCCTCCGGGCTGGATCCAGGAGCCTCCCCTCGGCTCTCCCGACGGCGCGCGGCGGCGGTCGGGTGGTTGGGCTGCGCGCAGGCGGGCCCCACGCCACGTTCGTCCCGAGGAGGAACGGGAAACGCTGAATAGCGAACTGGCGGCGAAACAGCCCTCCAAAGACAGCGGTGTGGACGATTTTACCGAAAAACGGTGCTGGAGTACCCCATTCTCGCAGCGGTGCAGATAGCCCAACTCTTGGGGTGGATCGCGTAGTAGGTCTGCACTATGGTGAGGGCGACCCCAGATCACAAAAAGTTCCCGGGACATAGGTACGAGGAACATGGTACGCGGTACATGGATCAATGATTTTAAGTTCCCGATTCATAAGGGGGTATACCTCTTTGATACGTTTGGTTCGACGATGGGATCATGATCCCTAGATAATTGGGACGGCATTGCGGAACATAGCTATGGAACGGGGGATCCTCAAAGATCAAATATTAGTTTTTTTATTTTCATCTGATTTTTTTTGACATTTTTCTCTGATTTTTAGAACTTTATTATGCTGATATTGTTTCATATTGGGCTGGAGGCCCATTTACGTTAGGTGGCTGTGCTGCCTTGCTTTGTCTATTAGTTGAAGCATCACCGTTCGACAGTTCGACACAGCGCCGCCGCCGTTGGACACAGCGCCGCTGAAGCCTAGCGCCGCCGTCATGCTCGAAGTGGGGATGCTTAGCCTCCACCGCGGCCGTTCGAAACTTCACCGCCCGACCCCAGCGCCACCGCTGCCTTCTGGCATGGAGACGCCCCGCCGCCGCCGCCCGTCGTGCAGGGTCTGCTCGACTCCAGCGCCCGCCGCCGCCCGCCCCTTCTCTCCTTCTCATGTTCCCATCGATTTTGGTACATCGTCCCTATTCGCGATCCAAGCACGTTCCAGCGACTGTACCACGCCGTCCCCGTTTACCCATCCGGAACGAAAGTTCGGGAACGGGGAACACGGCGGTGTACCGCGTTCCATGTGACTGGGGGACGACCACGAGGGCGGCAGCGAGGGAGGTGGAGAACACCACGAGGTCGCTCGCGTAGGTCTGGACGAATTTGGCCCACAACCTGGCGCAATTCCACTTCTTCTCGCAGTGCTTGGTCACCTCGCGCTGCACTGTGTGCAGGTGGCTGTATGGGCTCAGGGGTCCACTGTATACAGTGTTGAACAGGTCGGCGACAGCCTGGTCACTGCCCAACGTGTGCACGATGACCCCTGCGGATCTTAGCAGTGCCACGTCTGCTTCTGTGTTGATGATGTTATCCATGAAGCACAGGTAGGACGTGATCACGTGCCCAGCACCGCCGTGCAGCTCCTCGAACGCTATGAGGTTCTTTGAGGTATTTCTCGGTGTCACCGCGCACTCTGAACACGGGCATGTGCAGCACGGGAGACATGCAACCTTTGGTGAACTCAACGTCGTAGAGCTTGCGAGTGCTGCTCTTATTGAAGGCGATGCCTGCCTGGCTGAGCTCTAGAGCACAGGGCATAGTGTTCTCCAAGACTTGGTTCGTAGTTGGTAGATTTGTGCTATCGCTGAAGCATTTGTGAAGAATGTCCAGCGGGTGCAGAGCCAGGACTTCGGGGCAACGGTTTTTGGGGGTGAAAGAAAGAAAAGCACCAACCCGTTGATGTCTCTATCTGTCTGCAATAAGATTTTCCATGAATGGAGGAGCAACGTAAGCCAGGAAGATTGATGCAAGATGGTCGTAGCATACCCCACGGATGGGGGCATGTGGGAAAACTGTTAGTACATACCACATCTCTGCCTGGTTGCCGCCGCACACGCTCCAGCTCCTTTAGCAGGAGCAGGTGCAGCTGGTTCTCGATGGCGACCGCGTCCTTGCGGATGCTCTCCCACATGAAAAGGGCCTGGTGGATATCTCTGGGAGTATCGAGGAAACCCCGCGCACGTCCTCCTGGTACAGCGTCCATAACCCTCCAGGCCAACTCCAGTAGAAAGCACCCGTCCGTGGCCATCATCTTCACGAACTTCTCCCTGTTTTGCCCCCGCCACGACTCTTCAAGGCCATCGTAGGCCCCCTCCAGCTGGTCCGCCACCGCTTTGTTGGCTATGGCGTCGAAGAACGCATCGACCGGCTTGCCGGACCGGTCGGCCAGGCGCTGCATCGCCTGCTTCTTGTGTTCCTCCATGGGTTTCAGCTCGGGGCAGTCGTGGTGGAAGGGGCCCAGCGACACCACCTGTGGCTTGTAGGCGCCACTGCTCCCCGTGCCCTTCATCCATGGAGGCACCCGGTAGATGTAGCTGCCCACATCGACCTGCACCGCCAAATGGTTGTTATTATTAGGCATAGCACGAGCAGCCACAGCATTGACGATACGCTGCATCTGCAGCACCCAGTATGGTGTCGCTGGGCCCCTACCTGGACGCTGCCGGGGTTGCTTGCCATTCCTCTCTACCGAGTAAACCTGGTGCCTTCAATTCAGTCTCCGAAAGCTACACCACTCTGTCAACAGTGCAAGCCCTGTGTTGGGGTTGGCACCATCTTGTCTCTCTTCCTCGTATATATTTATACGGACGGGGTGTTTGGATTTCAAGGGCTTAACGGCATCTCCCATGGTGAACAAATAGCTAGTTTAGTAGGAATTTATTGGTTATCAGCAGTAATTTACAAATAACTAGCTAGATGAGGTATAAAATTAAGAAAAAGTAACACTTTCATTGTCCATAAAAGGAAAGAGATCAAATAGCTAGCGACTAATAAATTGCTAATCTATCTTGATCTCCTAGAAATATCTCTCTCACATGACTCTCAACTATAGTGTTTATCTTTTCTTATTTATGTGTCTCATCTAGCTATTTGCAAATTGTCACTGATAACCATTGAAGAAACATACTAGAACATCACAAGGAACACGCGAAAAATATCACACAAAACACACTAGAATCCGGCTATTTTCAACCTAGAAAATAGCCGACCATGATTTCGCATTTCTCTAAAATAAGCCCCATCAAAACAAACTGGAATAAAAGCAAGTAAAGTCTGCTTCCAAAGTCCCACGAACTTCCGTGGAACATGTACGAGGCAAAGAATCTCCTCAAAGCACTTAAGATGTTGTATGAGCGGATATAGGCTTGCCCAAAGGGGCGCCGGGCCCTATTCAGGAAAGAATGCGCTGATTTAAAGTACTATCCAAAGTGTGAGTCCTCTAGGTATGAGGAGGTGTCATCTGCTGATGGTGAGAAGGAGCAACTCCCGTGTGTCATGAAAATCCTAGATTACCTTCCGTTCTTACCGAGGATCCAGTGGCTATACATGACCGAGGATTTCGCGAAACAGATGACATGACGCAAAGAGGGAAAACGATACAATCGACAAGACGGTACATCCCTCCGATGGTGAAGCATTACACTACGTCGATGACAAACATCATGATAAAGCATGTGAGGCTCGTAATGTTCGTGTTGCTCTGGCAACAGATGAGTTCAATCCTTATGGATTGATGGTTGCCCCATACACATGTTGGCCTGTGTTTGTTATCCCCCTCAAACTCCCCTTGGGGTCGCCTTTTAATGAAAACACATATTCTGCTCGTTGATCATTCCTAGACACCCAGGGAGTAATATGGGTGTGTTCGTGGATCCACTATGGGATGAATTAATCAAGGCTTGGAAGGAAGGCGTATGGACATACGACCAAGCTACAAAGAGGACCTTCTTAATGCATGGTTGGTACCGCATACTCCATGCATGATCGGGTGTGTTCATGGGATGTTCCCATGACCCATATGCAAGGAAGCGGTGAGGTTCACCTTTGGTTGAAGAAGGGAGGCAAGTATTCGTCATTCGACAAACATCGTCGGGTTTCGGCCTCTTGACCATACATTCAGACAAGACACCAAGAACTTTATGAAAGGTGTGAAAGTGACAAACCCTCCACCACGGATGCTGAGTGGTGCTAAAATTCGTGCTTGGGTAGATGTGCTTGTGGACGATCCACAATGTGGTTTTGTGGGGTATGGCAAGAAGCATTTGTGGAGTCATAAGTCGAGCATTATGAGGCTCCCCTATCATGATGACCTTCTTACGCCACAAAACATTGATGAAATGCACACTGAAAAGAACATCGTCGAGGCTCTTTTTTTGCACCCTCATGGACATTGATAAGTCTAAGGACAACCCTAAGGCTAGAGTGGACCTAGCGAGTTATGCGATCGGCCAAAGCAAGAGATTCAGCCTCCTAGGAACGGCAAGAGATGGATAGGCCTAAGGTTGAATTCGTCTTGGACATTGAACAAAGGTGGGAAGTACTTTGGTGGATCAAACACTAATGAGGAGATAGGCGACAAGCTACAGGAGCCCCGAATGCGATGGTGGAGGCCCAGAATATGACTGGTGATGCAGCAAACACGGCTAGAGGAGCTAATGAAGTTCCTAGCAACTCTTGGCCAAAAGTCGGGTTTCAAAGCTTGCCACCCGAGCTCCTCACTCCCTCCCTTTGCCTCCGCCCTGTGTTCCACCTACTCTGTCAAGTATGAAATATCGATTGTTTTCACTTCTTTGCGCTAATCCTTTCTAACACATGCAAGCCTCTTTTTTTATTTGTAGCAACAGTTGGCGGCTTGAATCCTACTCCTACAACATGTGGAGAAGGCGTACCCTCACCGGGCATTCAAGTATGCACCTCCCGATTGTCTCGAGATGAACTGTTAGGACTTATTGGACATGCAATGTGAACTTGTGATGCACTGGAGACAATTATGCACTTGTGAACTTGAGATGAACTTTTAGCACTTATGAATGTGAACTTGTGATGCTTTTGTGATATTTATGCTATATATATTGTGTTTGTCGTGGTAAATGTGCCGGATGTGGTATCTATGTGTTTGATATGATATATATGTGAATTATAGGTGACGTTGGTTGCTTTTCAAGGTGGAATAAAAAAATAAAAAGGTTGTTTTCTATCCCATTGCCCAGCACAATTGACCATTATGCTCGGCAAAAAGGGGGAACAGCGACGAAGAAACCTGTTTCCCAGCTTTGCCGGCCTTGTGACCATGGCCCTCGACAAAGAGAGGGCAGGTTTGCCGAAAGTGGCGTGTCCTCGTGCCGCTTGGCAAAAGAATTTCAATTTTGTCAAGTGTTGCTTGTCACGCCGCCAAAGCAAAAAAATGTTGTTGAGTGTCACAGAAAAAAAACAAAAAAAAACCTTTGCCGGCGCCACCACGAGAGTTGCTAGGGCGTCACAGACGGCAAACGCACCGTTAACGGCGCGCCCGACGCCACGGCAACTTTCCTTTGCCGAACGCGGATGTTAGTGCTCGGCATAGTTAGCGCCGAGCGAGGGCCAAAAGGAACTCATGAAAGCCCTTTGCCAGCAGATTTTTTCGCCGAGCAGGGTTTTCTGGGCGCAACGCTGACGCCGTCTCCCATAGTGGCGGCTCTGCAGACTGCAGCCACGGCCGCTATTGCGTTTGTTTGACTGGTTGGAGGTTGGGGCTGTCCTATGTTGTGCAAGATTCCCTCCTTGGACATTAGCCAGGCTCCGCTAGAATAGCCAAAAATTCTGAAGTGTCCGGCCGAGCGTTTGGTTGACTGATTGGAGGTTGGGGCTGACGTCCTATGTTGTGTGCAAGATGCTCTCCGTAGACATTAGCCAGGCACGGCTAGATAAGCCAAAAATCCTTGTCTCTAAGTGTCCGGCCGAGCGTTTGGTTGACTGGTTGGAGGTTTCCCATGTTTTGCAAGATTCCCTGCTTAAACATTAGCCAGGCTCCGCTAGATACGCCAGACTCTGTAGGGTAACCAATCACACCGGGCTGACGTGAGTGCGGAAAGCATATACGGACGACGACAGCTATGCTGAACCAAACGAAACTCCGAACAGCCAGACTCTGTGAGTAGGATAACCAATCACCGGGCATGTGCATGCGCTCGGGCTGGCTAATTACAGTCTCGCTGATCACATAAAATGTCTCGGAGCATCTACGGTACTACATGCTAGAGACAGCGGCTACTATCTACACGGTCAATTAATTTAATGATCTCGAGAACTATGTCGCCTTCCCGTCCCTTGTATTCTACTTTTTTTTTTTTTTTTCTTTGAATGTATGTACTCCTATGTGACAACAACAGCGGACAGCAGCACTACACAAAAAAAAAAAAAAAAAAAAAAAACAGCACCCACTTCGTGCTGGGCCACCCACTTGCTGCCTCCAACCTGTCACTAGCTCAGGCTGTTGTTCCATTCACAGTAGCTTTTTTTTTTTTTGGTATTATTCGCTTACTTGTTTGTTTCACACCCACTTCTTATTCATTCGGCTGATCGGCTGAATAGAGCAAGTTCTTATTCGTTCCCAATTTACACCAACTATTTTTCCATTAACTATTTTCTATTAATTATTTCCATGTTATTCAGCCACTTCTACTAATATTTATTTATTTACATTTCTCCATGATTAAGTAATTACATCATTATCTTTCTCTTATTTCGCCCATTATATATTTTTCATAATTACTTTCCAACGACATGCAACACTTTTTATTACCCATTTATTGATTTATTTTGTTGTAAATCTTTCACACGCCTTTTCTAGGTACATAAACCCTCTTCGCACTGTTTGTATCATCTTTCACACACACTTTCTGTCATACGCGTAAAGGGCCAAGGGCTCAAGGGGCAGGCACATGAGGCAAGGCGGCCAGCCCTAGGAGCCGAACACGCCGCCATCACCATAAAGTTACTTTTATCCAGTCTGAGTCAGTTAGGAAAGAGTATGTAAGATAGGAAAGTAGAATCAGATCTTATAAGGAATCTCCTAGAGGTTGCTATGTGTCAAGTCAGCTATGGCTATAAATACCAGCGTCATGTAATAGTTGCAATTCAAGAAAGGAATAGTCAAACGACTAAACCCTAAACCCTACAACTCTCAAGCTTCCACCCCTCCCCTAAAACCGTAACAAGACAGCGTTGCACCCTACCCGAGCACATGTGTCGCTGCCCCTACGTTGTCGTGCATAGCGCGAGCGCCACCGCTCCTCGGAACCCTAGCCGCCACCTCTACGACGCCCCCCATGAGCAACCCCGACTACACCCTTACACCTAATATTGCGAAGCCTATTTGATTCCTCTGATACCTAGTGGCTGCCACAACCATGATTAGTTGCGACCATCTGCACCGCCATGATCCCCGACATCACGACGGACATGAAGGACGCCCACACCATCTTCAACAGGTGGTGACAAATATTCATGGAGAATCTAGCACATGTTCGCAACGATGTCGTCATCGACGCCACTGACCTCGTCGACGGCGACTCCACCGCCCCCAAGGACCTCTCCACCGGTGACATTGATGCCATGACAGTCGACGCCACAATGACACCACAACGGCAATGCCCGACATCATCTCGGACTCCACGAACATCGTTGTGATCCAAATCTAATTGGATCTAGACGTTATCGACAACGACAACCTTACCGCGAAGACACAACAAGTGACATTCATCGCCGACAACCCCTCTATCATTGCCATGGAGATCGCCAAGGAGGTGTCTCACAGCTAGTGTGCGGCACCACCAGCACTGCAACCGCCCTTCTTGCCGTGCTTGGATTTGATCATCAACGACAACTTCGCTATCAAGATCAAGGACAACGAGCACCATCGCAACGATGAGTACTAACGTCCTAAGGAGATGAACCAACAAGTAACCATCTACAACGTAGGAGCGTTGTAGCCTCCGATCAATAAGGTGACGGTCCGCCACACCCCATTTTCGAGGTTCCTTAATCACACGTATTTGCGCCAGGATCACGCACAAATACGCCTAATTAAGTATAGATATGATATCAAAAACTATACTTTTATTGCTATTGGGGAAAACATGATACATGGTTTGGGTTTACATGACTCGGCCATAGGCCTACTATTATAACCCTATCAGAGATCCTATGCAGCACCTATAATAGGGCTCCATTCCTACAGGCAAGCTTGGAGTGCGGACAAACCCTTGGACTTACTCCTATTGCGCGATCCTATAACTCGGCCACAACAACGTAGCTCCTTCATGTGCATCTCCGTCTTCTGAGGTACTCCTCATGGTTCCATCCTTGCGTCGACCTTTGTAGCTTGATTTCCTTGGATACACTCCTGCAGCTAACATTCTAAAAATAGAAAAGAGGGGTGAGTACTTTCGTACTCAGCAAGTCCAAACCAGGGGTTGGTAATTATTAAGGGTTGGGCCCTAGCAGAGTCTCTAAAACTGCTCTCGCTAGTTCCCGAGTTAATTATTATCCAAGCTCAAGGTAACGAGTCACATACCAGATTGTGTTTCTAATCATAGATGTTCCGGCCCAGCATTTGCCCATTCCAAAGGGCGTGGCTATTCGAATAGATTCAATTAACTCCTCGCAGAGGTGTACAAATTTCCCCACACGATAGGCACAGAGTCTTACACCGCACGTCATTGGCTCTCGGCAGGCCTAACGAGATTCCGTACCCGCTTGGGTGCTACCCTAGGTGTATTGGTATAATCTTTACCACGACTTCTCAGGGGTTGGAAGGGTAACACGCCACCCCAAGGATGACGCATCACCCTAGACAATACGGTGATACCAAATCACCCGCGGCTTTCTGAGTAATACCTTATTACCCAACCTATACCGTCAACACCACTCTCAATCATCAATATGTGCCTCTAGCACTGCGCCCATCGCGCCCAAACACTTACGTGGAAGACCACTCCGGCATCCACGCCAACCGGACCATGGGGCCACTCTCCCCATGTCTTCTCCTAATAGGTCGTTTGCCTACCCGGCCACCTTGGCTCCAATTATACCTCAACCCAACGGGGGTGTGGAATCAAGCCGTCCCATCACGGCGGCGTGTGTGGCATGCGTAATATTACACTAGGTAGAAGGTCTATGAACCGGTCCTTAGGGGAGGCGAGCATCTCTCCGTGGGATTCATCCCCGATTGTGATTAGTCCACCTCCATGTAGACTATCACCACTCACCTTTTTGTTGACATGGTTCACATTATTACTTGTTAACGACAAAGCCTAGCGAAGCCTCACGCACATAGCCCATGAGTACTCTCGCATGGCTTGCCCCTCGGGTTATACTTAATCATCTTATTAATTATTATAGTAATTAAGTCAGGTTAGGGGGTAAGGACTTGCCTCTATCCGCTGAAGAGTATATCCAAGGTTCTTGTCTTGTGCTTTCGATTCTCCCGTGGCTTAGCGTAGTATCGCTCCTCGAATCCTTCGCGGTCTCCGGTGTTGACAAACATGAAACACAAGCATGGCATTAAGAGCACAACGACGTTCCTACGCATGTTAGCTATTGGGGATGGTGGCCGGATCACTATCTACTCCTATCATTATTCTCAGAAGTTTGAAGTATGATAGGATAGAGAGAATCCATCCATCAAGAGGGGGTTCCTACGGCTGGGTTAGCGAGGTACAGATGCCTGATAGAGAACCATATCATATCGCTAATGTTCACTATCATGTGATCCTGAAGGACATGATAGGGTTGGTTTCCTATAGGTCCAGAGTATGGGGTTAGCGACACATACGCACGTGCATATGTATGTGCCTAGGGTTAGCGAGTGGTTAGGGTCCTAGTCTAGGGTTAGCCACACACATGCGTATACCCGTATGTCCGCGCATTACCTTATGTGTGTAGAGGACACGTATACTAGAGTATGTATCATGGAATACACGCACCGAGTATAAGTTCTAGGTTAGTAGGGTTAGCCACGCGTAGATATAATTGATAGGTATATACGCATATTTATTTATATTTCAAAATACCACTCTATACATTTATATACATATATAACCTATCACGTATATCTAGCATGTGGTCGACTACGCATGCGTGTATATTCGAGTATTCGTGTACGTGAGAGTGTACACGTATACGAGAATATATGGTGCAAGGTGTGGTTAGCGGAAAGGGGTAAACTAGGGTTTACGAAATCTACGTAGCGATTAAATTAAATTAAAAGCATACAATAACTAGAATTTAAATGGGCATCAAATATTATGACATGGGCATGAATAAATAGAACATGATTTTAGAAGAATTCAGGAACTGGAACGGAGTGATTCGGAGTTAGAATGAAAAAAAGAAATTAATTTCCAAAGTTTTATTAAAGGATTTGTAAAGTAATTAAACTTTGGAAATTAATCTAGAATTTTTGGTGAAAGCTATGAAGGTGAAATCTTGTAGGAAGGATGCTGGGTGTACCTAGTTTATTTAGGATTTTTCTGGGAATTTTCTGAAGCTTGAAAAATGGATTTTCAATGCCCTGTGTACGATTCCCGGGTGGCCATAGCGTTTTTAGGACGCTGACGCGCGGGTCCAGTCGTCAGTCAAAGCTAACTGTACTGTGCTTGTGCACCCATCTGGTGAACCATTTACTCCTCTCTATTGCGTTCGTGAGCCGGGTCCATGGGAAAAGGTGGGGATGGGGAGTCCCTATGACATATGGGCCCACAAGGAGATAAGGTTGGGTGCCTTTGTTCCCCATCGGTCCAGGAAGCAGGGCCGATCGGTCACGGGGCCTTGCCCATCCTCGTTCGCGAGCCGAGCATCAGAGGGAGAGAGAGAAAACAGAGCACCGGCGCCGGCGGTGGTTCTCGTCGGCGGCGTGCTTGGGAGCGGGGAAGGCAGGGTGAGCGGCCGCCACGGTGGCGGTGAGTGAGCAGCGCACGGCGGCTGGCGGGTTGCAGCGGCAGGCACGGGCACGGCGGGCGGGCAGGCGCGGCGCGAGCGCGTCGCGGCGAGGCGCGCGGCGTTGGCAGGCTCCGGCGCGGCGAGTGGCTTGGAGGTGGGCGGTGGAGCGGATATCGGACGGCGGCGTGGGTGGTGGACATGGCTAGGCGGAGCGGCAAGGCTGGGCGCGAGTTGCGGTGGTGGTGGGCGATGGAGCACGGGTTGCGGTGGCCAGCGCGGTGGCGTGCAGCGCGCGGCTTGGCGAGCTGGTGGGCGCGGTGCGCGGCGTGGACGCAAGGCGAGCGCGTTCCAGGCGTGGCCGCGACCACGGACTGCGGCACGGCCGCGGTGGTGGGTGGGCGACGTCGAGCGCGTCGCAGTGGCGGCGTGGGCAGCGCGCGGCGCGGCAGAGCAAGCAGAGCAGCGGCGCGGCGTCGACTCCATTTTCACCATGACCTCGGCGTTGCTCGGGCAGGGAGGGGAAGGAAGAAGGGAAGCAGGATCGCCATCTCGACGCAAGCTTCGCCTCTTCGTTCTTCCTCGACTCCGGGCTCGGCGAGGCGAGGTCTTGCGGCACCTAGGGCCAGCTATTTATGGGCAGGGTGGAGGGCTCGCCGGAGATATTTTCCGGCAGCCATGGTGAGCTGTCCGCGGCGTCGCTGTGGCGAGGTCGATGGGAGCAGTGGATGTCGGCATGTGACGACGGAGGAGAGCGGTGGTGACAGCCTGGCGCGCCGGCAAGGTTAGTGGCGCCTCTGTAGCCGGGTCAATCGGCACAGGCGCGTGCGTGCTGTGCGTGGGGAAAAACAGAGAGAGAGGAGGGAGGTGGGAGGTGGAGATGACAGGTGGGGCCAGTGTGTAAGTGAGTGGGAGGAGAAGGAGATGGTGCTGTTGGGCTGCTGCTGCTTGCTGCGGTGATGGGCTGGATGTCCTGGTGCTCGAGTTGGGCCGGGAGGAGAAGAGAAGATCAGGCCCGATGCCTTATTCCCATATTCATTTTCTTTTCCATTTTCTATTTACCATTTTCCTTGTAATTGAATGTATATATTCACACATATTTATAAACATTTATATGTGAACATATACTTGTCCATGCTCGTATATATTCATATACTTATATTAGAATACACAGGTATATAATTCATGGTCGCATGTCCATGTGTATCCTCATATATTTGTATATAAATATATACACGAGATGACTCTTTTATTTCCCAGAAAATATAAACTAGGATCTTCATATGGATTTGGAATTGGGGGATCCGTGGTATTTGGAATTGTTGGAGAGGTGGTGGTTGATAACTCAAGGGGAAAGGGTCGACGGGAAAATTTTTGGTGGGTTGGTGGCATTGAGATAGGATGTTTTGACGATGGGTGAATCAAGGGATAGATCAAAGGGGTTACTTGGTGATGGATGACAAGAAAAGGTCAAGGAAGAATATTCGACAAATGATGATCAAGGAATTTTATTATTCGATGCCAAACTAAATTCTAGCGAGAGCAAACATGCAAGCAAACAAACATTCAAACAAGGCCTAAATAAATCTATATGGTGAGTTGATGCAAGGTTTTCGAAAAGAGGTTTTGGGTTTTTATGGAGAAATAAATCAAATTTTTAGTTTGTTTCAAAAAAGTTTAAATTTTTAGTGAATTTTAAAATGATGCAAAAAAACACGGTGTTACACGGTCGTCGCCTCTACACACTCAAACAAGAACTATCTAGAAATCATCGTCGCAAAAACTTTCTATATATATATACATATATATATATCTATATCTATATCTATACCTACTAATAAAAGAGAGAAAATTTCAAGTATCATTTTTTTTCACCTTTTTTTCTGCCTGCTTTCGTCTAGGTGGGACGATTGCTTTTCCTTCTTTTTTTAGTAGTAAGATAAGATTCTTCCACTTTTCACCAACCTTTTTTTTTATCTAAACTTCTAGTAAACTATTGGGAGATCTAGGCAACGAAATGACTAGGTATACCTAAAACATACTACCTCCTTTGCAGATTGTAAGTCATTCTCTGCTTCATCGTCATGCTGCGGCCGTGGCCAAAACTGTAGCAAATATGTCCCTAAAATTAGCCTACATAAAAGATATATAATGCAATTTCCAAAGATTGGATCATTTACGTCTCCAAATTGCCCAACATAAAGCGACAAAGGCAATCAAATATATATCGTGTCCTCAGATGTTCCCAAGATTAAGAGGCTTCTACTAGAACTCGTGTCTTGTGCTGAACATCCGTACTTTATAATTCGTATGGAACCTTAATTGACAATTAGAGACTACCCTCCCTTAATCACACCTTGAGTTTGGAGTCCAGCGAATGGCAAACCACCTCTTTCGTTCGAGGCGTACTTTGCGGGTCAAATGTAGGTGGCTTGTTAATTTTGGATATTCTCCCAACCATACATCATAAGATTCTGAATAGTGGACAAAAAATTGGTAGTCTCTTCGGGAAGTCATCTAGGAGCAAACCTAAGGGGCTGGAGCAGTGCCGGCCCTGAGTTTTTAGGGGCCCGGGGCGAAACCAAAATTTGGGGCCCTTATATACACATGAACAACGAAACTCTTTTGTGTATTTGAGAGAAAAACCACATGAACGATGAAATGTTACTAATAAACACTTAAATACATATGCAAAAAATAATATTCATAGAGGACAGAGCTAGGGCTTTGTGTCGAGGTCCGCCGACACTGATAAATTTTGCAAAGAAAAAAGCAATAGATAACATTGATGAACCCAGTTTATAATGTTGAAGACCACATTCTTGATGATACCGATGACACCATTTAACCTCTCTTGAGATGTTGTTGATCTCAAATAGTTCTTTTCGTACTGCCGGAAGCATATTTTCTTGATGTCATGATACCATTAAAATTTAAAGAAACAATTAATTCAAAAGTTTAATTTGAATCCAATCAAATTCAATTTCATGCACGCGAAGCTTTGTTGTCTATGCTCTGTAAGCATAGCTAGCCCAAACCGTGTGTGGTTGTCTGGTTTGATCTGAATGGGCAAGGTTACCACTTTGAGGTATTTCTTGAACGCATTCACTTCTCAGTGCTTGAATCCTGATTCGTAAAAAGGACTTCAGGCTCACAATCTGTACATGCATATATGTATTTGTAAAGTACTTTTTGAAATGTTTTTCTAAAGAAAAACAGCCACAATGTGTGCATGACCTCAATCAAGCTATTGAGTCTGAATGCTTAGGAAGAGAGACTAGCAGTTCGTATACTCTGATCATTTCGACAGCAAGAAGCATCCATGGGCGCCGCTCGTATATACTCTAATCTTACTAGCAGGCTAGCAGCTGAATACAGATATACTACATACTAAGTGTAGTATACCTGAAGTGGGGCCCCATGGGATTGAAGACTCCAAGAACGAGCTGAGAGGGAGTGGGCTAGCTTGCCGACGCGACGACGAGGCTAGAGTCGGCGACAACAAACTACTAGTTGGGAGTGCACGAGGGGCGAAGAGCCGAACACAAGCATGCTCAGATGCTCAGCTCGGGGGCCCCGACTGCTCGGGGGCCCGGGCGGCCCCCTCGCCGCCCACCCCCAGGGCCGGGCCTGGGCTGGAGCTGGCAGTAACCACATTTTTACGCACTTTCATTCCACTATTGGGTAATACAAATTTGCCATGGCAAAAGAACAGGAATATTATAAAAATTCCCAATGTAGTATCATATTGACTCAGTAAATATGTTTACAAGCAACACAATCATTTTCAGCCACCGAACTGAAACAAATTATAGGAGTATACCAGCAGTGAAATGACTTATATGACAAGTGCAGTATTTCATTACAGTTCTGTATGCTCATTTTCAGTAAAATGACATATGCTGAGGAAGCAAATTTATTTCGAATAAATCTGATTTCGATTTTGAAGACCTTGTGCCTTGTGTCTTGATGCACATGCAGAAGCACCACCGAGGCTCTCACACTGCAGGAGGCACACATCATCCTAGTGCTGCAGAAACATTGGAATTTTTTAAAAGGAGCATCAGCTAGTTGAGAAATTAATGTTTGCCTGAACATTTGTTACTCAGCAGTTAACAAAACAAGCTAACTTATTACAAACAGAACGAGCAGGCGATAACGAACATATACTTAAAAGCAAAACAGAGTAACAAACTACAAATTCAGCTTTCATAAGCATGACGAGATCTCCATGTAATCAGGGTGTTACCGGGAGGTCCTTTGTATTTGTGTTGTCAACACTCTATTCTGCTTAATGAAAAACGCGCTGATCTAGGTGGGCGTGGTATCGAAAAAAAAAATAAGCACGACGAAATTAGTTCTCCGGAGTGGAGTGTATAAGCTACTATATGGTAATTCATTATTTGGTTCCATCATATATATCCTGATCATCAGTAACGTTTCTTACCTCGGAGGCTCAGACTAGATTTAGACAACTTGTGAGTGACACGGTATTTTGCATTTAAACAGAATTAATAGGTAGGATCCCATATACCCCCATGTTCTAAATGTACACGGAGCATACATATATACTACATGTTCTATGTTATTGTATAAAAAATCATAAACAAGCAAATTGTACTCCTGTACCTGGACCCTGGAGGTTGGTGTGCAGAAGCTTATGTAAGGAACAATGCCATTGTGGCCACAACAGTTGGGTATCTTCTTGACCTGGCTAGAATTTATCTCTATGCTGTATAGACCATCGCACGTCCTGATGAACAAGACTCGGCTGGCACCAGTATCTGCGAAGCCAATCACCTGAGGCTTGTTCTTCATGAGTGCACCAGAAGAGCACCTTCCGAAGATCAATGACTCTGGTTAGAACAAAGCCAGCCTCTCCATCAGCACCATCCACCCTCGACCATAGCTGCAGGTTTTGTTGAAGCTGGCAACAAATCCCAGCCCACCATCATCAGCAGTCAGGACCAAGATGCTTTGTCTCCACCGGGCGAATTTAGATGGTAGGCAAATCATAGATACTTGCTGTGTGGCAAAGTTGTACTTTAGGATCTCGTGATTCAGGGTCCCGTTGTCGCCGTTAAATTGAACCAAGATATAGAGTGCACTCCGCACGACGATGCCGTGCAGATTATTATATATACCGCGGGGAATAATTGGCGGTGGGGCTCGAAACGTTACCGTGCTCCAGGCACCGACCTCGGATGAGTAGACCGACAGGTGCATGCTGCTATATTGATGTCCATGGCAACAACAAGAAAAGGTCCCCCGGCGGCAATCGAGGTGGTCGTAGTCACCACCGGGCGGCAGGCGCAGGCGAGCCGCTATCCGCATTACTGAGCGGGCGGCTCGCAGGTCTTGCTGCTTGTTCGACACAGGGTCCCGCACGCAGAGGTTGAAGTGCCCAAACATCCCGGGGTCGCCCCGCAGAGCAGACGCTGCCCCCGGGCGGGCGCCAATGGTGTGCCGCCCATGGCGGCCGCCGGTGGCTTGCACAGGCGGAAGGAGGTCGGGGACGGGTATGCGATCGCCACCGACGGATAGGTATCTACTAATTTGATGAAACCATCGCGATCAGGCGTGTTGGGTTTGCTGACCTCGTAGGACTCGTTGTAGAGCAAGCCGAAAGCAAGGGCGCTGCCCCGCGATGGAACTCGCCGCACCTGCGCTGAACGCGCGCCGCAGCACAAGTCGGCACCAGCTTTGCGACGAGGGCGGCACCGGGCGAGACACGCGGGTCGCTCGGTGGGAAACGGAGGAGTATCTCCTCCACTAGCTCCTCCATCAGCCTGGCTGGCCGGGCGGCGCCATGCCTCTGGTTGGTTGCACCGCACGCAGGTGGAAGCGCAACTAGGGTTTTGCCACGAACAATGGGTCGGCAATTTATTTGCTTGGCCCGCTCCAACCAGAATCAGATTTTTTTCGATTGGCCCGGCCAGGTGGGTCCAAAGGTTCATACGCACGGACCAGGTTGAAACCGTAGTGTGCCCAGGGACGACTGCAGTTCAGCCCGAGTCCATGCTGAACGATTATTGTTCTCCCGAATGCAGATTGCAGATCTAACCAAGAAAATTACCTACGCAATGTGAGGGTAGTGGTTCCCTTTAATTATGTGAGTTGCAAGAGACTTACATACAGTTCGTTTTAGCTCATACTAAAGAATTACATAGTCTGGAAAGTACCGTTCTGCATTATTATATCTCATAGAACGTAATAAAATTCTCAACTGCAATTTCTCTCTAGAAACGATGTGTATATGTTTGTTACCCGAAATTTCGTGTTTCGTTTGTTTTTTTTTTTTACGTAAGATTTTTCTTTAGTTTGAGCTTCAAACTTAAGTGCATGTTTTATTTTATTTTATTTTATTTTATTTTATTTTTAGAGTCATTTTACTTTAAGTGCATCGTGATCAAAGAAAACCTAACTGCTGGTGCATGCAAGACCACCGTCACCGTCTCGCGCCTGCTCCCCAGCAAGGGTAGGTGGTGCTTCGTGACAAATCAGCAACGTCAGTGGACAAATCAGCAACGTCACTGAGCAGACAGCGCAAATCGAGCTCGAATCCAGCAGACAGCGCAAAGCCAGGTTCATTACAGGTGCTGCCGACCTTTGTCAAATTCCACAACCATGATTACGGCAACTAGCACTGCTACATTTTGAGCCAACCATACCTTGCAATGGCATCATGCATCGGACCAAAAGATATGAAGTAGTGTACAACATCAGCATCCAAAAAAGTGGACAAAGAAATTGGTAGCCCCTTTGGATATTGTCATCTATGAGCAAACCTAATTAAGGGGTCGTCATATACTCAGAAGTCACATGACACATAAATTAGAGCTGGCGACAACCATCTTTGTACACACTTTCATTCCACTATGGTAATAAAAAATTTCGCATTCCAAAGAGATCCAACAGAAAAATTATAAAAATCACCAATGCGATTATATTGATTCGCAGTAAATAAGTTCTAGAAGTAATAAAATCATTTTCAGCCAGAAATTTATGCTGGAGTATATTAGCAGCAAAATGACATATATGAAAATTACAACATTTCACTACTTTCTCTAGCTATGATCATTTTCTTAAGCACTAGTAATTTCAGACAAGGGTAAACAAATTCACTTCAACATCTGATTTGGATTTTGGTGTCTTTATGCTCACAACTTGTGTTTTCGAGACACCATGTTGTAAGTGTATGCAACATACTGCATGTTCTAAACTAATGAGCTTTAATTGGAGGTCGGAGTGCAGAAGCTTATGTAAGGAACAACCACGCCGTTTCCACAGGAGTGGGATACCCTGGTAACTTGGCTAGAATTTATATCTATGCCGTATAACGCATCAGAAGTTCTAATGAACAGGACTCGGCTGGCCCCATCATCCGCGAAACCACTCACCTGAGGCTGCTTCTTCTTCTTGAAGATAGCACCGGATGGCAGCACCTTCCAAAGATCAATGGCTCTGGTCAGAACAAAACCAGCATCATCTCCATCGTCTGCACCAGCCAACTTTGACCATAGCTGTAGTTTGTTCTTCACGTTGACAACAAATCCCAGCCCACCATCATCATCAGTGATAACCACAATCCTTCGTTCCCACCGGCGGAATTTAGATGGTAGGCGAATCATAGAAAGTTGCCGTGTGGCCATGTCATACTTCACGATCTCGTTGTTCACGATCATTTTGTGCTTCACGATAAATTCGTGCTTCATGGTAAATTCGTGCTGGTTGTAGTGAACCAAGATATAAAGTGCACTCCGCACTAGGACGCCGGGCACATTATTATACACATATTTGATGCGGAAATTGGCGGCGAGGCCTTCACAAACGGTTACCTTGCTCCATGCACCGGCTTCAGATGAGTAGACGGACAGGTGCATGCGGCCATACTGCTGGATGCCCATGGCAACAACTAGAAAAGGTCCCCGGCGGCAGTCGACGTGGTCGCAGTCGCCACCGGCGGTGGCGGCGCAGGCCATGGATGCAATATGCAGGTAGAACGGCGGCTTGGGCAGGACTCGCTGCTCGGCCGTGATCGGGTCCCACACGCAGAGGTTGCTGTGGCTATCTCGCAAATGGCGGTCCTGCCGGCAGAGCAGGACACGGCCGTGGCGGGCATCGATGGCGCGCCAGCTGTAGCGGCCGTCGCCGGTGTGCGCAGGGTGGAAGGAGGTCGTGGGGACAAAGTTCGCTATCGGCACTCGCAGGACGTTAACCTTAGTGTCCCTAGGCGTGTCGTCGTGTCTGATCTTGCAGCTCTGGCCGTAGAGCAAGCCGAGGATGGGGGCCGCCCTGCGATGTAACTCGCGGAACCTGCAGCGGAACGCGGAGCCGCACACCAGCCGGCACCAGAGCTTGCAGACGAGGGCGGCGTGGACGAGGCTTGCTGGGTCGTCTGGTGGGAAGCGGAGGAGGATCTCTTCCACGAGCTCCTCCATCAGATGCGGCGGCGGCAGCGCCATGCCTCGTTGTCGTCCTTGGTTGTTTGCACCGCGCGCTGGTGGGTGTAGTGCGGAATAGATGGAAATAACTAGGGTTTTGTCATCAAGTAGATTTTTTGGCTTGATGGTCCGTTGCAAGTAGATTTTTCCATGGAATCCCTGCCGGTGGGTCCAGAGGTTGGGCCAGGCTGAAACCGAAGTAGTGAACGAACCCAACAACGACTGCAGTCCAGCCCGAGTACGTGCTGAACGCTTATTGTCCTCTGAATTAAGTGGTGGCACGCATGCACAACAGTAGTGACGGCGATTAGTCAAGGTGCCGTATATGGAGATCAATCTATCCGTCTTCTCTATGTACATCTGGAAACGTGTCCTCCTCCACGACGCAGATATGGTGGATCTGGGATCCCGTCACGGACCCGAGAGAGGAGCTGCCGCTCCCGCTGCCGCCTTTGTAGACGAAGCTACCCTTCGTCCTCACATCTGGAACGCGGCCAAGCTACCCTCGTCCTCACACAGCTGGAATGCGGCCTTGGTCTGCGACAGTCGGGCGTGTTGCCTCGGAGGCACCGGCAACTGCGACCACCTGGACTACTTCCACGGCCGACCCTTCCTCGCTCGTGGTCTTGGGTGTCACACCACCCCTGACAACCGGAAGAAGTTCCGCGCAAGGTGGCGTCCAACTGAGCATCCGAGTCTCCCCTACCACTACCTGTCCGCGGTGTCACTTCGGATCCGAGTGTCTTTGTGTCTTCATGCATGATTTGGGCGGACGGCAAATGTTGTGATTCTCCTGCCCATGGAAACTAGTCCTTGGAACGCATCGTGCTCTTGGCCATGGAGGACGGCCGGCTGGGATTCTCCACCTGGTCGTGTTAGCCGTGCAGCATGGAAGCTTAAATCGCGAGTTCCTTAGTCAAGGTGGAACTGGGTCTTGGTAGTGGTAACATAAGCTTTATGGTGAGGCAAGTTTTGAGTATCAGGTTATTAGAGTGGCGACATTAGTTTGTTCTCCTTCAGGGATTCAACGTTATTGTTCATCACATCGATCTCGGCTTGTCTGTGTGTTTGTCCTAGTGCTTCTGAACTTTTATCCTCTACTAGCAAATATGCATGTGCGTTGTAACGGGAGACAAATACGTATTTTTCATCTGCTCTTCAACTGCAGGGACAACTTGTTCAATTTCATCCGAGTCATATATAGTCATCTTCCATAGTTATATTATATAATTCACTGTACTTAAAAATTATCCAAATCAAGTCATAAATGGTAACCTAAGGCTGAACAGGAATTATGGAAAACTAAAAAATTGTAAGAGATTTCAGAGTTGGACGACTTACTCTATCGACGGATTCGACGCTGAAATCGCGAACTGATCCGCTCAAGCACAGGGCCAACGGGATCACCCTGAACGCGAACTAGCGAACACGATCGTGATGGAAATTTAGAGCGCCGGCGGTGGAAGGCTTTCCATGGTTAGGCAACTCTAATATAGAATTAAGCAAGTGTCTAATATGTCTAATGTGTACTCGTCGATTAGGCTCCAATAAATTATTTTTGGTGACAGGAATACGTAAACGTAACCGAGTCCATCTCTTAGTTTTTTTTTAGAATGACACAGTACAACGCAGCGCTCACAACACGCACGCACACTCACCCTTATGAACACACGACGCGAACCCTACCCCTATGAGCACCTCCAAGGACTGAGCACCGGCAAATCTAGAGATTCTCGAAGTCACCATTGGCCCCCTCGTCGCCGACGGAACGCCGCTTACCACTTAATGCATAACGCCGAGAAATCCTGAAAACATCTCAGGAAAGGTGCGAGCACCAGGATTTCAACCTTGGTGGGTAGCGTCCCACTAGACGCAACCGTCCTACCATCGGACTGTTTTGGATCCTAGGGGCTGGACGATGGAAAGGTTGGAAGACGGACAGCGCATGAAAACAAAAAATAAACGGAAATCTGACAATCAATCTAAACCGTTGATGTCAATCCGATGGTTGACGAGGATCCTACGGTATGGAGGGTCTGGACGATGGAAAGGTTGGAAGAAAAATAAACAGGAAATCTGACAATCAATCTAAACCGTTGATGTCAATCCGATGGTTCACGAGGATCCTACGGTATGGAGGGGAGACGACACAAATTTCTTCGCTTTATTAGTAGGTATAAATATTGGAAGCCTATGGCATGAAAAATGTTTCGTGATCATGTAAAACTTCGTTCGAGTAAATAAAAATTAAAATGGAAAAAAAATCTAAAATCACGTAACATGTTAAACTTCGCCGCTTCAAGGGGTCTGTCTTAGCTCCAATTCTAAGTACTATGGCGGAGTCGTTTGACATCTCCTAGCGACTTCGGAGGCGAAACCTAGCCGCCGCCACTAGCCCTCCCCTCTCTTGTCCCACCCCGCGCCGTCGAGGAGATCGGCCGGAAGTCCGCGCTGCCCCTAGGATGGCGACTCGCGGGACCTTGTGTCGTGGTGACCGCTTGCTCGTGCCGGATCTTGGCGGGGATCGACGGTGGGGCACAATGGCGGCGGCCTTGTGGAGGTTGCGGCGTGCCTCTCCCCTCGGGCGAACTTTCACAGCTCGACGGCCGCCGAGGCGGATCCGCACCTCCCCCGGTCCGATCCGCCTTCCCCTCGGATTGGTGGTCACGGGCGGTACAAAGCGCCGTGTTGTATTCGGGGCGGCAGCTTGCTCCAGCGGGATGGCATGCCTATGGGTTGGATCCAAGCCGCCGTTGGATCCAAACCCCACACCGCGCTGCAACGATGGCGCATCTCTCGGCGCGTGGCTGTGGCCGCGCTCGCCCTCTACATGCGCGCGCGGGGCCGTGGTGAGGTGCCCTCCCGTCCATCGGTCTCCTCGTCGCGGTAGTTCTGGTGAAAACCATGCCCGGTGGGCCAGCGGCGGTGGCGCAATGTGTCACGATCTTCTTGGACACGCCGCCGGAAGGTGCTACTCACCGAAGAGAGGGGGACAGGTCCCGTGACTAAAGTCCTCGTGCACTTCTCCAACATTGATGGCATCTCAAGCTGTCATTCCCTTCTTGAAGGCCTTGTTGGAGCACGTATGTGGTGTCGCCCTCTCGTTGACCTGTTCTATTGACAGGTGTTTTGGCTGGGAGGTTGGAGTCCCTAGCCGAGGATCCGTGTTCGCGGTGTTCACGGTGAAGGAAGGCGCCAAGAGAAGATCATTGGCGTGGTGATCGGAGAGCCTCGCAACTGCTTGGTAGAGTTCAACCCACTAAAGGTGTGAGCGTATGTGGCTCTCCTACGAAATTGGCAACGAGGCCGGCGTGGCAGATGGTGGTTAGCAGATGTGCGTTGCTGAAGTGACCTACGTGTTTTTTGGCGCCGGATGGTCGCGGACGCTAAGTAGGTTTTTCTCGACCGTAACAAGAGGACTCGGTGGTACCGACTGTTTTAGACAGCTAGGTTGCTGAAATCTATAGTCTTGTGGCGTGTGTTTGTGGTGTAATAATGAATAGCTATATGTATTTTTCGATGCGCAGGCTGGGATATCAATATATTCCCTTTCTAAAAAACATGTTAAACTTCGTTCAACCTTGAATTTAAATAAAATAAAAAAAAATCTAATATCACTTGAGCCTTCAATTCAACATATAAGAGGTTAAAACGTAGTGTCGCCCACTGCTTCATCTCTCTGAAATTCTCGAGCGACCTGGCTCCCCAAAGTCGTGGTCAGCCAAACCCCATTGCTGTGCCCACTGCCGTCCTAGATTCATCTCTAAAAACGTAGTTTCCTAAAAAATACTTTTATATTTCATTTTATAAATACTTAATTAATAGTAAAAAGTACGGTCAAAATTCTTTATTAAAGACAATGTCGGTTCCACAATGACTTATTTTAAGAAATTGGATGGAGTATTTGCTTGTGGGACCGGCTGCCCAGTCCCTGCCCTTCACACGACAACCGGCATTCCCGGACAGGTCTACAACTTCTCATACTTGCCCCATGGAGGCTGTCATCGTAGATTCATCTCTAAATGTAATTTAATATTAATACATTTTTATTTCATTTAGCTCAACTTCCCATGCGGCATCATAGATCCTTGAGGAGGCTGCTACCCATCTCGAGCCCGACTGCCTCCCTCCACCCCTGTGTGCCTTGCTCAACCCCTCAATGGCGGCTATGAGAAGACATCCCGTGGTGGATCCATGAGCACCACACAAATTAGTTGCATGGTGGTCTCCTCCACCCAGCAGGTGACTTGCTGACTGTGGCTCGTCTGCACATCCCTAGGGCGCCCCAACTATGTGCCTCCCTCTGTATCTACAATGAATTTTGAGATGTTGCAACAATCAATTTTTAATGTTGCAACAATCGGTTTTTGAAATTTGCAACAATGAATTTAACATGTTTCAACATGTTTTATTCGATGTTACAACTATCAATTTTATGGATGTTATTATAGTCAATTTTAAGTTGTCACAATCTGGGATTTGAGTTGTTGCTACCGACGATTTGCCATGTTGCAACATATATATTTGAGTAGATTTTGTGGTTGTTGCAACAGTTTTTCGTGATGTTGCTGCCTCTACCAACTCCTAGTCAGTCGCAGCCAACCCTGGGCATACCAAACGCAGTCGTGAGCGCGGATCCATGTGGGCCTTGGCTTTGAATGCTATGCAGGTGGCGCAGATGGGGGCAGGGTGCCGCGGGAGGTACATCCCGAGGACATGTGCACTACTACAGAATTGAACTTGCATGGTGTTTAGTTTTTTTTATTTTTCGCGGGCGGCATTTAGAAAACCGCCACGCGAAAATAGTTGGCCCGGCAGCCCCCCGTCGTGGGAATGCCCGCCACGGTTATCGATATCGGGCGGGCATTGTAAAAAGTCCGCCACGGTTAATCTCTATTTTCCGCGGGCGGCATTGTAAAAAGTCCGCCACGCTAAAATCGATTAACCGCGGGCGGACTTTTAACAATGCCCGCCACGGAAAATCAAAGCCCAGTAGCCAGCCCATTAGGGTTTCTCCTCAACCCATCGTCGGACCGATATTATAGCCTACTATATCTACAACACTTAAACGTTTCACCCCCTCCTCCACTTCCTCTCTCTCTCGGTCCATTAGCCCGGCGCCCTCCTCTCTAACTCCCCGCCCCCTCCTCGATCTCAAGGCCAATGCCATCATCCTTCCTCCGCCTCGCCCCCGTCACCAAGCACCGCGTCGGCATCCTCCCCGAGGCGCTGGCGGGCTCGATCCGGCGGCGGCGCTGGATCCCGGCGGTAGAGCGGATCCCGCGCGGCCGGATCCCGCGAAGCGGATCCCGCGGACGGAAAGGCGGGCGCTGATCCCGGCTGGGCGGCGGAGCCGATCCCGCGGTCGGAAAGCAGATCCCGACGAGCCCATGCGCGGCGCGTTGCGTGGCCCGTGGTCCGCCTTCTTCGGGCGCGGGCGGAGCGGGCGCAAGGGGCTCCCGAAAGCCCCCGCAGCGGCGGCGGTCGCCCCGGGCGAAGCGCATGGCGGCGCGTCGCCCCCGCTTCCTCCCGCCGGCCGCGAAGCACCACCTCCCGACGGCGGCCCTCCTTCTCAGGGGCCGCTGAGGACGGCGGCCCTCCTTCTCCGGGGCCGCGAGGACGGGCGGCCCTCCTTCTTTCCCCAGCGAGGACGGCGGCACTCCTCCTTCCCTTAGCCAGGACGACGGTTTCTCCGCCACGCCACCGCCCAAAGCACCATCCCGAGATCCGGCGGCGGCGCCAGAAACCCTAGCGGGTTTTGATTCGATTTTTATTTTTTTTATTTTTTATTCATTAACGCGGGCGGTTATTTTGTTCGCCACGGAAAATCGCCATTTTCCGTGACCCTTGGTCCGTGGCGGACAAAAAGCCCGCCACGGAAAATCGCTTTTTGTCCGCCATGCAAGTTCCTTTGTGTAGTAGTGGTGGCGGGGTTGCGAAGATGTGTGGTGTGGGGGTCTGTCGGGTAGGGGCGTCCGATGGATGCCATCGGACGCCCAAGCGCTTAGAACTACATAAACACGTGCATGTTGCATTTTTAAAAAGAGTGAAATGCACAAGTAGGTATATGAACCTGTCTTGCTGTGTCAAATAAGAAATTGAACAGGAAAATTATAAAAATCACCAATGCAATTATATAGATTCGCAGTAAATAAGTTTTAGATATAATAAAATCATTTTCAGCCAGAAAATTATACTGGAGTATATCAGCAGCAAAATAACATATATGAAAATTACAACACTTCACTACTTTCTCTAGCTATGATCATTTTCTTAAGCATTAGTAATTTCAGACAAGGGTAAACAAATTCACTTCAAGATCTGATTTGGATTTTGATGTCCTTATGCTCACAACTTGTGTTTTCAAGACACCATGTTGCAAGTGTATGCAACATACTGCATGTTCTAAACTAATATGTATCGAAAATCATAAACATGCAAAGTGGTATTCCTATACCTGGAGCTTGGAGGTCGGAGTGGAGAAGCTTATGTAAGGAACAACCACGCCGTTTCCACAGGAGTGGGATACCCTGGTAACTTGGCTAGAATTTATATCTATGCTGTATAACGCATCAGAAGTTCTTATGAACAGGACTCGGCTGTCCCCACCATCCGCAAAACCATTCACCTGGGGCTGCTTCTTCATGATGAGTGCACCAGAAGGCAGCACCTTACAAAGATCAATGGCTCTGGTCAGAACAAAACCAGCATCATCTCCATCGTCTGCACCAGCCACCTTTGACCATAGCTGTAGTTTGTTCTCCATGTTGACAACAAATCCCAGCCCACCATCATCATCAGTGATGACCACAATGCTTTGTTCCCACTGGCGGAATTTAGATGGTAGGGGAATCATAGAAAGTTGCCGTGTGGCCATATCATACTTCACGATCTTGTGGTTCACGATCCTTTTGTGATTCACAATACCGTGGTTCTCGATAAATTCGTTCTGGCTGTAGTGGACCAAGATATAGAGTGCACTCTGCACAAGGACGCCGGGCATACTATTGTACACATAGTTGATGCGGAAATTGGTGGCGAGGCCCTCACAAACAGTTACCTTGCTCCACGCATCCGCTTCAGATGAGTAGACGGACAGGTGCATGCCGTCATACTGGATGCCCATGGCAACAACAAGAAAAGGTCCTCGGCGGCAGTCGAGGTGGTCGCAGTCACCACGGGCGGTGGCGGCACAGGCCACGGATGCGATATCCAGGTAGAACGGTGGCTTGGGCAGGTCTCGCTGCTCGGCAGTCATGGGGTCCCACACGCAGAGGTCGCCATGGCTATTGCACAAACGGCGATCATGCCGGCAGAGCAGGATACGGCCGTGGCGGGCGTCGATGGCGCGCCAGCTGTAGCAGCCGTTGGCGGTGTGCGCAGGCCTGAAGGATGTCGTGGGGACAAACTTCGCTATCGGCACTCGAAGAATGTTTACTAAATTGATCCTGGTGTCCCTAGGCCTATCGTCGCGTCTGATCTTGCAGCTGTCGCCATAGAGCAATCCGAGGATGGGGAGTGCCCTGCGATGGAACTCGCGGAACCTGCGGTGGAACGCGGCGCCGCACACCAGCCGGCACCAGAGCTTGCAGACGAGGGCGGCGTGGACGAGGCTTGCCGGGTCGTCTGGTGGGAAGCGGAGGAGGATCTGTTCCACGAGCTCCTCCATCAGATGTGGCGGCGGCGGCGCCATACCTCGTCGACCTTGGTTGTTTGCACCGCGCGCTGGTGCGGAATAGATGGAACTAACTAGGGTTTTGTCATCAACAATGGGTTCGGCAGTTTATTTGCTGGCTTGCTGGTCCGTTCCAAGCAGATTTTTGGGCCAGGTTGACCGAAGTAGCGAACGAACCCAGCAACGCAACGATGGGTGGGCCGCAGCCCCTTCCCTCCTTTTCTGCGCGGAATGGATCCACTACATCTACATCGGAGGCCGGGAGGATTTCCTCGCCCCTTTCCCGACTCGTCCGTCGCTCGCTCGCTCGCGACTCGCGAGGACGTGCGAGACCGCCGCCGCCACCCCTGCTCCCGTCGCTGCCGCCCCTTCGCCGCCTCGCCATTCCATCGCTTCCGGCCCAACGCTGCTGCTCCCTGATCGAGTTTTGGCTCACCTCGCCTTTGCTCCCATCGCAGTTTGGCATCGAGTAGGTTTTGGCAGGGGCAGCTCGCTGTCGGGGAGGTTATCTCCATCGTTGCAGAGGTGAGGCCTCCCGTCGCTCACCTCTGCTCGCTGTCCGGGGCTGTCGGCCGCCACCGCAAGATCCAGAACATCCCCTGCATCGATCGAGGCGCGAGCACGTCTTCATTCACAGATTGGTACGTGTGTTCATTTCGTTTCCATGTAACCTCTCCGCAATGATTAATATGGCACAAATGATAGTGAGAGTGGAGTTCTCCTCGATCTCTTCTTAGCTGTAGAAGTAGAGCATCCTGTGGCCGTGGTTGTTTATCTATCGATCCCTGATGAGGCCATGAGGTAGTGCCTTATCTTCTGTTTGGATTTGGAAATTAATCTATTTTAATCATGAACTAATGGTACCGAAATTATGAGCTTGTGTGTGTAGCAGATAGGAGTTGTTATGCAGTCAACTAAACATTTTCATTCTATGATGGCATCTCTAATCTAGTACTAGTTTTCAAAGGATTAGAGAGTTTCCTATAGGCCTGGATGCTTGCTTGTCGTTCTTATTTTTCAGTAGCAGTAACAATGTGTATGAAGTCTTTCTAACTTGTCCACCTGACACTGAATTGAAAATGGCCTAGGAACTATAGTCATCTAGTAGCAGTACATATTGTTGGAGCAAACGATACCTGATGTGTTTCCAATGAATTAAAATTTTGTTACTTTGAGAATAAATAATCCAGCCACAATACTGTTGGTATGGTTGCCTGTTGCCACAATTCTACTTGCTGTTATGGTTTCAACATAGCGGTGACACAGTGCATAGGAAATATTGCTTGCTGATAACAGTATGTCTCAGCCTTTTATATATATAGTATGTCTCAGCCTTTCATATATATAGTTTCTCTACTTGTTTATATACTACTTGGTCTATAACTCACTTCTCCCCCCTCCTCAGGGCAAACCAACACCACCCTCCGCTGCCGATTAGCTACCCGTCCTGTCCCCGCCTCCAGCCGCCACCACCATGAAGGGCAAGGCCCCATCCACCATGAAGGGCAAGGCAGACACCAGGTAGGATAGGATCGGCGGAAACGATGGTTCCTCTTTTTTCGGTGCTCTTGGTTATATTTTTTATGCGGTTGCTGTTGTTGTTGCAGGCTCGGCCCGCGGGCGGTGCCGGGCAAGGGCAAGAAGGCGGCAGCCGGTAGGGGCGCCGCACGGGTGCCGGCAGGGGGCGCTTTCAGCAGGAGCCGGCATGGGCTTCAGGGGGGCTCCGGCAGGGGGCGCCCGGCAGGGGCCCGGGGGGCCGGCGTGGGGGGCGCCGGCAGGGGGCGCCGGCAGGGGCTTCGGCGGGGCTTTGGCAGGGGCGCCGTAGGGCCACCGGCGAGGACAAGGAGGCGGCCGCCAGAGGCAAGCCCGAGCCCCGCCCCTCCGCCCTCAAACTCTTTTCCCTGGTGAGATCTCCCTCCCCTCCGCGAGTCATTTTAGTGAGATCTACTCTTCTTTTTATTGCTAAGAGTCTTTGGATTCCTCCCATTATTGACCGTGCTGCGGCGTTTGTTTTTCTTTTCAGGACTGATTTCACGAAGGACTACAATGGCGATGTGGATGTGAACGTGAGTCACCTTCTATGTATTTTTCTGTGCTTTTGTACATGTCTTATTTTTTTCTTGTTGCATTGTTGGATCAGTTGAAAGTGAAACAGGAAGGGGCGAAGAAGTGGAGGGAAATGTCAATAAAAGTGAGTAGATCTCTAGTGCCTAGATTGACTTTGTTTTGTGTGGGTGATTATGCACAATGATATGGTTTTATTTGGTTGGATGGATCTAGTGGCTAATGTATATGATCTGTAACAATCATTAGGACAAGCAACCCTTCGAGGACGAAGCTCTTCGCTAGAAGGAGGCCTATTGGAAGGCAATGGAGGACTTTGAACAGGCAAAGGAGGCTAGAGCAAAGAAGGCTAGCGCAACGAAGGCTAAAACTGAGGTGGTTGAGTTGTTGGACGACGAGGTACCTCAAATCAATATATTTTCTGGATTTCTGGATATCTTCTTCATTGCCAATAATATTTGCTTATTTAGTACTAAATTATTCTATTTGATTTCTGCAGGACTACGAGGATGAGGACTAGGATGAGAAGTAAATCCCGTCCGAAGAAACTCCACAGTAAGGCCGATCAGGATCCTTGTCACCAAAAATAAAAGTAGCTAAACGTCTCACGCCAAAGAGCTCATTGGATGTATCTCCACTCTGCAGGTCACTTCCACCAATCAGCTAACTTAGCACTCAGGATTGTCAACTGAGTGACCACGAGCTCCTAGATTTCATGATGCATGTGTCTAACTTTTCTAAGTTGCTGAACAAATGAGGTTTGATCGTTTACAGTCGCCTGATATTTTGTTCTGTTGTCAGTCAACTAGATTAGTGGTTGTGGTGGCTATGGTTGTTTGTGATGCAAGTGGTTGTTTATGTGCTGTGGCTGTGGCTGTCACTGGCATCGTGGCAGACTGGCAGACGATATCGACTGGAAGTTGCAGGGCGTGGAGAAGAAGCTACCGCCGGATTCAATCTGACTCGAGGGAGGCTTGAAGCCGCTGGAGATGGGTGAGGACTGAGGAGCAGCTGTCACGTGGAGCGGGAGGTCCAGCCATGCCATGCCATTGATAGACGGACGGCGAACAACATCATCGCTACGCTGCACCTGGCCACCACTACCAACAAGGAGCTCGGGATCATCGCCAACGCCATCGAGTTGTAGGCGACCGCGCCAGAGTGGAGCCTCCACTATGGCATCATGAGGGACTTCCACCGCTACTACATCCCTGCTGCTTCGGAGCTTCTCCAGAACTTCCCCGCCGAGGAGGGCGCCCCACCGCATGGTGTAGCAGTGGGCTTCCACCTCCCCAGCAGTCCAAGAGAAGACCAGGCGTTTCCAGCGAGCGTCCTCCTACTACAGGCGTGCCCGGACAACAAGGTCGAGGGCGCCACCGTCCTCCTCTTTGACAACAACGGCGATGTCTTCTTCCGCGATCGACAACGTCACCGTCGGCGCACCGTGGACACAGGAGCCCCAGATGGGGCCGCCCGTGCAGACGCCAAGCGACCTCCTCTACGGCCACCTCCTCGACTTTGCCTCGTCGCCACCTTCGTCGCTTCGACATGTGTTCTACAGGCACATTCACGCGAAGGATACCGTGCCGACGACCTACGCCTACACGACTCCTCCAGTGACACGCCAGATGCTCGAGCTCGACACCCTCGCCAGCACCACCGTCATGCGGCGTGCTTGGGCGGAGCGGCCCTTCGTGCAGCCCCCATCGAGCTACAAGTTGAGCCGTTTGCCGGCGACCTGCACCTCGACTTCTCCTTTACCGACAACGCCACCGTCTCGCAACGGCGACAACGACAAGTCGGGTCCTCTCATCCTCTACTTCGGTCCGGGCATCGTCACTTCCCCAATCGGCATCCCCTTTGCCACCACCTGGTGGGTTGGGCGGCACGTGGATGCGCCGCCTCGTCGAACGGTGGGGAAATGTCATGAACCGGGATTGGGCCAGCCCGGGACGGGCTAAACGGGCCTGAAGTGGTCGCGGCCGCCCACAAGGGGGCTGGGGCGCAGCAAGGTTGGGCCCGGCGCCGCCGCCGCCCGCCGCCTCCGTGTCCAACTCTGCTTCGCCGTCTTCAAGTTAGGATGATCTTAGGCTTTTGGTGTGTAAAAGAGGATATTCCAATCTATAAGGAAGACCCTTATTAGGAAATAAATAAATATTGCTTGTAAAAGGTATTCCATTTATATAAGGAAACCTTATAGGAGATTGCTTAGATTACAAGTCTCACTAGCCGGGCTATATAAGCAGAGGCATGTAATCTCTTTGGGGATAAGCAAGCAATGAAAATAGTTCCTATCTACCTCGCTCCTGCCCCCCCACCGCCTCCTCCTTCCCGCGCGCCGCCGCCGCCCGCCCATGACGCGTCGCGCCATGCCCGCGCAAGAACCGCTCCTACCGCCCGTCGCCGCGCAGCTCCCCTCCCCCCTCCACCACGGCACCACCGCTCCTCGTTGCTGCCCGCGTCGCCGCCATCATCGTCAGAAACAGCCGCTCCTCACGGCACCTTCACCGCCCCAACGGTCGTGAATCACGTGTCACAGCCGCCCCAATCTAACCGGCTACGTGACAGGATTCCAGGTCGTGAAGATCGAAATCAAGCCTTCATGAACGATCACAGCTATTTGTGCTATCACTGCTTGTTGAAACCACGAACCAATGGTGATATATTTATCTAAAACAAGTAACAATGATGAGCCAACAGTGAATGTTAGTTTTGTAGTACTGGGGGCAGAGCTGGGCGGTATGTGGTGGCCATGGGGAGACAAAGCCGGGCTAGGATCGGGGGGGGGGTTGGCAGAAAGCCTATGGCAATGGAGCCTATGGCAATGGAGAACTACGGTAGCAATAAAAATGGGGGCTCCTAGAAGGGCACGAATGAATGAAGAATGGATGGGGGTCTGGGCCTCTCAAATTTGAGATCCCAAGTAGGAGCCTGGTCAGAGGGGGTTTTTTTTTTTTTTTGCTTCGGCCCTCACATTTGGTTTTGACGGACATAGCCGGATGGTGGCAGCGTGGGGAAGACAAAGTTATGTAGGGCCGGGGTGGAAAGCCTGAAGCGATGGAGAACTATCGTAGCAATAGAATGAGGGCTCCTAGAAGGGCTTGAAAGAAGGATGGGTAGGGGATTTGAGGGCCTCTCGAATTTGAGGTCCCTAATTGGAGACTTTTTTTTTTCTACGTCAGCCCTCACATTTGGTTTTAATGAAGCCTCAACCAGGGGCCATACTGAAGTTGCTATTATAAAGCAAGGAACTTCTTACAGCCCATTATGCCCCGAGCCCAAGAGGGGCCTCGCGTGTGGGCACAAGAGGGCGGCAGCCCTGCTACCGCGGCGGCCGCCGCCAGCCGTCGTCTTCATCATCAAGTTATCTTAGGCCATAATTATTTAGGAAATAAAATAGAATTACTTCATCCCAAGTCTTTCTCGGACTATAAATACAAGGGAGATGCAGTTGAATCTTAATCAGAAAATAAAGGGGTAACTCCCAATAGCTTCGGTCTTCATCTCTCTCTCTCTCCAACCCTAGCGCGCGGCGCCGCCGCCATCATCATCAGCGCGCTGCTGCCGCCGCCCCCGACTGCGCGTGTGCACGCCGCTCCCTCGTCGCCGAACGCCGCCACCACCACCTCCAACGCTGCAGGCGGCTGATGATCCTTGGTCCACCGCTCCTATGAGCACGAAGGTGATTAGTTCCAAATGGGGTGTATGCTGCAAAATAATATGCTGATGGTAAAAGATAGTAAGGTGTAAGGCAAGATCGGTAGCCAAAGAGTATATGTGTCCAAATATATGGAATTATGGTGAAACAATTGTGTCAGTCCCTTCAATAGATGAGCACGGACTGAAAATTGATCGATCTCCTGTGCGACTGACTCTGATTGGCCAAAATAAAAACTTCTATTTGACAACCACAAAACAAAAAACATGCATGGGGAGATTTTTTTCACAAGGAGGTAAAAGATTTGTCATGTGTTTTATTTGTGAGAACAGGAAAAATGAAAAGCACCCCTCTCGTCTCTCCGGCTTCAAAGAAAAGAAATAGTTGGAAAGAGTTTTTAAGGAACGTGATTGACAAATCAAAGCTATATATATAATCTGAGGAACCAAATTAATAAAGCTTCCAAAACTGAAACTTGAGGGACCGTCCAGCATAGTCTATTTCGCTGGTTTGAACAGAGACTTTTCAGCCAGGTTACTTGTATTAGAACCATTTATTGGGACCTACTACTTTTTTGTAGTTCAAAAGCAATCTGGTGAACAGCTTGTGAGAGAAGGTGTTGATCGAGTCATCAAAAAGAAAAAGTTGCAATGTAGCAGTCAGTGCAGTCGGTGTCAATACTAGTCGTTATTCGTCCATTCAGACACGGTACAAAACCACATCAAAGTTTAACTTACGTTCACGTCTAGCTTGGAGATCTGTCAGTGCTGAGGAGAGGAACCGTGTGACCCAGGCCAAGGAAAGCAACGGAACAACCGTGTCCTTTGCTCATGCGCGTTGAGCAAGTCCATTATAAATGATGCAGAGCAACGTGCCTGGATCAGAGTACTTGACTTGACTGGCCCCAGTCGTCTCATCTGTCCATTATAAATAGTAAACAAAATTGGTAAGCTTGTAAAAGGAAGATACTTTTTTGTGAAAGATGATAAAGCAAGGAACTTGCTAATAGGATGGCCTGTCAGGTTAGCTACAGGCTTGGATTGAGCCCTGTCCAATGGTTCTTCACCATCTTCCTGATAGCCATATTGTTAGCAAGAGGTTGGGGAAACTGGAAGAATCGCGCACCAGAATTTGGGGGAAAAGGAGGAACGGCGAAGAACAGAAGCGAACAGCAGAAAAAGGCGAAGAAGAACGACGATGAATATTAAGTTCAGAGTAGTTTTGGGTTTCAAAATCGATCCTGGCCGCAGCCGGGTTCGCTCACTTAAGTACAGAGCATTCAGCTCTTTCACGCGCACAGGCGGAGCTCAGATTGGGCTCAACGTTTACCTTCTCTAGGCCCATTGCTCTCCAACGAATCTCGGGTTGGGCCTCCTAGTCCTGGTGGTAATGCTCGGCCCATCATGGCCGACTTCTTCATCAGGAGCAGAGGTAGTAGTCTTGACATTCCCCCTCCCTTGGAACACTGCATGTCCCCAGGCAGTGGCGCGAGGGAATTCTTGACGCAGGGAGTCATAATCTTCCCAGGTTGCAAGCTCCACCGGCAGGTTGTTCCATTTTACCAGGACCTGAGCAACAGATGAAGCACCCCGAAGCACCGAGCGAGTATCCAGGACAGACTCGGGAGCAAGATGTATGGCAAAATCAGATGGCATAGTTGGGACAACGTGGTGATTCTTACCGACAGCCTTCTTGAGATGGGAGACGTGGAACACCGGGTGAAGCAGAGAATGGGGTGGTAAGTCCAGCTTATAGGCCACGCTGCCAATGCGTTCCAGGACACGGTATGGACCAAAGAAGCGAAAACAGAGCTTATGGTGAGACCTGGGAGCCAATGAAGTCTGGACATACGGTTGAATCTTCAGATAGACCAAATCCCCAACAGCGAATTCCCGTTCAGAACGAGCTTGGTCGGCTTGCTTCTTCATCCGTAGTTTAGCCCGGTTAAGGTGCTGCTTGAGAAGTTGGTCCTGAAACTGACGGCCTTCAGACCACAGTACCACATCGCGATTGGTAGCCCGGGTAGGATCAATGGCCAGAAAACGAGGCTGATACCCATACAATGCTTCGAAAGGTGAGCAGCCAATAGCAGAGTGCGTGCTAGAATTGTACTAGAACTCGGCATTGTCCAACCAGTCACTCCATTTTGATGGACAGGCATGTACAAAGCACCGGAGATAGGTCTCAATGCATTGGTTAACCCTCTCCGTTTGGCCGTCGGATTGTGGGTGGTAGGAAGTGCTTCGACAGAGCTGAACATCAGTCAATTCAAACAGCTCATTCCAAAAGTTGCAAGTAAAAACGGTGTCCCGGTCAGAAACGAGCTTCAATGGAAGACCATGGTGCCTGTAGACATGGTGGAAGAAGGCCTTCGCCACTGACGCTGCTGTATAAGGATGCCTCAGCGGTATGAAGTGGCTATATTTAGTGAAAAGGTCAACAACCACTAGCATACAGTTGAATGACTGGGACACAGGCAAGCCTTCCACGAAGTCCATCGAGACGACTTGCCAAGCTGAACCAGGGACAGGCAACGGCTGTAGTAAACCAGGTGACTTGGCACGATCATGCTTGGACTGTTGACAAACGTAACAGGCCTTGACGAATTCATGTACAGACCTTGCGCATGCCCTTCCAGGCGAAACACCGCTTCAATCTCATACAGGTGACAGGGATACCAGAATGGCCGGCCCAGGCAGAAGAGTGGAACTGACCAATGAGTTTTTGATGTAACTCCAGATCTTGACCAACCCAGACCCGATTCCGAAAACGCAACAAGCCAGACTGCAATGAGTAATCAGGAACAGCAGCAGGATCAATGGCCAATTTGGTGAGCAAAGCTGTAGCAAATGAATCTCCACGATAACTGGACTGAACAGCTGCCACCCAGGAAGGAATTAACTCTAAAATCGCCAGACAGAGATCAGGAGGGGTTGGATGCCGAGACATGGCGTCGGCCGCTCGATTGTCTGTTCCTGGGCGATAAACGATGCGGTACTGTAAGCCCAACAGCTTGGTGAACACGCGCTGCTGCCAATATGTGTGGAGGCGCTGCTCAGACAGTTGGGTGAGGCTTTTCTGATCCGTCAGGATGATGAACTCTTGAAACTGCAAATAAGCACACCAGGACTGAACTGCTAACAGAATCGCCATGTACTCCTTCTCGTAGGTGGACAACCCCTTTGACTTAGATCCAAGAGCCTTACTTAGGAATGCAAGGGGTGACCATCTTGCATCAATCTGGCGCCCACACCTTGATCAGATGCATCAGTCTCAACAGTAAATGGACGACTGAAGTCGGGAAGAGCCAGAACTGGAGAATTGCTCAAAGCAGATTTCAGAGTCTGAAAAGCAGTCTCATGAGCAGATGTCCAAATGAATAGGGAGTGCTTCTTCAAAAGTGTGGTCAGAGGCTTGGCAATGATGCCAAAGTGGCGCACGAAACGCCTGTAATATCCAGCCAGGCCGAGAAAAGAGCGTAAATCCTTGACGGACTGTGGAGAAGGCCAAGATGCAATAGCCCTGAAGCTTAGTGGGATCTGTCTCGACGCCCTGGGCACTGATAATGTGTCCCAAATAAGCAATACGACGTTTGGCAAAAGTGCACTTGGATTGCTTCAACTTCCAATTATCGGCTGCCAACAACTCAAAGACAATGCGAAGATGTTGTATGTGCTCTTCCAAAGTGCTGCTGTAAACTAAGATGTCATCGAAGAACACTAAGGCGAAGATACGTAGACAGGGCTTCAGAGTTGTGTTCATTGCATCTTGAAATGTTCCCGGGGCACCAGTCAAGCCGAATGACATCACATTGAATTCAAATTGCCCAAAATGGGTCTGAAATGCAGTCTTATATTCCTCACCGGACTGCATTCTGATTTGGTGGAATCCTGACTGCAGGTCCAAAGTACTGAAATAAGAAGATCCCTTGAGTTCATCCAATAACTCTTCAATGATGGGAACTGGATATTTCCCCTTAATAGTGATTGCATTCAACTGCCTGTAGTCAACACAAAATCTCCATGACTGGTCCTTCTTCTTTACCAAGAGAACAGGTGAGGCAAAGGGGGAAGTGCTCTTCGAATAATGCCCTGTTCCAACATAGCTGTCACCTGTTTCTCAATCTCAGATTTTAGAGCAGGAGGATATCGATATGGCCTGACAAATATTGGCTGAGCACCCTGAATCAAGGGAATATTGTGATCACAGTGTCTCCTTGGAGGTAAAGTATCAATGGGCTTGAAAAGATGCTCAAATTCAGCAATCAAACTCTGAACATCTGGAGATATGTCCTCACTTGTATCAGCTGCCACATCAGAAATCATGGAAAGCTGAATAATAGAACCCACTGGTAATTCATGTCCCTCTCCCAACAGTAATGCAAAAGAGTCTCCATAAGGAATAGATAACCATTTGTGCTCCCAGTGAACTTGCATTGGACTGAAACTGCCAAGCCAATCCAGCCCCAAAATCATATCATAAGATGAGAGAGGTAAGATTTTGAGATCAGTAGTGAACTGAAACCCCTGTACTTCCCACACTGCAGCTGGAATATGGTGAGTACAGGACAGCAATGTTCCATTAGCCACTTGCACAGAAATAGGCTGATCCAGAGGTTCCATACCAGACAAAGAATTAGCCACAGAAGCACTGAGAAAAGTACTGGAACTGCCCGAGTCAATCAAAATTGACAGAGGTGTGTCTTGAAACTTGCCGGACAAACATAAGGTCTTGACTGCAGCAACTCCTGCCATGGCCGCGAGAGATAAATGCATATTAATCTGAGCTTCAGGAGGTGTAGGAGGATCTGTAAAGTCAGGAACATCACAATCTGGAAATATGTCCAAAATCTCCTGCACAAGATGTAATTGAACTGTAGCACTGCAACGGTGTTCCCTGCTCCATTTGGACCCACAGCGCATACATAGACCTTGAGCCCGGCGTGATGCACGAAGAGCTCTGAATTTGTCTTCAGTGGATGATACATTACTGACAGGAGTCGTTGGAGAATTCCAATCACCAGATTTGGCTGGAGCAGGCAGAGCTGGTCCTGACGACCCAGCTGACTTGGAATGAAAATCCCAACGGCGCACAAAGCTTCCACGAGCACCCGCCGACTCCTCCTGCAAACGGGCAAGGACGCAAGCAGTATCCAGAGAATCGGGGCGATGCAGAATAAGAACGGATTGAATATCCTCCCTAAGCCCCTCCACAAATCTAGACACATAGTACATAGGATCTGGGTGTTTAGCATAGGCTGAGAGGTCATCCACTAAACCCACGTACTCGTTGATATAGTCATCAACAGTACCAGTCATCCTAATCTGGAAGAAACGACGCAACAATGACTCATGCTCATCCTTAGCAAATCGGAGCAATAGCTTAGCACAAAAAGCATCCCAAGTCAGAGAATCGAGATGATCCTCGACAGAAGATAACCAACGTTTGGCAGGACCGTGGAAATGCATAGTTGCAGCATCAATCCACACCTCAGACTCGACTCGATACAGCTTGAAGTAATGTAGAGCCTGTTTAATCCACAGCTTGCAATGATCACCCTCAAAACGAGGAAAATCAAACTTAGGCAACCTCCCTGACTGAATCCCACTGGAACCCCCGTAGTACTCAAACTCCCTATGTTTGGACTCAGATAATGGAGGTGGCGGGCGTGGAGGGGGCTGAAACGAAAGAGGAGGAGGATGACATACCCTGAGTGAGTGGTGGCGTCAGAGTGGTAACCACTCCGAAGCCACCCTGCTCGACGCGGTGCCCATTGGGCTGGTAGGCCGCTGATCCCGCAGGTGGGCGCGGGGCAGCCTGGAAGTCGCGCGACGGTGGCCTAAATGACGGCGACTGTACGGCAGACTGCAGTGGTGTTGCTGGCTTGATGACGAAGAACGGCTCGCGCGGAGAAGACGGTGCGGATGATGACTTGCCCTCCGGCTTGGCGGCGAAGACGCCGGGCTCCGTCGACGGCCCGTCCACCATGGTACGCTCCATGTACCGAGAGATCTTCCCGACCTCGAGCTTGAGGGAGGACAGCTTGCCCAGATCTGTGCGGAGATCGTCAACCTTCTCGTTCATCTTCGGACGCCATTCGTCGAGCACATGCACGGTGGACTCCAGAGTAGTGATGCGTGCGGATGCTTCAGCCTTCGCGGAATCCATCTTCGTGTCCATCTCATCCAACCTCTTGTTGACGCCATCGAAGCTCTTGACCATCTCATCGAAGAGGTGCTTCAGGTTAGGTTCCATGGCTCCTCGCGATTTCTGGTGGCGGGTGTAGTGGTGGTGGGGTGGGAATTGGGGATCCAGTGAAAGTGCCTCCACAAATCACGACTCGAGAGGGGAATCACGGGAAATCGAAAGCGAGCTGCAGTCCACAGACCTCGAATTCGATCTCGACCAACCCACTCAGTTGAGTGCTAGCGATCGATGGAATCGGCTCAAAACACAGAATCGAAAAGGGAAAACGAAGGTAATCCGAGGACCGGTGGCTCTGGTACCACTTGTTAGCAAGAGGTTGGGGAAACTGGAAGAATCGCGCACCAGAATTTGGGGGAAAAGGAGGAACGGCGAAGAACAGAAGCGAACAGCAGAAAAAGGCGAAGAAGAACGACGATGAATATTAAGTTCAGAGTAGTTTTGGGTTTCAAAATCGATCCTGGCCGCAGCCGGGTTCGCTCACTTAAGTACAGAGCATTCAGCTCTTTCACGCGCACAGGCGGAGCTCAGATTGGGCTCAACGTTTACCTTCTCTAGGCCCATTGCTCTCCAACGAATCTCGGGTTGGGCCTCCTAGTCCTGGTGGTAATGCTCGGCCCATCATGGCCGACTTCTTCATCAGGAGCAGAGGTAGTAGTACTGACACATATGCTCCCACGCCAAACCATGCACATGTTCCAGCAGCTCTAACCAGGATCGGAAGAGGGCAAGCTACACCTGGAACACTACTTTCCAGCAAATCAACCAGGGCCTTTTGTTCCACCGCCGTGACGATGTCAATTCGGTCACCTTGCAACCAGGCAGCCTCGGCTTCTACATGGAGAATTCCTCTCAGTTGGGGTTCAACTTGGCCGATCCTGGCTGGTTCGTCATCCCAAAGTGGTTTGATCCATGGAGGATGAGCCAACGCGATGACCAGAGCATCAACTTGCATGAGGCATCCTTCAGCATCGTCTTCACCTTAAGCGCAGTAAGCACCCCCACTGATTTTTGACATCCTTCCCAGACTTGAACCCTCCGACGGTAGTGGAGGTTTAAGACCCCGTAGCTATGAGCCTGTCCAGATCGAGAAATTGGACAGCACAACGTTTCATTCTGGAAGAACTATCCGGGTTACAACTGAATTTCAGCTAACTGAGGAAAACGACCCTAATCCAGCAAGATATAGTGTGCGGATCAATTATGATCGTGATGCACGCAACTTATCTGTCTACCTAGTCCGTGATGGAGATGTAGGAACAGATATACCTACTGCCGGAGCCGCCACCAGGCAGCTCGATGCCGGAGACACCCTGACTCCAGATGCCTTACTCTTTGCCATTTCATCCTCCATGGAGCAGCTCTTGCAACTCCACACCTGGAACTTTACCATCGAGGTCCCGGTAACTGAAGAGTCACAGGGGCCAAATACTGCCACCATAGTGTCTTCAGTCCTTGGATCAGCAGCGGCCACAGCCGCCATTGCTGCCGTTGTCTACTTCTACTTGAACTCCAAGTACAGGAGGTGGAAGAAAGACCTCGACAAGCTCTCTAAGACCATGCAGAGCCTCCCCGGTGTGCCTATGCAGGTTGACTTCGCTGACATAAAAAGGGCCACCAACAACTTCCATGAAACCATGAGGCTAGGACAAGGCGGATTCGGCGCAGTTTACAGGTGCAAGCTTCCTTCACCGAAGAAGGGAGAGCTCATGGAGGTTGCCGTCAAGAAGTTCACTAGGGCTGACAACCGGGGCTATGAAGACTTCCTTGCTGAGGTTAGCATCATCAACCGCCTCCGCCACAAAAATATTGTTCCTCTCGTTGGTAAGCCTCCTTGTGCTATATATTCTTCTCTGTGATAATCTGTCGTTGTTTTGTTAGCATGTCTGAAAAATGTAGCAATTAAAAAAATCATCTAATGTTCTTACTTTTCATTTGCATGTAATTTATGCTGGCAAACATAATCAGGATGGTCTTACACTAGAGGAGAGCCCATTCTTATCTATGAGTACATGCCCAATGGTAGCCTGGACCAACATCTGTTCCGTAGGAGCGGTGATGAGCAACGGCAAGCAACTTGTATGAGCCAGTGGGGGACTCGCTACAACCTGGTCAAGGACATTGCGACCGGGCTACAGTATGTTCACCATGAGTATGAGCCTATGGTGCTCCACCGCGACATCAAGGCGAGCAACATCATGATCGATTTCACCTTCCAAGGACGGATTGGGGACTTTGGGCTGGCCTGTGTTTTGGCCAACGGCAAGGACTCCTACACTGACTATGGTGCCCCTGGAACCCTCGGCTTCAGAGCGCCAGAGTATGTGTACAACGGCAAGGCCACTAGGAAGACAGACATCTTTGCCTTTGGAGTGCTCGTCCTTGAGATTGTTACAGGAAAGAGGGCAGTTGGCAAAGATGTGCAGTTTGGACATGTTACAGACTGGGTCTGGAAACTTCATGCGGAGGGTAACCTACTTGCTGCTGTTGATGTTGTGCTTACCACTGCCAGTGAGTTTGATGCCAGTGAGGCCATACGGCAACTGCAGCTTGGCATGGCGTGCAGTAGCCCAAACCCATCTGATCGTCCAAGTATGGCGGATGCGGTGCAGATCATCAGCAAGTCAGCACCGGCACCCAACATCCCTCTTTCCAAGCCGCCGCTCGTGTGGCCACCAGAAGGTTGGGGCGACCCGTCATCGACCTCCGATTATAGCATGTCGTCCACTAGTAACTTCAACACCACCTCGACATTCATGGTTGAGATGACGGCGGGGACGGAAGATATCTCCTCTGAACATGAACACGACAGATTCATCACCAGTTATCCCAGAAGGAAGAAGGTATTTGCAGGACACCACCTCCGTTTATCACTCTGAAGTCTGAACATGACTTGATCTGCAGCCGAGCTCTACTGACGAAACCACAATACATCTGCACATGTGCTCCATCGTGCTGTATTGTGTGCAACTTTTTCTAGTAATAATATATGTATTCTTTGTTGGAAGCACAGTTGGTTCGTTCACTAGCCAGTAATTAGTATGTACTACTCCTAGATAATAGTACAGTGGTATGTAGGAATAATCTGTTTAGTTAGTGAGAATTGAAAACAGAATAGGCTGGGTTGGTATCAGTGGCAAGAAATATATCATATCACCTGGATGATGATCAAGCCGACCACAGGATCTCTTCTCCTCAGTGCCCTGTAGCATGCTTGCCGTGATCAATGACTCCAAGCCAAACATCTGCATTAGACATCCATGAAAACCTTTACTATGGCATTTCGTCGAGCACTTGATCGACTGAAAATTTGGAACCGTGTCTGGAGAAAAGACGGCGACAAAACAATACTTAGAGAAATGTTTACGAAGGCAGACAGAGGTGGTTCGTGTGAAGTATGCGAATTGAGAGGGAGACCTTGACGTAGGGGGATCGGAAGCTCCTGCCTCGCGAAAACCTGCCGGGTCAGCAGGCCCAGAGCCAGGCCACAGGGGCGCCGCTCGCGGAGGAGGGGGTGAGTGGTGAGGTTCGCCCCAGCGTCGTCGTTGTCACCTCATCGCACGACCAGGCGCTGGGCGAGTGCGCGCCGCACCATCACACGCCGGCGCCGGCGCTGGGCGCAGCCGAAGGTCCCATGGCGCGCCGGCCGGCGTCGCCGAAGGCATTTGCTCCGCGGGTGTCATTACTAGTACTGGGTCAAGACCCCTGTTTTTAAATAGCCCGCTATAGCTCGCTACATAGCCCGCGGGTGCCGCTATTTCGTTCATGTACAATTTAGCCGCTATAGCTCGCTATAGCCCGCTATTAGCTCCCGCTATTTTTACTGAGCAAATCGCTAAACACCCTTAGCCCGCTATTTAAAACTATGCCCAAGACATGGTCGTTCCCCGTCGCCGACGTCATGTGGAATTACTGGCCCATGACGATTTGCTCTTTGGTTTTTTATGTATATTTATTATTGATTCAGATTTATTTATTTTTTATATTTTCATAAGTACTGTTCCCCTGCCTTTTACTATTTATTTATTTATTTATATTTTTTATAAATATATAAATAAATAGTTGTCGATATCGTATAGCTTTAGGGTGAATTCATGAACTTCTGTGGTACAATACAACTTTTTTAGCTATCTTTTTTAACATCTTGTGGAAATGTTGAATCAGATTCACAACACACAAAAAGTAAATCATATTCATTAAACTCTTTAAAGGTGCTCTCTTACCTCTCAGGTGAAATCACTATTTAAACAAATTCGGTGTACCTTTAATTTAAATGAATCATCAGAAAGTGTAAGTCGTGTAAACTTAAATACCATATAAATTTTATATCTTATTTATGCACAGGTTTAAGTTGTACTAGTTTGAGCAACCATCAGCGAGCATGCAGTGGTGCAGCTCTCCTGCATTTTCAAGCGACCAAAGTTTTTGCTTCTGTGTTGTCAAAAATAAAAAGTTTTGCTTCTATCATAATCAATTAGTACATAGTTGTGTCTATTAGGAAGCTTATTGTACTCTCTCTATCCTAGGATATAAGTCGTAACCACTTTTTATTTATATCCCATTATATAAGGTGCATCCTCTTTAGAGACACATAATATTATACTAGTGTTGAGAGAGAATTAAATATGTTTCTTCATCTTAAACCCAGAGTTTATGCCTTATATCCTCGTAGGGGAGTAATATAGAAGAGTATGTTTCCATGGTCATTTAGCCTGTTTATCTTCGTGAACAAACAAGTCTAAATGGGTTAGTTTTAGTGGAATTTCGAGATCGCTTACTGTGTAATTTCTCAATGTTCATCAAGTCTGGGGCTTCTTGATATAATTTTCTAATAATTTGAAGATGTAGTTTCAGCATCTTCCCTTTGCTAAGTACAATATCCCATTTTCTGTCATTCAGGGAACCTTTTCGTCTGCTGTTGTTGTTCCAGCATCCTGAATGGTGAAACATGTTCCTTGGAGATCTGCACATGGTAACCTATCTTTACATAGGTCAGAACTACAAATGTGCTTCAGCACCGGGTCTGCAAGATATGGACGACCTTTTTCTTTTCCAAATACAACCCAGTCAAGGAAATGGAGGCATGAAAGACAGACCCTCTGCAGTATGGAAATGAGTGCTACCAGTGCATACAAAAATAGTCTTTACTATTTTGGGTCCTACTACCTCTTTTTGCAAGGAATGTCAAAAAATCAATCAAATAACTCATTCGTAAAATCACATTCAAGTTAGGTAATTCCCTTCTCTGTTTGCACGCTAAAAGTAAAAGAAGAAAATTTTCCACAACATTAATTCCATGGCACACTTTTGTACATGAGTTCATATCATTCTAATAATTTGATCGCTAACTCAAGTTCACAAGTAGAAAACGAGTACAATCCTCATTTAGTTACCATCATCCAGATGAGCCCAAGACAGCGCTTCAAACTAAGTAGAAAGCTACTGGTTACAGAGTACAGGTACTACTAGTTATTCTCAATACCAAAGATTCAGAATGCATTTAGGCCTCAGAACAAGGCCAGCATAGCAGCAAAATCATGAGATAACTGTAAGTAATCTCCTTAATTTAGAAGCCCTTGCACTCTCCTGGCCTCTCATCTCTAGACACCGCAACATCAGTTGTTGGTTCATCATATGTACAGACCACAACACTAGCTCCATGTCCCACATCTGTGGAGACCGTTCCAGGTGCTGCACAAGAAACACATATACAAAATATGAGAAATTGATGCTAGCAATTTACATTGGGTCTACACAAACCACTAAATGTCATGAAGTTGCCATTTTTTTGCCAACAAAATAGAGCCGATTTTACTATCCGGCCAGTTAATGGTCACAGATAGCACAACATCATTAAGATGAACTCAAACTAGTCCATATATAGGAACGCATCACATTTATATTTCTACAATGTTATTACATCAAGTGACATTAGCATACATGAGATGATTAAGGAACATATACCATTAAAGGTTGGCATGAGGCTAATATATAGGTTGCTGTTGGAGTATATAATCTGGTTTTTACATGAGGTTAAGATGTCAGACTTTGCTCCATGCAAAAAAAAAAAAGGAAAAAGTAAGAAAAAAAGATAACATTATGTTTCGATTTGGGGTCCATATACAATCAACCATATATTTTCATGCTGAACTAATACTTGCTGTGCAAATGGGCAAACTAAAAGGCAATCAAGTATGTACCTGGACTGCAGAAGCTCACGTAGGGAACAATATTGTGAAACGAGCAAAAGCACTCCCCTAGGTTCTTGCAACTCCTTGAATTCAGATCGATAGTGAAACACCCAAGAGGTGTCCTTACGAAAATGACACCACCAGATCCAGTATTCGCAAAGGCAGCCACCCGAGGTTCTTCTTCCAAGGCTTCAGGTGGAAGTAGAGTATGCAGCTGAATGACTCTGCCTACTACACATCTTCCTTGCTCCATTAAATAGAGGGAAAGTGTTGAATTACTTATCTTGGCAACTCCTAGCTTGCCATCCTCTGTAGCAATTAGCACAGCGTCCATGCCGCTGTGTTTGAATCCACATTGTTGGGTAATTGTACACATTTGATGTGTCAGCAAGTCGTACTTGATGAGCACACTCCCTCCTAAAAGGCTGCTTCCTCTCCTAAAGTAGAGGGTATTCCCAATGAGCACACTCCCCATCTTAGAGAAGCAAATGCTGTCCACAGAATCAAAGATGTGATCACTCCAGCTATCAGCCTCAGATGAGTAGAAACAGGAGAACGTCCGCCCTCCAGATTTTCCCACGACGACAACCTTGAAGTGGCAGTCGAGATGGCTGCAGCCATCGCCCACAGCGCAGACCACGGCCGCGTCCCAGTTAGATATGTATGACCCTGGCAGAGTCGACTGCAGCACGGGCAGTTTCCACTCCTTGTTCATGATGGGATGCCACACGAAGAAGTAGAGATCGTCCAAGTCCCTGTCCCGGGTGGAACGGAGGAGCACGCGGCCATGGCTTGAGTGGATGGCTTCCACGTCGCGGCGTTGAACCTGGCGCGGGCGAAATGACGACGACATAGAGACGAAGCGCGTGGAACCGCCGGGGTTGAACAGGTAGCCCAGCAATGGTGGCGAGCGGTGGAACTCACGGTACCTTCGGCGGAAGATGGCGCCGGTGACGACGCTGTGCCATTGCTTGCTGACGGGGGCGGCGCGGGCAAGGTCCGCGGGATCCTCCGGTGGGAGTCGGAGGAGGAACTCTTCGACGAGAACGTCCATCACAACGGCCGGATGCGGAGCCGGCGGCGCCGCCATGGTGGACGGCGGCTAGGGTTTGGCCTTGGATGGCGTTGGGGATTGCGAATGGAGTGGCGGCCAGTGAAGTGCGGTCTGCGGGTGATGGCTGATGGGGCTCCAACGCATTGCAATTCGGGCCGGCCGGGTGGGGTGGGCTCAAATGCCGCAAAATGAAGCCCAGATTCGGTTTCTTCTGTCTTAATGTTGCTCCACGGTTGGATTCAATACAAAATGGAACATGTTTGTTTTTCGTATTCGTGTACCAACTCATATGCTCTTGTTATGGCCTTATGGGTAGATGCTGCCAAAATGTTTGTTCAAGACGATTGGAAACACTAGTTTACAAGGGATTGTGTAGTTCGAAGCTGTGTTCCAGCTGCATCTGCGCACTGCACGGGCGTTCAATCTCAGCAGCTTTGTACCGCTGCACCTGCATGGACGATTGGACGTGAATCTGCTCCTGCTGCCGCGCTGAGCTGTGGCGGGGCCAGCGGCGCATGGCAGGATGGAGTTGTGGAGGCGCCGCGGGGGACGACGCCGCGATGGCGGAGGCCGCGGCTGCGGGAGGCGGCGTGTGGCGGACGGCTGGAGGCGCGGCTCGGCGGCTGGCGCTAGCGTCAAGCTGGATGGGCGAGGACGCAGCGCTGCGCGGCGCGTAAGCCGCATGGAGCGGCGAGGCGGAGGGCGACGGCCACACCAAACCAAGAGGGCGGCGGCCACGCAAAGCGAGGGGATTTGCAAAAATTGAGATTATGGTGCGATGCGGGCGCTTAAGTGGAAAAATAACCTACCTCGACCCTAGCCATCAGATTAGCATCTTGTGGTTTTGATTGATAGTTTGCAAAGTTTGCACAGCTTCCTGGTTTCCACCTGATACGTTCCCAACTATTCCTTGCTCATCTCCCGAATACCCCGTTATTTGAAAAATTCCTCTTCTAAAAAAAAAATTGAAATAGTCTTTGCACTTTGTTCAAAAAACAAATCTTTGCACCATGTTCTACTCTTTTTTTCTTTTTTCTTTTAAAAAAGTTCCATTCTTCTCTCTCGATAAAAAAGTCATTTTTGTTGCATGAATTTCTGATAAAAATATTTGAATAATTTTTAAATAAATATGAATTTTCACCATATTCAAGGAAATAGTGACTTGTAATTTTCAAGTATTCCAGTAGGAATCAACATTATTCAGCGATTCGAAAAATGGAATAATCACATGGGACCCACACTTACGGTGACAATGCAATAGAACTAAGCATGAATGTCACAGACCGGTCCGATTGGGCCGGTTGCGACACGCCTCCAATGGTCGGCGAGGCGGAGAAGGTGGTGTAGGGAGCAGCTGTATCCCGACGGCGGCGGGTGGCGGCGTGGTGATGGCGGGCGGTGCTCGGCAGCGCTGGGCAGCGGCGGCGGCGGTTGCGGGCGGCGGGTGAGAGAGAGAGAGAGAGAGAGAGAGAGAGAGAGAGATAAGGACTATTTTTATTGCTTGCTTATCCCCAAAGAGATTACATGACCTTGCTTATATAGCCCGGCTAGTGGGACTTGTAACCTAAGCAATCTCCTATAAGGTTCCTTATGCGATTGGAATACTTTTTACAAGCAATATTTATTTATTTCCTAATAAGGGCCTTCCTTATAGATTGGAATGTTCCCTTTTACACACCAAAAAGCCTAAGATATTCCTAACTTGATGACGAAGAAGAGTTGGAAGCGGAGAAGGGGAAGGTAGCGGCGGCGGGGGCGGCGCCCCCTGCCGCCAGCGCGCCCTGGCCCCTCGTGGGCCGGCCGCGGACGGTTCATGCCCTCTTAGCCCGTCTAGGGCTGGCCCAATTCTGGTTCATGACATTTCCCCACCGTTCGACGAGGCGGCGCGTCCACGTGCCGCCTAACCCACCAGGTAGGCGCGAAGGGAATGCCGATCGGCGAAGTGACGATGCCGTGGCCGAAGTTGAGGATGAGGGGACCCGACTTGTTGTTGTCGTCGTTGCAAATGCCAGCGTCGTTGTCGGAGAAGGAGAAGTCGAGGTGTAGGCTGCCGAAGTAGACGCTGAACTTATAGCTCAGCGGGGCCTGCACGAAGGGGCGCTCCATCCATGCTCGCGGCATGACTGAGGCACTGAGTCTTCCCGACAGCTCGATCATCTGGCGCGTCTTTTGTGGAGATGGGAACGTGTACGTCAGTGGCACAAAGAACCTCGCATGGATGTGCCTGCAAAACACATGCCGAAGCGACGAAGGGGGCAACGAGGAGAAGCGCAGGAGACGGCCGTAGAGGAGATCGTTGGGCGCCTGTACGGGCGGCCCAACCTGGGGTGCTTGTGCCTATGGTGCATCGATGACGACGTTGTCGATGCGGACGAAGATGTCGCCGTCGTTGTCGAAGAGGAGGACCGTGACGTCCTCGAGCACGGGTGCAGGCGTGCTCGTAGGGAGAAGCATGCTTGTTGGGAACGCCCGATCTTCACGTGGATGGTTGGGCAGGTGGAAGCCCACTGGTACGCCATGCAGTGGGGCGCCCTCCTCGAGCAGGAAGTCGTGCGGGAGATCCGAAGCGGTGGGGATGTAGTAGCGGTGGAAGTACCTCACAACGCCGTAGTGGAGGCTCCACTCTGGCGCGGTCGCCTGCAACTCGATGGCGTTGGCAATGATCCCGAGCTCCTTGTTGGTCTTAGTGCCCAAGTGTAGCTCGGCGATGAGGTTGTTCGACGTCGGCTCGTCGATGGCGTCCATGGCGGCGGCATGACGCTGCCGTCCTGGCACCCGGTCGGCCTGGGCCGCGTCGATGTCATTGTCGATGTCGGCGTCGTGGAAGTGACCTGCGGTGGGTGGGCGCGAGGTCCGTGAGCTGCGCGCTGGCTGCTCGTCGTCGTAGCGGTGGGCGAGGTCGATGGCCTCCTCCATCGAACGAGGCTCGAACCACTCGAGCGTCGTGCGAAGTGTGTCTTGTAGGCCTCCGACGAAGAGGCTGACACAGTGGCACTGTCCCTCAAGGTCCATGCGAATCGCATAGCTCTCGAAGGTGGAGATGTAGTTGTCCAGCTTGCCCTCCTGAGCAGGGGGCGCGTACTCCCCTATGGTGTCGTTGATGACAGGGGATCCGAAGTCGCGTCGCAGGTAGTGGGTGAATGCGTCCCACTCGAGTAGGGTCCTCCTCTGGGATAGTCTGTGGAACCAGATTGCAGTAGGTCCTGTCAAATGGAAGGCAGCATACTGAACGTAGAAGTTGGGGTCGATGTCCTCCTTGATTTCAAATAGCAGCTCCATCTTGCGTATCCAGAGGTCGGGGTTGTCGTCATCGTTGTACTCCGGGACCTCCAGGCGCGTGACGTAGAGAGGAGGGTTAGGTCCGGTGACCTGGGGGCGAGGTGCCGCGGGTGGCGCCTCAGGCAGGGGCGCGGCCGCGGGTGACGTCGTCTCTGCCGGAAAGTCTGCTTTCGGTCGCGGTGTCGGTGAAGAGGAGAGGGCAGCCTGTGTTTGCGTCGTCGTCGATGACGATGGCGGTGACGGCCGGTGTGTCACGCACAACGTCATCATCCTCCTCCAGCTGGAGGATGGTAGGGTCGGCGCCGTCGATGATGTCGCGGCGGGGCGGCGGGAGGGGCAGTGCCTAGGGGTGGCCCGTGTCGGCGGCGGCGCCGCTGGGCTGTCCTCCCGGCGTGGTCGTCGCGGGAAGGCGAAGGTAGGGGAATCGTCGGGCGGTCTAGGCGTACTCCATGCGACGAAGGCGCATCTCGATCTCGTCGAAACGTCGGCTGATCTTGGCGCAGTTGTCGTCGAGGAGTTCCTTCAGCGCCATGGTGAACTCTTGCATCTCGGAAGCCATCGGTGGTGGGAATCGTCCTGGTCTCTCGGATACCAACCGTCCGCAGACCGGTTCGATCGGGCGGTTGCGACACGTCTCCAACGGTCGGCGAGGCGAAGAAGGTGGCGTAGGGGAGCTGTTGTATCGGCGACGGCGCCTCCGGGCGGCGGCGTGGTGGGGCGGGGGCGGCTTCGGCGGCGCGGCGCCAGCTGGTTGTGGGCGGCGGCGGGTGTGTGTGTGTGTGTGTGTGTGTGTGTGTGTGTGTGTGTGTGTGTGTGTGTGTGTGTGTGTGTGTGTGTGTGTGTGTGTGTGTGTGTGTGTGTGAGAGAGAGAGAGAGAGAGATATTGATAAGGACTATTTTTCTTGCTTGCTTATCCCCCAAAGAGATTACATGGCCTTGCTTATATAGCCCAGCTAGTGGGACTTGTAACCTAAGCAATCTCCTATAAGGTTTCCTTATACGATTGTGAAAGCATCTAGGCCCCTAGGATTGGGTTTCGATGATTGATGACATTATAATTACCATGACTAATGTGTGTTTTGCAGAAACAGGTTAGAGTTAGGTCATGGTAATGGTGATCTCGAGGCGATGAGTTTGTTTACGCCGACGACGATGGAATTCGTTCGGTTTTCCGAGGATGTACGACAAGGTTAAGGACGGCTAGTTCCGATTGTCGACGGCGTTGGGTGACATCGGATTAGTTGTTAGGACTTTGTTTTTATTTTTGGCCGTACTATTAAGGGGGGTACGAATGAGTAGCTTGACCTAGGCGAGTCTAGAGACGAGTTGTGGTGCACACTTGAGTTTCTTTAGCACTAGGTAGCTCAATTTATGCCTGAGACTTGTTGGAGTTGAAGCAATTCACGGAGTCGCGAAGACGGAGCTGAAAAGGGCCTCAAAGGCCGACCGGACGCTCGACCTTTGACCGGACGCGCCGGTGCGTGCTTCCGGTCGGACTTTCCAGTAAGCCTGTTTTGGGCCAAACTGGAACTCGTGCGTCCGGTCGATGACCGGAAGCACCGCCGGACGGACGGTCGGGCGTGTCGGCCGTGTCGTTTCGACCCGGACACGACCGGAACCTTGACCGGACTCACTGGTGCGTCCGGTCAAGCTAGAAATTGTGCAGTGGAGCTGATTTCGTGGAGTTGCTTCATGGGGGCTATCTATACTTTGTCCCCTCGACCTTGCCCACTCTCTTGCCCATTTTTTCAGCTGAGAAACACCCTTGAGAGTGCAAGGAAGAGCAAGAGCCCTAAGGTGGTCATCCATGCAAGATTAAGGATCATCCTTAGAGTGTTTGAGAGATTCAAGTGTGCATCCACCGCCACTCCCACCAACGCCGGCCGCCACCACCGCCCGCCGCCACCCGCCTTGTTGCCGCGGAGGCACACCCACCACCGCCCGCCGCCGTCGCTCCGACCACCGCCACTCCCACCAACGCCAGCCACCACCACCGCCCCCCGACCGGCCTCCACCCCCCATCAACGCCGGCCACCCCCACCAACGCCGGCCACTCCAACGTCGATCTGCGCTAAGGTATACATTGCTATAATTTTTTTAAGTTACATTGCTATGATTTCTCAATAATAATATGTGTGGTAGTATATAACTAGATAAGGTTATTTTTTTTTAGTGTCATGGTTTGTAGCATGTTGTTGTAGTTGTTATATATTTTGGAGGGTTCATCATGATGATGGTATTATTTTATTTATATTTTTTTGTTTTTATTTGATTTTCATATTTACCCCTAAGAAAGATAGGTGAAAATGTTTGAATTATGGATCTACTGCATATATTTATTTATGAGGATTCGAAATGATTGGCCTTCTTTTGGTGCACAAATCGTTTTTACGTAGAGATTATACTATATATTTGTATTAAGTTGCAAAAAAAATTGAAACTAATTTCTACATATTTCTAGATGGTTGGACGTAATCTTCCACCGCCCGAAGTCATAGGTAGATGTGGCCATCTAACGACCGGGATTTGACCCCGATCCAAGATGTTTGCCCACCATAGCAGAAAATGTTCCAATAATAGTAAGTATTTGTATAATTAATTTGTCAAATATATTTGTATATGTATATTTACTATTTATATGAATTTTAAATGTATTGCAGCCAATTGACCAAATCACTTGGCTTAAACACACTCTCTCGTACTTTGGTGTTCAAGAAGTGGTCGTCCAGCACTCACATCATCTTCATAGTGAATTAGGACAACAAATCCAATGTCAAATTAGCTTTTTCATCGCCCCTAGAAGGACAGGTGGAAATCCTATAAACATCTCAGAGGTTGGAATAAAAGTCGCTGCTTGAGCCGACCATCGGTTACACAAAAATATCTTTGTCATGGGATGTGTAAAGAAGCTTCAAGAACATGGGTACACTCTGCCTACATTCTCCTCTTTGTTGATGACAGCTAAAAGTAGGAACATGCTAAATGATGTTGAGGGATTTGCTGCGAACCAGGCTCAGAGGAACCAAAATGATGTGGTAATCTCGATATGTTTTTTTGAGTATATCTCGATATGTTAATTTATCACGTAGCTTATACCTAGAATTAATGTGGTACTCTAGAGATGTTCTCATATTTTTTTTTCAATAATTACAGGTTGAACTGTATGACTTAACCAACCTTTGGTTGTAGTTATGCATCCATTCTTACCCGGACAATGTCTCGATTGGGTTATGTCCGGACATGGGCTAATCCAATACCAATGTGCACTACAGATGGATATCGAGGCAAAGGTAGTTGCCCGTAAGATTAGAGATCCAAATGACATGTCCAAAGTAGTTAACCGTCGTCAGTAGACCATGCCGTCGTAGTTGTGAAGCAAAGGAGGATGTATTAGTGAGAACGTTGGTCTACATTTGGGAGATCTGTGCATTTCAGATCGGTGACCTACACTTCACTCATTTTTGGCTAGAAGGCCGGCAGCAGTGAACTTGTAGTGAAGTTGTAGTACAACTTGTAGCTGTATGTGAATTGTTTAAAATTATGCACTTTAAATTATGTAAGTTTGTATGGATGTGATATATATGTGACTTGTTTTAAATTATGCAAGTTTGTATGGATGTGAAAATTATGTGACTTATTTTTAAATTGTGTTTGTCTAGGTGGATTGAAAAATCAGAAAAAAAAAAAAGGTCATTGTACCGAGCGCCATGGAATTGGCCCTCGGTAGAGTGACCATATTCTACCGAGCACCAACAACCGCGCTCGGTAGATTTGACGGCAGGGGCGCCGTCGTCGACGGTAGACGCTGGGGTCGTCAACGCCACCGAGGGTGGCTCTTTGCGGAGAGATGGCGCTCGGTGGAGGCAGACTCTACCGAGGGGGACAGGGTACCGAGAGCGAGGCTCTCGGTAGACTGTCCTCTACCGAGAGCTATCTTTCTCAGAGAGGCGCTCTCGGTAGAGAGTGACTCCACCGAGCGCTGGCCGTTGGGCACTCGGTACACGTGTTGGCGCTCGGTGGAGGCTGACTCCGCGGTAGTGAATGACTTTCTATAGTTTCAGGACTCATGAGACTAGATAAATAAAACCAATAGCGAATGTATAATTTCTAAAAGGTTGTTGCCCCTAGGGACTACTAGATTGTGGAGCTTGTATTTATTTCTTACTCGTGTTAAGTTCTGACACGCTATTCTTTGTAGGTTGTTGGACTCATTTTGGTGACTTTGGAATGGAGTTTTGTTGGACTCATTTTGGTGACTTGTGAATGGAGTTTGACACCACGTCTTTTGGCGGTGATTGGACTGGAGTGGTTGTTTCTGTTAGTGATCTCTTGATGATAAAAACTTGCGTATGCTATTGTTGCCATGACTGAAACTGTAAGTGGAGTGGTTCCTGTAGTTGCTCAACAGCTTGGAAGTTGATGTGGTGGTGTTGCCTTGACTAGAATGACTTTGATGGATGTATGTTCCGTATTGCCGAATTACTATTGTATGGTTGTATGAACCATTAAATTTGGAGGAAATGATTTGTTTGATGTCTAATTATTTTTGTTTTAAAATTGTAAGCTTTTTTTTCAAATGGGTTGAAATACTATTGGGCTTACATGAATAAAATAACAAGTTTGTTGAGAAATAGGCCAAAAATGATTGGCGAGCCCATCGGCTAGTTTGCTTATTTGAATTATAATTGAAAAACCAGCCCATGTTATAGATGGGCCAAATTCATTTTGTGACAATTATTTGTTGTCATACTCCACATGCCACGTCAGACGAATAGACATTTGTCAGCATCTCGTCTAATGTACTATGACAAATATAATGACAAATATCATTGTCACAGACCGGTGACAAGCATGGAATTGTCATTAGGATTACTGACAATTGGGTCTATTAGTCACGAAGGGGGAATGTGACAGGGATTCAATGACTATAGCTACTTTGTCACTAGTGTGTCACAGAAGGGGTACAATGACAAAAAAAAAAGACTGTAATTGTCACAATTAATTAGTCATAGAAGGCCTAAACTCTTGTAGTGTTACAGAATGTAAACATGATCCTGCAATGCATCTAGATATTTACATCATGATAATGTGCACGGGATTGAGTCTAACATGGAACTACTACCTTTTTGTGGTTTAAAAGTAATCTGGTGAGCAGCTTGCAAGAGAAGTTGTTGATCGAGTCATCAAAAAGAAAAGTTGCCGTGTAGCAGTTAGTGCAGTCGGTGTCAATGCTAGTCGTTATTCATTCAGACGACATAAAATAACATCAAAGTTATTAACTTACATCGACGTCTAGCGTGGAGATCTGTCAGTGCTGAGGTGAGGAACCGTTTGACCCAGGCCAAGGAAAGCAACGGAACCATTGCTCATGCACCATATATAGAATTTTACTACATATGTCAACATCGAGTTCTGTCATTGGTGACGTCACGGAACCGCGACTGAAGAAGACCAAAGGGCCCGGCCCACTCGTTTTCTCTCTGTCCCATACTCTGTTTGTTACATAAAAAATATCATTTTTGCTTTCTAAAAGCGTCATTTTGCCATCTCTAGAAATACATTTTTAGACACGGTTGTTGTTCCTAACCGCCTTTATAAATGTCCCAATTTTTTAGAGAGCAGGAGCCGCATCTAAAAATAGAAGCTGCATATTAAAATTTGAATTTTTTATACACTCTCAAATAAAAAAATGACCAAAACAAAATTTATTGATCTTGAAAAATTATGAAACTTTACCTTCCAAATTTTTAAATCGTCTATATGCATGGAAAATTACATTTCAGTTTCTTATATGGAAATCCAAAATTTTCAAACGACCTCAAATGAAGAAACAACCAAAACCAAAGTTGTAGATCTCAAAAAGTTATAAAACTTTATAGTTGAAAATTTTTTTATTTAAATTTGTTTAGATTGCCACATGATCGTTTCAAAATCAGAACAGTGACATATTGCAGGAATAATTAAACGATTCCTTACAAATTATAACAACTCCTTGAGCAAGTCCAGGATGGTAACAAAGTGCGGAGCACAACAACTTACTTGGAACGACAATACGACATGATTCCAACTTGAATAGTTTTTTTTGAGGGGAAGATTCCAACTTGAATAGTTGACAGATGACCCAGTCGTCCGTCGATATCAAAAAGATTGGTGGCCATACTATAAATTCAAGCAAGCAGGAACGCTAATTATATTGTCTTAATGTGCAGCGTAGTAGCAAAGAAATAGGGTCATGGCCTGTCAGGTTAGCAACAAGCTTGGATTGCGTCCTTCTGTCCAGTGGTTCTTCACCATCCTCGTAATAACCATATGCTCCCACACCAAACCATGCGCATGTTCCAGCAGCTCCAACCATGATCGGAATGCAAGCTACAGCTGGAACACTAGTTTCAAGCAAATGGACCAGGGCCTCTTGTTCCTCCGCGATGAGTCGGTCATCTTGCAGCCAGGTAGCCTCGCCTACTACATGCTAGGGAATCCTCATCCTGGTTTCAACTTGACAGATTCCGGCTGGTTCATCATCCCTAAATCGTTTGATCCATGGAGGACGAGCAATGGGGATGATCACAGCGTCAACCTACATGCGACCATATCCTTCAGCATCGTCTTCACCCTGAGCGCTGTAAGCACCACCGACCCGTTATTGTTTGACATCCTTCCCAGACTTGAAGCCCCTGATAACACGCCTGGTCCGGCCCCTGCACCTGGCCCAGCGCCTGTTGGCAAAAATATTACCGATACATTGTACATCACAACGTCTCCAACTGAAGCGGGAACTAGCATCCGAGTTACAGCCACCTTTGGCTCTCTATCGATATATAGCATGCGCATCAATTATGATCGTGATGCACGCAACCTCTCCGTCTATCTAGTCCGTGATGCAGATGCAGGAATAGTTGTGCCTCCCAAAGTGACCAGCCGAACACTTGATACTCGAAACACCACCCTGACTCCAGATGCTTTACTCTTCGCCATTACATCCTCCATGAAGCAGCTCTTCAAACTCCGCACCTGGAACATCAGCATCTTAGTTCCGGTGACTGAACAGTTACAAGGGCCCAATACTGCCACCATAGTGTCTTCTGTCCTTGGATCAGCAGCTGCCACAGCCACCACTGCTGCCGCTGTCTACTTCTACTTGAACTCCAAATATAGGAGGTGGAAGAAAGACCTCGCCAAGCTCACCAAGACCATGCAGAGCCTTCCCGGTGTGCCTATGCAGGTTGACTTCACATACATCAAGAAGGCCACCAACAACTTCCACGATAGCACGAGGCTAGGGCAAGGCGGATTTGGTGCCGTTTACAGATGCAGGCTTCCTGCACCAAAGAATGGAGAGCTCATGGAGGTTGCTGTCAAGAAATTCACTCGGGCAGATAACCAGGGCTATGAAGACTTCCTTGCGGAGGTCAGCATTATCAACCGCCTGCGTCACAGAAATATTGTTCCTCTTGTCGGTGAGCCTCCTTGTGCTATACATCTTTCTATATAATAACATGTTATTGCTTTGTCATCATGTCTGAAAATAGTACAGTTATTAAACCAGATCGAAATTTCCAGAAAGGAATCATCTAATTTGCATGTGTATTGGTACAAATAATCAGGATGGTCTTACAACAGAGGAGAGCCCATTCTTGTCTCTGAGTACATGCCCAATGGTAGCCTAGACCAACATCTCTTCCGTAGGAGCAGTGATGAGCAGCAGTCCTCTTGTATTGGCCAGTGGGGCACTCGCTACAACCTCGTCAAGGACATTGCGAGCGGGCTACGATATGTTCACCATGAGTATGAGCCTATGGTGCTCCATCGTGACATCAAGGCGAACAACATCATGATTGATTCCAGCTTCCGAGGACGCCTAGGGGACTTTGGGCTCGCCTGCATATTGGCTGATGGCAAAGACTCCTACACCGACCACGGCGCCCCTGGCACCATTGGCTTCAGAGCACCTGAGTATGTGTTCAGTGGCAAGGCTACCAGGAAGACGGACATATTTGCCTTTGGAGTGCTCATCCTTGAGATTGTTACTGGAAAGAGGGCAGTTGGCAGAGATGTGCAGTTTGGACACGTTACGGACTGGGTCTGGAATCTTCATACAGAGGGCAACCTACTTGCTGCTGTTGATCACGTCCTCACCACCACCGCTGACTTCGACGCCAACGAGGCCATATGCCTGCTGCAGCTTGGCATGGTGTGCTGCAGCCTGAACCCATCCGATCGGCCAAGCATGGCGGATGTGGTGCAGATCATCAGCAAGTCAGTGCCGCCACCGGACATCCCTATTTCCAAGCCACCACTCGTATGGCCACCAGAAGGGTTGGAGCCATCATCGACGTCTTACTATAGCACGTCGACTAGTAACTTCAATGCAACCTCGACATTCATAGCCTAATGCCAGCAGGCAGGGAAAACATCTCTTCTGAAAATGAACACACCATATTCACCAACTATCCCAGTAGGAAGATCATCGAAGGAGACCGGCTCCGTTTCTCACTCTGAACATGCCTGAGCTCCAATGATGATGAAACCACAATGCATATACATATGTGCACCATTGTGTTGTAGTAGTGTGCTACTTTTTCTAAACATGTACGTATTCTTTGTTGGTACCACAGTTGGTTCAGTAGCGACTAATAATTAGTATTATATTTAGATAATAGTACCGTCTTCGTATGTACCAATAATCTGTTTAGTTACTGAGAAGAGAATATAGATTGGTACAACTGACAAGAAATATATCAGGTCACCTGAATGATCGTCGGGCCGACCGCAGGCTCTCTTCACCTCGGTGTCATGTACCATGTTTGCCGTGATCAATGACTCCAAGCCAAACCATCCATGAAAGCCTTGACTATGGCATTTCGTCGAGCACTTGATCGACTGGATATTTTCAACCGAGTCTGGAAAAAAAGAGGCCGAGAAAAAAATGCTTAGAGAAGTGTTTATGAATTGAAGGCAGACAAAGACGGGAATGGGGAGAGTCTGAAGTATGGGAGGGAGACACCACACCTGGTAGGGGGGATCGGAAGCTCCTGCCCTGCGAGAGCCGGCCGGGAGCCAGGCCACCGGGGTCGCTCGCGCAGGAGGGAGGGGAGCTTCATCCCCAGCGTTGTCGTTGTCGCCTCGCCGTACGGGCAGGCGGTCGGCGAGTGCGGACCGCACCATCACGCGCCGGTGCCGGCGCCGGCGCCGCTGCAGGTCCCGTCGCGCTCTGTCCCAGAGTTGGCGTTTCCTCAAGGCGTTTCCCCATGGGTGTCCTTACTGGGCCTTTTTTTTTTTGAGGCCCAAGTCATCGTCGCTCGCCGACGTCATGAGTTACTACTGGCCCATGACGATTTGTTTTCATTTGTTTGTTTTTTATTTATTATTTATTATTACTGATTCTAGATTTTTTCCTTATTTGTTTTTATTTCACATGTACAATTTTCCTTTTGATATTTATCTTTTATTTATTTTTATTTCCATAATTCTTTGGGGTGTATTAGTCATCTAAGATTGTTGTCACCTCAAAACAATTTCTCACCAAGTTGAAATATTTTCTCATTCTCAAAAGAGACCATGTTTTGTTTTACACAGGCCGAAATAGGTTTCTCATTAAGTTGGTACATTTTTCAAATATGCAATATTTCCCTTCTCTTTTATACTCCCTCCATCCCAGAAAACATACAATTTTCGTTTTTCGAGAAGTCAACTGATATATAGGATGGATAAGTGTAAGAGAAAGTGATATAGAGAACAGAATCTCGATGATCAAGGCGGAATATAACTTTTAGATGATGGATTTAGAGTGACGAGTGCGGTCAGTCCTATCAACTGGCCCCACAAGACAGGTGTCCAGAATCCATCAAAGGGGTGTGGGACAGAACAGATTTTTAAAAAAAAAAAAATTATTTGGAACGGTATAACAACAGCTTTCTTTCGAGTTTATAAATAGCAGAAAATGGGTTGCTGGAGTCCGCAGCATCATAAAGTCTTCTCTTCTGCTGCTCAGGGTGAAGATTACATATATTTTAATTTGCTCCATTCCTCATTAAACAGACTCGAAAAACATGGGATGGTACCTGCCATCGTTCAAAATTTTGTTCAGAGTTAATATTGTTCTTGCTAAAATAAGAAGATACTCTTTTGTAGCGGCCAGCAAACTGTCTGCGGCTTGCATTTCACTTGATTAAGAGAGACCAAACTGAAGATCCACTGCACTACTGCAGGTCTGTGGCAACAGTTTCTTTTTTTTCGCAATGGGGCCATTCGGCCGTATTTCTTTAAGAGGGCCTGTGGCAACAATACTAGTGGGGAGTGGTTACCATGCAAACCTGTTGGTACAGTTTTCCGTCAATCAAATTGCATATATATATTCTCGTAAACAAAATAACTAATTGCATGGTTTGACTGAAAAGTATGAGACGAATCTTTTGAGAATGGTTGGACAATAATTAACAAATACAAACAAAAAGTGCTACAGTAGCCCAACCCAAATATATTTCACCAACTAAACACCCTTCTCGAAGAATACTGCTGCTAATGAATGTTGCCATAGTAGTCCTAACATTTGAAATATATACTAGTACTAAAGAAATAACAGAAAGATGTTTCTCCTCAGCTTTATCAGATCTCAAATCATACTATCCGCCTGCATCCAGATTATATTCCAACTTTTCTCTGCGCTGTTTACTGTCAGGTAATTACTCAAGAGTCAGAATGTCAGTATTCATTCAGTTTCCATACATCAGCCCTGCGGCGTTTAATTGCAAATTGCCATTATAGCAAGATATAATATATATTCAGGCCACGTTTAGTTGGCTAAAGTTTTGCCAAAGTTTTACAAATTTTTAGACTCTCTCTCCATCATATCACATTAAATACACCAAAAGACATATGTTTGGAGTATTAAATGTAGGTAAAAAAAATAACTAATTACACAGTTTAGATGTACATTACGAGACGATTCTTTTGAGCCCAGTTACCCTATGATTGGATAATATTTACCACTAACAAACGAAACGTGCTACAGTGTGCTACAGGAGTTCGGAACAGTGTTTTTGGCAAAACTTTAGCCAACTAAACGAGGCCTCATTCGAGGATTAGGCCGATGGCAGGAAATGCACAGAGTAGGTTGATGACAGGCTTAGGCCGATGGCTAGGCTAGCATTTTGGAGGTCGTAAGGTCCCTTAAAGAAAACACAGAGCCTTTTATAGGTAACTAGTATAGTGCCCGTGCTAACGCTACGGCGACATTTCAAGAATGTGCATGAAATAAAACGTCAATTTAATAGAAAAATGTATGTTAACTCACTAATAGAAACTCAGAGAAGGCTAAGAGAAAATTTTTATATACACATTAGTCCAAAAGTCAGGGTTGGCACGGTTAGATGAAATCTTAGCTCACAGCACAACACCAAATATTATTAAAACAAAACCGGGAAGTACAATGTGATACTTACAAAGCAATTAACCAAGAGCCAACTATGCAGAGACACTAAACATGAGTGATAAGGAGGGGAACAAAACTAAAGACTATTTAACCAATTCATTACAGAAAACTGGAGTACATGATTGATTCCATGTAAATGAAGTTTAACTTCAGTGGAGAAGGCTTCCAATAAGCCCGCACAGGGGGGGTGGGTGGGGGGTGTCAATCCAAGAATTCATTCCAAATGCACCACACAACAATCATGGAAACTTGCATGAAGAAGGATAGTCGCCGAGATATCTTTTGTTGTTCTATCATCTGGAAAATTCTACCCTATACATTCCAAACAAAACCAAGGCAGCCAGCGAGAAATACTTATTGAGCATTCAAAAAATAAATGCATTATTGTCTACTGCAAACAGAGAGCACAGTTGTAGCCTTCCGAGAATATATGTTGAATGTGATATTGCCTCTGAAGATAGATCTTAACTATGAATTTTAAAATTGCACAGAAATTAATGAACTCTTCATATATATTTCTCATCTTCTTTTATTGGGACTGGAGTAATCCAATAGTAGTTTTCTAGCTCTTATAATGTGCAGAAAAAGCATGTAGATATTAATTAACTTTAATAACTATTAGAGCATACCTTTTTGAATGAAACCTGGGTTTTGTCATTATTCAAAAGTGCAAAATGTTTTCATATGTTTCACTCATGAGGGCCATCCCAAGCCTGATTGGGTGGGTTAGAGCAAGATCAGCAAGAGCAATATCCTACAAACCAGCCTACAAAAAAAAAAAATTCCTACAAACCAAAAAAATTCAATCTGTTCAGAATAGTGACATGAGATGGCATTACCATTCCATTAATTCAGATCACAGTTGAGCATTTGCAGAAAATATAGTCATAGGTCCTCAATACTCTGCATCTAACGACCATTTGATTTCTCATTGGAAGAAATTGGATCTATTTGATTTATTGCTAGATTTCGAAGTCCGCACATGTACCTTTATTATCCATATCATATTCTAAAGGCAAGACATGAATATCAGGTTATATATTCTATAATTCAAGAATGTGACCAAGATTCATGCTTTAGCTATTTGGAACCATGGAGATAAAGGAATACCTCAGTTAAGTAGGCTGCACAATTCTGATGATCATCCTAATTTGTATCTCCATCACTGAGGTTATCTTCTGCATGGCTGTATTTACGGCTACAAAAAATAATGCAAATACAGAACATTGAACTGTCAACCAAAATTCATATTACATTAAGAACAGCAAGCGACCACAGTTTGGAGATGCTGAGGTAGGCTAAGCGCTGCAGGCCATATGCTTCAATCCTGACAGCCCGCACATGCTTCAATAGAATAGATGGCCTGCACACGGTGCACTGCAAGCGTTCTGTTAGTCCTGACAGCCTTCACACCCTTCGCAGTGAATTAATAATAATCAATATAACTCCCGCAAGCCATTCTTCTATGCATAATATTCTAATTGTATTTTCAATTTATTTCAGGAAAGAATATTAACATAAAGAATCATCACTGAGTACACTACTACCGAATTGGACATTCTGTATCAGCTCCTCATTCTAAGGTGATTAAAAGCTAGTAATCTACTAATGCACCTAGACTGATAAGTGAAAAGTGATGACCAAAGAGGCAAAGAGGGAATGACGTTGATCAGTGCTACAAAAAGGTCAGGTCGTAGGAACTAAAAGCAGACAGAGGACCATCATTTGTAACATCAACTAAAAAATGTCAGTACACATCTAAAATACAATCAAAAGCTCAGATCTCACTGCGTAACAAATAAATGGTGTTCAAAGCAGTTCAGCTCAAACAACAGATATATGAGCATTTGACAAACAGAGCTTACCGTAAACCTCGTCCTAAGCAGGTGGACGGGCTTACCAATAGGGACAGCCAGACGGCTGCTGTCGTCGTGATTTTACCGTGTTGCCGCGAATGACGGAGATGGTTGGCCACGAAACAAGGAGATGGTTGCCGCTGCAGCGTCATGCTGAGGTGCAGCCGTATTTTCCCAACCACCGCCCCGCACGGTTGGGCTAGGGTTTTTGCGCGGATCGAGAAGTGGACGGAGCAGTTACCTCTAGCAATCTGTGGGGGGGTCCACGTGGCGGCGGCTAAGGTCCGATAATGAGGAAATTGTCCTCCATGGCTCCACCTATTGAGGGGGAGATCGGCGCCCTCCTCTTGGCTTCTCCAGGTACTTGCTTCCTCCGCGCCAACGGTAAGCTTCTTGCGTGAGGAGGCAATAACGGCGGCGCCCTCCATACCGAGGGTCCGAGGCGCTCGGCGATGGCGAGGAGACAACGTCGGCGGTGCGGCTGGACCTGCTGCGTCGAGGAGACAACAACGGCGGCGCCCTCGGATCGAGGCACTCGGCGATGGTGAGGCCCGGATTGGGAGCGACGATGTTGGATGGGGATTCGCGCGTGGGAGGTGAGGCCGCACCATCGCGGCAGGAGAGCGAAGCAAAGGAGGGGATTAGCGTGTAGGAGGGGTTTTTTTTTTTTGGGAAGGCTCTGATTCGGGCGTGAATCGCGGCGGCGTCCGACGGGGGGTGGGAGGGGATTAGCGTGTGGGACGGGATTAGCTTGACACAATCAACCATGACCCTTGGATTATGAGTGAGTAAAGAGAGAGAAAGGTGAGATTTAACTGGAGTGTCCGTTTTGAAATATTTTGAATTTTTTGTTTCTATTTGTAGCCTGGCTAAGTTGATGTATTAGTAGGGTAGAAGACTATAACTAACTTATCTATTGTTTAAAATTCTAAAGCTTACGATAATTAGCACAACAGGAACCCGACATCTGCTCGACCGTGAAGTCCACAGATCATCACGTTAAAGCCTTTGATGCATCCGTACTTGGCCCCTCTCCTGCAGAGGCTGCTGGCAGTCTCAATGCTGCAGAAATAGACAAATTTTGAAAAATCACATCAGTTTGTTAAGACTTAAGAACCAAATCCCCCATTAATATTTGCTTCTAACCAGATACAAAATAGATGAATTGTTGGCTATGGAAACTTGCCACTAGTTTAAGGCAACAGCCACACTTGATCATTAAAATAATTTGGCCTGACAGCTCCCAATGCTGCAGACATGCAAAAACTTTTGAGAATATCTCTAGGCAGGTGAGAACCAATTTGCACTCAATGAAAATTAGTCACAAGACACTGGTGCCCAAGTTGTTGCTAGTAGCAAAGCGAACAATATTTTCTTATTATCATCTACTATAATTAAGTTAACAGCCATATATATACTTGCACAGATATATTGTGTGAAGATGGTCTCAAGTCTCAAAACGAAACACAATTGCTTCTGAACACACAACATCATTGATATCTTTTACTTTATCAAGTGAAGCGGACTGAATCAGACTATGCAACGATCAGTGCTACACATAGGCATGAGACAGACATCTGAAGAGTACTGTAAATTTGTAATGACTATATTAGGTTGTAAAACTACCAAAACCGCATATTTTCACCTTAACAGGTACAATAATGAGTTGATAACTTCCTAGCCATTTGTAGGCAGTGACAAAAAAAATGGTTAATATGACCAAAAACTGCCTAGGCATTCAAATGCAACACAATTTTATAAATAACATAGTTTTATAAACCCAGAAATCTTGATTCAGATATAATATCATAATATTGCTAATATTTTCATATTAACAGAAACATTACAATTTCGATAGTTGGTAAAATCATAAGGCAAGCAAAGACGTACCTGGAGTGTAGAATGTTGTATAATGGAAAACATCAAGGCGACCCTTATTCCCCAACTCTTCGCGTACCTTCGTTTTGAGGCCAGACTTCAAATCAACAGTGAATAATCCATCATTCGTCCTCATGAAAAAGATTCCATCATCACGTGGCACGAGTACAAAACCAGAACAGATTGAGCGGGCATCCATAGAAAGCAGCTTCACAAGCTCAATGACTCGGATTTGTGTCCATCCCTTTTCTCCGTTGGGATTTGCCTGCATGGAGCAGATGGAGAATCTGGCATCCTCGTGCAACCTTGTGACTCCTAGCCTACCATCGGAAATCGTGATAAGGCTAGTCATGACCACAGTAGCACAACCATCGGACATAGGAGGTGCGTTGATGACAGAAGATTCCGACGATTCCAAATCATAACTGAAAATCATCTTCGAACGATCAACCGAGAAGTAGAGTGTGTTCCCCACAAGGGTAGATGGCCCCATATCGACACTGAACTCGAAGTCCAGATCAGCAAGATTTCTCCAGTCGCCAGCCTCCGATGAGTAGACCCACAGGGTCACCTTCCGTGAGATAGTGATCAATGCAACGACGAGGAAGGCCCCACGGGGGCAGTCGAGGTGGTCGCAAGCGCCAATGGCAGCGCAGAGCACAGCAGCACTCCAGTAGTCCATGAGACACGGCTGAGAGGGTAGTTGCCATCGCTCGTTGGTCATGGGGTTCCAAACGAGGAGGGCACGATCCGGACGCGCCTCAGCCCAGGTGCAGACGAGGACGCGGCCGTGGCGGGCGTCGCACGAAAACGAGTCGCGTAGGTCACCGCAGGGCTGACGGACGGGGAGGTAGGGACGAAGCGGGCCATGCAGTCGCCGTGTCCTTCCCAGATATTCAAGAGGTGGCCGAGCGCGGGGGTGGTGCCGTGGAACGCGCGGAATCGGCGGCGGAAGCGCGGGGAGGAGATGAGGCCGCACCAGAGCTTGCAGACGAGCGCGGCGTGGACGAGGCTGGCGGGATCGGCGGGAGGGAGGCGGAGGATGATCTCCTCGATCATCTCGTCCATAAGGGCCTTGCAACACCGCGCCGCAGCCATGCTGATTCGTCGGAGCACAAGTGCACAACCCGGCGGCGAGCTAGGGTTTGGCCTATGCGAATGGAGAAATTGGCTCCAAACGTTGGGTTTAATAGGACTCTTAACGTTTTTTTTTTGTCCAGAATAGGACTTTAAACGGGAGGTTGCAACGGGATGGATAACGACATTTTTGTTTCTTTTTAATCTCCTTTGTCATCTAAATACATGTATTTGTTGCCAACATGACCCTTTTACCCTGAGTGTTTGCAGTGTGCTGGTTTCTTGGTTTAGGAAAAACTAGCAAATATGCCCGTGCGTTGCAACGGGACACTGTTACATACTTATTTATATTTTATCGTAATACTATGTTTATTATTTATTCTGGGTGAAACAACATTGAGAGAGCCGAGGAGCAAGCAGAGTAGAGGGGATCAGCGAGGCAGCGCCGGCGAGTGAGTAGAGCAGGGCGAGGCCACGACGACGCACGAATCAACGAGTCAGGCGAGACCAGCTCTCTGAATCGGCGCTCTACTATGGCCTCCTAGACCACGTCCACGCCGCGCACCTGGGCGAGTTTGGCGGGGATCGGCTTCGCCTGGATCGACGGAGGCGTCAAGTTACACGGTGGCATCACTGGATCGATGGTGGCGTGCCACGTCAGCAAAAATGGCAAAATATTAGCCAGGTTTATAGTTGGCAGGGTAAAACCAGCAAATGGAGAGAGAGAGAGAGAGAGAGAGAGAGAGAGAGAGAGAATAAGAGTGACAAATAATTAGAAATCACAGAGTTGAGACCGATGCGAGCCAGATGCATGGTCCCAGCCAGGTCGTGGTTAAGTGATGCAGAGATTGCATTTGCTAATGCACATCGTGTTCTGCTTCCTAGTCTGCTATTGCCGCTGTTGCTGGGCCCAAATACAAAGAAAATATTCAGTAACGCAAATCAATTATGGCCATTTTTCTAATCCTTTGCTAGGAAATTCAGATTTTTAGACAAATTTGATTAGTATGAGAAACACAAATTAATCCTAGTTAATTTTTACAATCTTTTGCTAGGAATTTTTAGACAAATTTGAATCACGGCTGGTGTGAATTAATACATTCAGACTGTGATGACGGTGCCCACCTGCAACTGCAACCTTCATCTGCTTTGTGCATTTGTTAGACAGATTCCTGAACCGTGCTGCTGCTGAGTGTCAATGGTTCAAACATACTTGCTGGTGGTACAATGCAACAGCTATAGTGTCAGCACCCGGCTGCCGGTGCCTCCGTCCGCGACATCAGGCTCGCCAATGGCCTCAACTTCAACATCAAGGCCCAGGAGAGAACGTCGTCCAAACCCGAATGTAATCAGCCCAGCCTGGAAGAGTGGTTGAGAGAGAGTATAAGTAGAGAGGGGAGACTCCTAAGAGAGTATGAAGAAATTGTACCCAACTCTGTTAAATTTGAATTCTACTCGATCTATCTTGTGCTCCCTGCCCTTGCTCCGATTCCCCTTCGATCCCCATTGCTGTTGCTTACATATAGAAAGCTGACAGCATGACAAAAAAAAGAATATCTGCTCATGTCTGGTGTTTACTTTAGAGCATTGAGCATTTCCAGAAATTACTGCTTCAGGACAAGGTGTGATGATTACTTACCTCAGTTCTCATCGTCATGCCCTGAGATTTCGAGATTAACCAATCTAAACTGTGCAGTAACATCACATGAAACATATATAAAGAGTTTTGATTTCAAATGCATACCTCTAGTGGAAAGATATTTTCGGACAGAAACATATTCATTGCAGGCTTCCATTACAAGATAAAATGTCTCAAGTAGGAGTAAATATGTGGAATAGGCCAAACAAGCCCAGAAGAACATGAGAGTCAAACCAAACAAATGCAAACAAGTAGAGGCTATAAATTCAGTAGCCATTATATTTGCGACAGGTTCCAACAGATACAAAACTTCAGTCGATGTCTCTGGTTGTCCGGTAGTTGTACCCTTCCAACATGCCCTGCTCCTACTTGCTCTGATAGACTGCACACAGAAAAACTACATGGTCATGAAGGCTAGGTAAAAACATCATCACAATTGTAACAGTGTGCCTTCTAACTACCACAGCAATGGCTTTTCAAAAAAAAAAATATCTGCAGCAACCTGCAAATTGTTGCAACTAACACACACAAACATGCCCAGCAAATTACCCAGCTCATGAATATTCCTCAGCTGGAGAAAAAAAACAGAGTGATTGGTTTAAAGTTCATTTGCAGAGCAAAACAAAACAGCACCATTCCAGTTTCATTTAGTTAGATGGATGGATACTGAATTCACAGTAAACTGGTTCATCCATATTAACCAAACAAAACGATACACTGAATTCACAGTAAACATGCTCTACCATATGGATTCAAAACCGCTGCATCAGGACAATCTTTTGTTAAGGACATCTCTAATAGACGGGCAATTAGGATGCTTCAAAAATAATTTTATATATAATAATTGGTAACAGGTCTACATTTTCCCTCTAAGTGGTATTGATTTCTAGGTTTTATTGTGTAGCATATGTAATCAGTTGAACCTAATTAGAAAAACTAAAGGGGTAAAAGCCTAAGCTTTCAGCTCTCGGTCTCTCTCTTTCTCCCCACGCGCACGCCGCCGCCGCCGCCCACCCACGCCGCCCCTGCTGCCGACGAACGCCATCATCACCCGCCCAACGCCGGTCGCCGCCGCCCCCTCGGCGGTTGTGACATTAGCATAACAAAAACCCAACATCGTCTGCTCGACCGTGAAGTCCACAGATACTCACGTTAAGCCTTTGATGCACTTGAAGCGTCCGTACTTGGCCCCTCACTTGTAGAGGCTGCTGGCAGTCCCAATACTGCAGAAATACACAAAATTATGAAAAATGGCAACAACCACACTTGATCATTAAATAATTTGGACAGATAACTCAAAACAAGAACACCTCTGTTTACAAATACAATATGTAATATTCGCATATTATTAAGTGATATAGATCATGGATGTTAAAATATGCAATGTAGATCGAAGCACATGCATGCAGGTTATGACTTTAATAAGAAATAGTCTTTCTCCTGCTGGTTAGCTTAATGGGTAACAGGGTAGACATGCTGGGTAGACATATTGTTGATTACATACACCACTTATATTATATGCTGATTGATGAGAAGAATAAGAGCACAAATTAATAAAGACGTTCAGATCAAGTAGCACAATTCATCACTTCAAAGTTTTTTTTCAAATACGGTATTCAGACTGATACTTGCATTGTCACTTCAGAGATAAAATGAAGAGATGAGCTTACTGGATAAATTTCTTGATTTTATTTTATTATTCTACACAGAACCATTTTTTCAGTACCTACCAAGAACAGATTGAGTGGATCAGTTACATGGAAAGATTAATTTACAATGGTTGAAGCAGAGAGAGAGAGAGAGAGAGATTATGGTGACAATATGGTAATACAATGTAGCAAATGTTCAATGCATCAACCCCTGCTGATGCAGTGCTGCTGTTGAATTGAAGGCCACAGCAACGGTCGTGTCGCTGATACACTGTGTGAAATCAATAAAATTGTATAATAAACACTATATTAGGATGTAAAACTGCCAAAACCCCATATTTTTCATCTTAACAAGTTGATAAGTTCCTGGGATTTTGTAGGCATGCAAATACAACACAATTTTACATATTTCATAGTTTTATAAACCAACAAATCTTGATCAAACATAACATCATAATATTGCTGATATTTAACAGAAACATTACAGGTTCAAAAAGTTGGCAATATGATAAAGCAAGCAAAAGATAATGTACCTGGAGTGTAGAATGTAGAATAACTGAGAACATCAAGGCAGCGGTTATTCCGCAGCTCCTTGCATACCTTCTTTTGAGGCCAGACTTCAAATCAATAGTGAATAACCCATCATCCATCCCCATGAAAAAGATTTCATCATCACGGGAAAAGGGAACAAAACCAGAACAGATTGAGCTGGCATTCATAGAAAGCAGCTTCACAAGCTCAATGACTCTGATTTGTGTCCATCCCTTTTCTCCGTTGGGATTTGCCTGCATTGACCAGATGGAGAGTCTGGCGTCCCCGTCCAACCTTATGACTCCTAGCCCACCGTCAGCAATCGTGATGAGATTACTCATGACCACAGTAGGACCATGATCGGACATAGTAGGTCCGTGGATGACCGAATGTTCCGACGATTCCAAATCATAGCTGAAAATCGTTTTCAAGTCATTAACCGAGAAGTAGAGTGTGTTTCCCCACAAGGGCAGTTGGCCCGAAATCGACACTGAACTCAAAGCCTGCATCAGCAACAAAATTGGCCTGCTTTCTCCAGGTGCCAGCCTTCGATGAGTAGACCCACAAGGACACCTTCCGTGAGTCGATGGTGGTCAATACAACGACGAGGGAAGGCCCCCACGGGGGGGCAGTCGAGGTGGTCGCAAGCGCCAATGGCGGCGCAGAGCACAGCAACACTCCATCTGTACAGGAGACACGGCCCATAGGGTAGTGGCCACCGCTCGTTGGTCATGGGGTTCCAGACGAGGAGGGCAGGATCCCCAAGTGCCCCATCAGGCATTGTGCTGAGGACGACGCGGCCGTGGCGGGCGTCGCACGTGAACGACGCGCGCTGGTCGGCGCGGGGCGGGTGGACGGGGGCGGTAGGAGCGAAGCGGACCACGCAGGGGTCGCGTCCTTCCCTGATATTGCAGAGGAGGCCGAGCGTGGGCGCCGTGCGGTGGAACGCGCGGAATCGGCGGCGGAAGCGCGGGGAGGAGATGAGGCCGCACCAGGGCTTGCAGACGAGGGCGGCGCGGACGAGGCTGGCGGGCTCGGCGGGAGGGAGGCGGAGGATGATCTCCTCGATCATCTCGTCCATCAGGGCCTTGGAAGCCAGCGCCGCCGCCATGATGACTCGTCGGAGCGGAACCCCGGCGGCGAGCTAGGGTTTGGCCAATGCGAGTGAGCATGAGACGGATGCGAGCCACATGGTCCCTCCCAGCCAGGGCGTGCTTAAGTGCCGCTCTGCCAAGTGGGGCCAGTGATGCAGAGACACTGAGATTGCATTTGCTAGTCTGCTATTGCTGCTGTGCTGTCGCTGGGCCCAAATCAAAAAATTACACAAATCAATCCTGGCCATTTTTCTAACCCTTTGCTAGGAAATTCAAGATTTTTAGACAAATTAAATTAGTATGAGAAACACAAATTAGTCCTGGTGGTCATTTTTTTTTTCCAATCTTTTGCTAGGAAATTCAGATTTTAGAGAAATTTCAAGGCTATTGAATCACGGCTGGAGAAGCAATTCATTCAGCAATTTTTACATACACCCAGTTTCAGGTGGCTGTGAGCCTGCTGAGCAAACACGACGTCTGCTGCATGAGCAAAAGAAGCAACTTGAGCTTAGAATACTTACCGCAGAGTTCCGATCTGACCCGTCATCGTGACAGTGAAGGATTTCTTGACCGAGAGGAACTATATAATTGACCTGTGACTCGATTGAATTGCCCAACAAGACAACATCTATACTTACCTTACTCTGGATTCAGCTAGACCCATGCTCATCAAATCAACCAAAAACAATGGATCTCGTTTTTCTTTTTTGAGAATTACACAGTCGCAAAGGCTCACAACATGCACACACACTCACCCATATGAACACACGTACGCAAACCCTACCCCTATGAGCAACTCCGAAGAACTGAGCACCAGCCAACAGATCTGGAGATTACTTTTTTTGCGCCTTGTCGTCGACGGGAACGCCGCTACCACTTAATGCATAACGCCGGTAAATGCTGGGAAAATTCGAGAAAAGTGCGAGCACCAGAATTTGAACCACGGTGTGTAGCGCCCCACGGGACGGTTGTCGGCGTTTCGAGGAACGGTGGGTGCCTCGGGTGCCGGCAATAAAAAATTTATAAGCCGTGTGCCTCCTCCCTCGATGGCGTGAGCGCAAGATGGACACGGACGCAGCGGTTTATCTGGTTCGGGCCAACGGGGCCCTACGCCCAGCGGGGGTGTGTCGCTTTCGTGTTACCTCGCGCTCAAAGGTGAGCCTGCAGTAGGGGTTACAGGCGGCGCGGGGGAGACGCTGGTCTCAAGCCCCACGATCGTGGTTATGGTGGTGGTGGTGTGCAGTTTACTCCGTGTGAACTGGAGTTGAGCGGGCTCGAATCGAATCCCCTCTAATGAGGCATTACTCCCCCCTTTTATAGGAGAAGGGAGAGATAATGTTTACACGGTGGACACCTAGGTGGCTAATTCCCGAGGCTGCAGGTTGCATGTGCGCCGCCGAGGGGGCCTGGCTTGGATGTCGCTGACGAAGACACGCAGCCCCGATCCGATGGTGGGCGTGCCGTCCTCAGCGCGGCCCCGAGGGTCTGTGGCGTCCTCACAATCCGCATGGCGAGGGCCGGTCCGCAGGTCCCCGGCTATGCGTGTCGGTGCCAGTGTCCGCCCATCGCGGGCGTTTTGGCGGTGCTGGGAAATGCACGGTGTCATCACGGTTTCCCGTGCCGGGTGGCGTAACATGTCATGCTGGTTCAGCTTGGCGTCCCATCCGGTCGGATTGGGGGAGGCGATTCGGCGATTCGATTTGGACCAGGCGTGTCGATGGCACCGCGGCGCCTTTTGCCCGTGCGACCGCATTGAATGCGGCGGTTTCCCTTCCTCCGGACGGAACCTCCCACGCCCGGTCGGCGACCCTAGACGGGCTGGGGGCTGCCTCACCCGGGATGGAGGCTGGTCTCCTCGGGCGAGGCGGAGTTTTTGCGCCCGAGGGTGGTGAGCTAGGCCACCCTCGGACCAAGCGGAGATTTCTCCCGGGGGCTGGTGAGCTAGGCCAGCCTCGGGGCGAAACGGAGATGCGTGGTCGAGTCAGAGCCATGGTTTGCTGCGCTATCGGCGTGGAACGTCATGGTTCGTTGTTTTGCGAGAGGTCCTTGACCTTGTCCTTCGTGAGCGTAATAAGCTCTTTGCGCGCCGTGGTGATTCCATTTGGGCCGCTTTGTGGGCCGTCCGCGAGGCCATCCGTAGGCCGATTCCGTCATCGTGTGAGCCGCCGTGGCTCCATGGCTCGGTCCATCGCCCGTCGGGCCGTCCCCTCCTCCGGGCGGGATGATAGCGGGCTAGGTTTTTTGGGCCTTGGCAGGCCGGCAGATTCTCACAGCTTTGGAGAATGTCTCGGGGCCCAATATTTAGGTCCCCGACGGTAGTTTCGAGCCCCGAGCGAGTGAGGACTCGCCCGGGGTTCCCGTTCCCCGTCGCCTTGTTGTTTCTCGGGGTGGTTTGTCTACAATGGGGGTGCCCACAGCGCATCTGTGGAGTGTAGCCGAGGCCTCGAATGGAATGGCGGATTCCTTCGAGGTCTTTATATCTCGCAGACGCCGGCAAGACTGAAACTTGACTCTTAAATTGCGCTTATTTGTGCGGGTCTGTTCATTTTGCGTGGGCAGCCCGAGGCCAGCGCTTATGTGCGCAAGGTCGACCAGGCCTCCTCGACTTTGATCATACGCTCCTCTGTCGCCCTCCACGAAGGGAGGAGGAGGAGACACGTCACAATGCCCCCGTAAGCCCGAATGTGTCGTGCTCCCGTGAGTGTTGTAGCGGGTCTGCTTTAAGCGGGGTGCCCGTGCCCTTGCCGGAGCAAGGGTCGGCTATGTGATCCGTGATTCACCCCATGAGAACTGCGCGGACGCTTAGCGAGATCCCGGGGTTTGGGCGGACCAACCCCGAGGGCCTGTGGGCCTCCCACGGATGGGACATCTCTATAAGCGCACCCGCGGGCCTTAAACACGTTACGGAAATCCAGAGCCCTGGGGGCCGGGTATAGGCGATTGTGCATTTCCTCCCGCCCCCGGCTCGGGTTATCCCGAGGCGACTGTAGAAACCCTCGTGGGCCCCCACCGCAACCTGGGGAACGAGGGTGTGTCGGCCCGAGGCTCGTTTGGTTTCCGCCGGGGGGGGAACCGTCAACGGATCGACTTTTTTGCCCTCGGGGTCGGGCGCCTCTTTGGATATGGGTGGCCGGACGGTTTTACCGGGACCGAAGACGAGGCGTCTAGTCGCCTCGCCCAAGGTGGCGCGGACTGTTGCAGATCGATGGGACGCGGCCTTACGTCTTCTTGTCGGGGCGGAGATCGAGGGCTTTCCGTCCAAGGTGCATTAATGCGCCTGACGGTTCCACCGCGCGGCTTGGCCGATTGGATGAGCGGTTTCCGTTCCATCGTGGGCCGTCCATTCCGTGAGTCGGTTTGGTTGCCCGGGCCGGCGGTTTGCCTTCCCTTCCCTATAAATATGGGGGTGCGGGCGGATAGTTGCCCTTTGCTCTTTGCCATCGCCTTCTTGCCTTCTTTGCCGCGGCAATCGGGAGATAGAGAGATAGTGTGGGAGAGATTAAGGGAGAGATTCACTTGCCTTGCGCTCGTGTGATCGGGGTTGCTAGCGGTTGCCACCCCCTTCGCCTCCCTTTCATCCATGGCGTAGTCGTAGGTGACGGTGGCGGCGAGGGAGGTGCTCGATGCCGAAGCCGTGGTCGAGGACGACGGCGACGGAGGAGAAGCTCCGGCGTCTCGTCGATGAAGGGCTTCTTCGCCCCCGCACCGATGAAGCGCGGCCGGTGTGGATTGCTCCGGATTGGACCGAGGAGGAGCCTAACCCTCCCGATGGCTACGTGGTGAGCTTGATGGATCTTCACCGGGCGCGGCTTCGGTATGCCGGGCAGCCGGTTCATTCGGGCGATCCTCCACTACTATGAAATCGAGGTTCATCATGCGCTCGAACTCGATCTCCCGGGCCGCCATCTTCGTCACCCTTTGTGAGGGATTCCTAGGGATCGAGCCGCATTGGGACCTCTCGGTTGTGGTTCTTCAAGGCGGACCTTACCACCGCCTCGGTTCTGCTGGGGGCCAACCACGGAGGGCGCCGCGTGGAGGCTGTGGCGCTCCAAGTCCGCTTCGCGAGGCCGAGCCCGAACCGAAGCTGATGGGTACATCGTCTCCAAGCTCACCTCCTCCAACAAGGGGTGGCAAGATCGGTGGTTCTACCTCCGCGACGACGAACACGCTTCGTGTACACCGGGCGTGTCCTCAAGCATCGCCCGTAGAAGTGGGCTGGCGGTCCCCCTCGGAGGATCATCATCGGTTGGAGGGCCTAAGGCGGGCGGTCCCGCGGCTCAGGAAGGACGTGAATCTTTGCTGCCGTGGTCGCCGCTTCCATCGGCGTCGGGTGTTGCCGTTGATGGCTCGCCCTTGCTCATGTGCAAGATGACCCCGAGGCCGCCCGGTCTTGGTGCGTCTTAGGATGTCGCCTTCTCGCTTCCCACCGATGGCCTGGCCAAGAGGGTGAGGGGATGCGTTGGGGTCCAACACACCCGACACATATCCCCGAGATCCCCATGCGCCCCCGGCCAGGGTATATCTCCTCGGTAAGTGCTTCTTGGCTTCGGTGTCCTTGCATTAGCCGGTGCATTGTCGCCATGGCAGTTCTCACTCTTTCTTCCCGCAGGCCGCCCGAACTACCGCGACTCCCCTCCGCTGTGCCGGCATTGGATGCCGTCGCCCGCGGCGAACCGTGCTTTCGAACGAAGCTGCGGCGCCGGGCGTTGAAGAAGGAGGAGAAGAAGAAGAGAAACGTGGCTCGCGAGAAGCGTCGGGCCGCGGCGAAGGCGGGCGAAGTCACGACACCTCGACCACCAGAAGAGGACGAGGATCCGGAGGACCGGTTCGCGTGAACTCGTCGGATGGCGACATGGCGGCCCGGATGGACCGAGCCATGGGGCTCCCGACCGAGTCGGGGCCGTTCTGAGCCCGAGCCTCGAGCTCGAGGCGTCGGGGATCGCTGACACCCGTGCGCCCGAGGGCTCTTCCGGCCGAGTCCTCGGGACCATTGGCGTTGGCCATGTAGGCACCTCGGCGTCCACGGGGTGAGGCTCGAAGGGGGGAGTCGACGCCTCTGTCGCGGGTACCGGCGCCGCTGGCACGGTTCGGGGGCCGGCGACCCAGGTCCCAATCCGGCCCGTCGCGTCGCATGAACGTCGTGGGGATACGGCGTGGCCGTCGGTGCGGCGCCCGAGGTCGCGACCATCCCGAGCCTCGTCGGCGCCGAGGGCGATCCCTCGGGCCGTGAGTTTCCTTTCGCCTTTGCAATCTTGATTTTCTTCGGCGTATGGTTGCCTTGTTTTGACGTGCGCTTGACTTTAGGAAACGGGGGCCGCTTGTTACCCGCACCCCAAGAAGGCCCTAAAGGCTAGTGCACAATCCTTCGTCGGCGCTTGAGCCGGGGGGGTCGCCCGGTCAAGATGCCTCGCGGCTGCATCGAGTCCTCCCGTGGTGCCGACCCCGAGCCCCAAGTGGGGTCGGTCCCAAAACCCGGCCCGCGAGGCCACGCCCGAGGCGGTGCACAGCCCATGGTGGCGATGGTGGGTTGGCTGCCCGGCCGATGGTGATCGACACGGAGAGCTCGGTCGCGCCATAGGACACCGGCTCGGTGCGGGCAAGTGGCGCCGCCGGAGGAGGTCGTGCCGCCGCCCACCCCAGGAGGCGGTCCCCTTTGTTCAGGAGTTCTCGCAAGAGGAGCTCTCGACGCGGCGGAGACGCGCAAGTCTCCGCTTGCTCCGGCGCTGGCCGACCCAGGGCGCACGAGCCGTACAACCCCGACTTCCCGCCGCTCCACGTGTCCGGGTTCGAGGCGGCCCTGGGCGGCGTCGTCTTCGCCATGACGAGGACGGTGCTCGTGGTCGACCCAGGGCCCCGGACTTCTACTAGTCCGGTTCCCGCTGAGCCGCGGAGCCGCCGGTGGGGGAGATGCATCCCTCGAGCCGACTCTGGGGCGGTCCGCCTCGACCACCGGGCGAAATGCCCGGGGTCCGCCGCCGGTTGTCGGCGATCGTCCCGAGGTCTTGGAGTGGAGGACCCATGAGCAGATCCGCCGGTGGGCCGCCGAGGGCCTAGCGAGGATCGGGAGACCATAACCGCCGTCTCGCGGAAGTCGACGCGTGGTATCTTGATGGCCATCCTCGCCGCATGTCCTTTGTGCTTGGCGTCTTGATGAGTAGTATTGTCGTTGCAGACTCTCCGTCGCCGCCTCGAGAAGTCCGAGCTCCTTCGCCGGAACGCCCCTGAACTGGAATGCCCTTGGTCAAACTCGGGTGAAGTTGATCGAGGCCCGAGGCGAGACCTCCCGGCTTGCCGCCCCTCGCCGAGAAAGGGAGTCCCAGCGCAGGACTTCGGAGGCCGAGCTGATCAAGGCCAGTCCGAGTCCAAAGAAGATGGTAAATGACATGGCTCGGATGAGCCACGATTTTGAGGAGGCTGGACCCGCCCCTTCGGGTTTCGGGCGAGGCCCATGACGAGCGGGACCGTCCAGGGAGGAGGCGATGGCAGCGGAGATGTGCGACGCCTTGAACACTCGCGATCGGCGAAGTTGGTGTCCGAGGGCGAGACCCTCGGGAAGGAGAAAGAGCGGCTTAAGTCGATCGCCCCGAGGAGCACAACGCCATCTTTGGGTCGGGCTGGCGGCCAGTGCCGTGGTGCGCCCTTATCCTCGTAAGCTTTTCCGTTCTTGATTACTTCCGTTTTGCTGATGCCATCTTTGCGGTGTAAGAGGCGGAGAAGGTCGGACCGAGTAGACAACGCCGCCACGCTTGCCAGTGGGTCGGAGCAAGAGCGTAAGTCACCGGGAGCCGGAGGATGCCTGTCGACTTCGTCCGCCGCTTTGGGGCGGACAACCTAGAGGTTGGTCCCACAGCTCCAAGCCGCCCTGGCGCCGTGGGCGGCTATCTTCGGTCCGAGCTCGAGCGCCTCCGGAACGGCATTCGCACATGCCCGGGCGGTGGTGCGCTCCCACTTCCCGATGGAGTCCAAGACGTTGGGCGGTGTCGAAGGGTTTCTTCCTCAGCTCCGATGACGAGGAGGAGGTTGATCCCGCCAGAGGGATGCCGCCGATGCCGCCAAGACCCAAAGTCTATATAACTTTGTGGATGGCGCCACGACTCTCTTGTCCTCGCGTTTTGAGGGGCGAGGTGTGTCCCCGTACTCCCCATAGAGTCCACCTACGAGGCGGATACGGAGATGGTGGACACCATGTCCGAGGATGCGCCAGGGGTCCGACGCCACCCTCGGGAGAAGCGTTGCCGCCGAGGGCGTTGCTCGTGCCGGCCTCCTCATCGGCGGGCCGACCGTGAGGCACAAGTAGATGAGGCCTCCCTTGCCCCCCTGATCCTTCCTTGCATGAAAAGATTGGAGCTTGTGAGATGGATGTGTATAAACAATGGTGCCGCCCGAGGTCTATGGCCTTGGCGGGTGCACTCATGTTTTAAGGTTGCGTTCCCGAATCTCTCGTTTATTGTGTGGCCGGGTCGCTTTTGCTTTCTCCGCTCGCGAGATAGTAACCCGTGGACGCCAGGGGCAGTCCATACGGGTGCCACTAGGGCGATCCGTTTGCCTCGGTTATCTTGCTTTGATTTGTGCGTGCGCGACCTTCGCAACTTAAACGATTAATTCGAGTATGCGAGAAAACTTTTTTCCCTGAAAAGTTTTGAAAAAAAGAGGGTCCCCCGAGGGGTGTCCCCATGTAGCCCCGAGGGAGTTTTAGTCTTGTCTTTGGACCGAGGCTAAGACTCCCTTGAGGTTTGCACAAGAAGCACTTTTTTCGTAAAAGATGTAGATCTTTTTATTGAGTGAAAAAAAAAAAACACCGATGTTTGACTTCTAGTGCGGAATTTAAGGGTAGAAGCGACGCGTAGTCTGTTCTATGTTCCGTGCGTTGGAGTAGACTTCGCCCTTCTCGTTCTTCAACTTGTAGGTTCCGGGCCTTAATATTTCGGCGATGAAATAAGGCCCTTCCTGTGGTGGCGTGAGTTTGTGACGCCCTTTGTTGTCCGTCTTCACCGAGCACGGGTCGTTGACTTGGAACTCCCCGAGGCTTCACCGCTTGGCGTGATACTTGGCGCGAGCTTGTTGGTATCTCGGCCGAGTGCGGTGAGCGCAACGTCTCGGGCTTCATCAACTTGGTCAATGGAGTCTTGCCTCGCCCGCTGGTTGCCTTGCTCGGTGTAGGCTCGCAGCCTCGGGGACCCATATTCGATGTCCGTGGGTAAGATTGCCTCGGCCCCATAGACTAGAAAGAAAGAATTTTGAACCCCGTGGCTCGGCTTTTCGTTGTTCGAAGGCTCCATAGAACCGACGGCAGCTCTTGGTATCATCTTTTCCCGTATTGGTTCAGCTGATTGAAGATCCTCGGCTTGAGCCCTTGCGGGATCATGCCGTTGGCACGCTCCACTTGACCGCTGGTCTTCGGGTGAGCTACGGCCGAGGTATCCACTCGGATGCCATAGTCGCCGCAAAAAGTCGAGGAACTTCTTCCCCACGAAGTTGGTTCCGTTGTCGTGATGATGGAGTTCGGGACTCCAAACGGAAATGATATTCGTAGAAGAATTTCACCGTTTCCCGTGTGTGAGGGTTCACCACGGCTCGGGCTTCGATCCATTTGGAGAACTTGTCAATGGCGACTAGGACGTGAGTGTGTCCTCCGGCGCCCTTTTCAGGGGCCCAATCATGTCGAGTCCCCACACTGCAAATGGCCACGTAAGAGGTATGGTTTGCGTTTTTGAGCTGGAGGTGCGCCCCGGCGGCGTAGAATTGGCATTCCTTGCAGGTACGCACGACTTGGTTCGCGTCTCGCGACCGGGCCGAAAATGAGAGGAAGCCTTGCCTCAAGACTTTACCGACCAGAGTCCTCTGGCGGCGTGATGACCGCATTCCAGCGGTGGGTGTTAACGAGCAATTCTTGGCCTTCGGCCGGGGGTATGCATCTCATGTATACTCCCGAGGCTCCTCTCTTGTAGAGTTCCCCTTTCTCTCCAATCGGTGTGAAGGACTTCGCCCTTCGGGCTAAGCGGCGAGCCTCGGTCTTGTCCTCGGGTAGCTCTCCTCGGGTGAGGTATTCCATCGGCCGGTTTTCTCCGGTCGGGGACCTGGTCGACCGCCATAGCCGGGTGTGGCTTGGCGTGTGTCGCCCTCGTGAGCCCCGAGGGTACTTCCGGGGGGTGTACTAGACCGAGGGTTTATTGAGGTCTCGGGTGAGCACGTTCGGGGAACGGTACCTCGGGTTTCTGCGACCTTGGCCGGTTCATCCGCGGCCTCGTTGTAGCGTCTCGGCGTATGCTTGTGCTCAAGCCCATGGAACTTTTCCTCCAATTTGCGCACTTCCCGACAATACGCCTCCATCTTCGGTCGTGGCACGCCGAGGCCTTCATGACTTGGTCGATGACCAATCGCGAATCCCCCGGTTTCCAACCGCCGGATTCGAGGTCCGCCGCGATCCGGAGACCGTTGACCGGCGCCCAGATTCTCGCGATGTTGTTGGAGGCGGGGAAAATGCAGCCGGATGGCATACCTCGTGTGAACCCCGAAGGGTGAGATGAAGACAAAACCAGCCCTCGCGCCGCCTTCATCATGGATCCATCGAAATACATGGTCCAGACTCGGCCCGGATGGGTGCGGGGTAGCCGTATCGGTCCATTCGCCACAAAGTCGGCTAGGACACGGGATTTGATCGCCTTGTGGGGCGGGAATGATATAGTTTCGCCCATGAGCTCCACCGCCCACTTCGCCACTCTTCCCGTGGCCTCTCGGTTTTGGAGGATCTTCCCGAGGGGAACGAGGATACCACGCAACCGGGTGCGCGAGGAAGTAGTGGCGAAGTTTCCTTCGCGGTCGCGACGATGGTGTACAATAGCTTGTGCATCCGCGAATACCTCGCCTTGGTGTCGGAAAGCACTTCACCGATGAAGTAAACGGGGGCATTGTACCGCAACGTGTGCCCCTCTTCCCGACGCCCACTACGACCACCGCGCCGACCACCCGGGTAGTGGCGTGGACGTATAAGAGCAGGGTTTCTCCGGATTTGGCGGTACCGGGGACCGGTGGGTTTGTCGGGAGCTTCTTGAGGTTGCCGAGGGCCTCTTCGGCCTCGGGGTCCGTGCAAAGCGCCGGACTTGGCGGAAGGAGCCGGTAGAGGGGCAGGCCCTTCTCCCCGAGGCGTGAGATGAACTCGCTTAATGAAGCCGCAGCCCATGACCTTCTCGTACTCCCTTGAGATCTTGGATCGGACCCATCTTGGTGATCGCGTCAACCTTGGTTGGGTTTGCTTCGATGCCTCGTTGAGAGACGATAAAACCCCAAAGAAGATCCCTCGGGGACCCCCGAATATGCATTTTTCGGGTTGAGCTTGACTCCCTTGTTGTTTAGGCACTCGAAGGTTTCCCCGAGGTCACCCACGAGGTCCGACGCGTTTTCTTGGATTTGACCACTATGTCGCCGATGTAGGCCTCCACGATCCTTCCAATGAGTTCCCGAAGATGATTTGCATGCACCCCGTATGTTGCCCCGGCGTTCCTCGGCCAAAGGCATGGTGAGGTAGCAATACATCCCGAAGGGTGTTATGAACGAGGTCGCGAGCTGGTCGGACTCTTTCATTTTGATCCGTGATAACCGAATACGCGTCAAGAAAGGACAACGTTTCACATCCCGCAAAGGAGTCGACAATTTGGTCGATTCGAGGCAAAGGAAAGGGAACTTTCGACATGCTTTGTTGAGACTAGTGTAGTCCACACACATCCGCCATTTCCCATTCTTTTTCTCTACTAATACAGGATTAGCTAACCACTCGGGGTTGGAATACTTCTTTTATGAATCCGGCCTCCAGTAGCTTGTGGATCTCCTCGCCGATGATCTTCCGCTTGGCGTCATCAAACGGCGCAAGCGCTGCATGACCGGCTTTGAGCCCGGCCGGATGTCTAGGGAGTGCTCGGCGACATCCCCGGTATGCGGCATGTCCGAGGGTCCCCACGCAAACGTCTTGGCATTCGGCGCGGAGGAAGTCGACGAGCACGGCTTCCTATTTCGGATCCAGTCCGGCGATGGTCGCCAGCCTTCTCCTTCGGGTTCTTGGGATTGAGTGGGATCTTCTTGGTGCCCGAGGAGGGCTCGAGCTCCCCACAGGCGCTTTTTGGCCTCATGCTCGATCGTGATTTCGTCAAAGCTTCTCTTCGCGATCGGCGATGAGTGCCTCGGCAATGGCGAGTGCCTCGCATACTCCACGCTCTCCACGCCGCACTCGTATGCATGATGGTGCGAGGGACCGGTCGTGATGACACCCTTCGCCCCGGCATCTTGAGCTTGAGGTACGCGTGTAGTTCGGGACAGCCATGAACTGGCGCGAAGCAGGCCGCCCGAGGGTGCGTGGTGGTACCGCGGACCCCAAGGATCTCGAATGTGAGAGTCTCTTGCCTGAAGTTCGAGGGGTCACCGGCAAACCGTAAGTCGACCGCCCGAGGGGCTTTAGCCGCTTTGGGGGGACGACGCCATTGAATGCCGACCCTCCGGGCGGATCTTGACCCTGTCTACCCCGAGGAGGTCGAGGGTTTCTTCGTAGATGAGGTTGAGGCTGCTCCCCTCCGTCCATAAGGACTTTGGTGAGCCGAGTGTTGGCGCCGATGGGATCCACCACCGTGGATAAGCCCGGGTTCGGGATGTGCCGGGGTGATCCGTGGGTCGAAGATGATGGCTTGTCCGACCACTTGCGCAGCTTCGGGGTTGCCGGCTCCGTGGCATAGACCTCCCGACGCTCCCTTCTTGCGCGGCCGCACGGACATGTTCAGGGTGCTGCCGCCGAAGATCATGAAGATTATTCACCTTCGGGAACTCCTCGTTGCCCTTTGGCGCCACCCTCGGGAGCTTCTTCCTCTTCACCCTCGGGGATGGCCTTGAGCTTGGCGAAATGTTGGCGTACCCTCTTGCACTCCCGAGGGTATGCTTGACAGGGTAGCTATGGTTACCGCATGGCTTCTTGAGCATGTCATCGAAGGTTTCTTGTGGCGGGGGGGTCGGGGCCACACGATTCGACCGCGGCCACCATGTCTTCATCGTCCGCTTGGGCGGCGTGGCCCTTTCCCTTGCGGCTCTTATCTTTCTTCTTTTTCTTCTTGCTCTCCCGAGGTTGCGATCCCTCGGGCTCCTCTTCCTTGCGCTTTCCCTTGCCGAGCCCCGATTGAGCGAGCCCCGACGGCCTCCTCACCGCGAACTTGGTGGCGATGTCCATCGGCTCGTTTGCCTGGTGGGAGTCCGGCGCCCCGGCTTCTTCACGAGGTCTCGGCAAGTGGTGCCGCCAAGAAGGCCCCGATGACGTCCGAATCCGTCACATTAGGGAGCTCGGTTCGGCCGCTGGAGCGCGCCGGATGTAGTCGCCAAGAGGGATTCGTCGGATTTTTGTCGGCCAGTTTCGGAGATCCCACGAAGTTACCCGGGCGTAGGTACGTGCCTCGAAGTTATCGCGGAAGGTTCTCACCAAGTCCGCCCGGTTTGATATGAGGTTGGGTGGAAGGTGTTCCAGCCAAGCTCGCAGACTTGAGAGGTACAAGGGCAAATTTTCGATTATCACTTTGTCATCGTGTGCCCTTTGGCCCGGCATGCCGGCCCGATAGTCGCCCAGCCATACCTCGACGAGTCTCTCCGTGTACTTCGAGATGGCTCGGGGGGCAAGCCCGCGAGGGGAGTGGTGCCCTCGATGTCCCTCGGTGAAGGCCCGAGGCCCGGGGCGGATGGGGGAGTACCCTCGGTCCTCTCGACTTTGCCAGTGCGCCTCGTCCCGCTTGTCGCCCCGAGGCGAGCCACCTTCGTCATGGCGAGCCCGCTGCCGCTCGATCTCGCCCCCGAGGTCGGGGCCTCGATTGCGCCGCGCGGTGCGGGTCTTCTATGCGTTCAGGCATCGGGCGGTTGCAACGGTTGTCGCCCGGCGCTCCCGACCGCCTGCCGGGGCTCGGGCTCGATCCGGTGGGATCGAGCCCGCCGACTCGCCCAGATTCCTCTCGCCGCCATGACGTCACGGCCCGATCCGGGAAGCGGAACTCTCGCTGTTGCACCGCCTTGTCAAGGAGTTTGACGGAGGCCTTCCCGCGCGCCTACCCTCGGTAGTGGAGGGCTCGGGCATTTCGTACCCGGCATGGCGGCGCGCCACGATTGAGGCCGGCTCGTTGAACGGGGCCGCTATGTCGGGGATTGAGGCACCCCGGCCGGTCCGCCACGTCCGCCGCCATTGTGAGCTTGAGGTGCCCCGGGCCTCGCCGCGTTGAGCTCGCTTCGCCGGGATGTTACGCTCCCGCCGCCGGAGTCGGGCGATTCCGCCCGGTCGTTCCCCGCGGATCTCGTGGCCGGGCGTTTTGGCGGCGAAGCCGCCGGCGCTGGAGCTCGTCGCGGGCGATGCGTCCGCGTCATCTTCGCCCGAGACGTCGGTGAACCGCCATCCCGTGGCGGGACCTCGACATTGAAGCATTCCCGCGTGGGGTCATAGTACTCGTCTTCATCGTCGGTGCATGGTGCGGCCGAACGCCCGGGAGGAGGTTTCGATTCTCCGGACGCCAGAGCGAGTCCCTCGCCTCCCGGGACCAGCCCCGGTTGAACCCGGAGGGGGGTGGCATGACGGGTCGCCAGCGTCCTCCGGGAGGATGCGCTCCGAGTGAATGTCCATGGGATAACGCTCCGTGGAACGACGGGTGGTCCGGCTCGTGCTCTCCTGGCGAAGGCTTCGACGGCGAGGTTTCAAGCCGGCGGGATTCACCGGGACTCCTCCGGGATGACCGGAGCGGAGGTGTTTTCCGACGATTAGGGGTTTCGGGTACCCTACCACGGCCCGGGTGGCGGGTAAGGTATTTCGGGGCCTAGGGTTCCGGGAGCCCTTCGCGAGTCGGCGCCGGGATACGTCGACGGATTCGAATCCGTTGCTTGGCGCTTTGCGCGGCGCTGATGGGTCCGCCTTGCCCGCCTTGCGGGCGGCGTCGTGATGATGGGCTCGCCGCGGCGGCGATGCTGCCCTCCCTTCTACCCAGACGTCGGGCGTAAGGATCATCTCGTAGTTGTGGCCGAGCGCCACAAATGCCGGCGTTCAAGAACAGTGGTGTTCGGCGGCGCGGGAGCTCGTGTTCGCAGTAGGGTGGGAAACTTGGCGGAAACGCCATGAGGGCTGATGGAGATACAGATTGCACACGGCGCCCTACCGGCGCGCCAAGCGCCGGCGTTTCGAGGAACGGTGGGTGCCTCGGTGCCGGCAATAAAGAATTTATAAGCCCGTGTGCCTCCTCCTCGATGGTGTAGCGCAAGATGGACACGGGGGACAGCGGTTTATCCCGGTTCAGGCCAACGGGGCCCTACGTCCAGGGGGGGTGTGTCTTGCTCGTGTTACCTCGCGCTCAAAGGTGAGCCTCGCAGTAGGGGTTACAAAGTGCATGGGGGAGAGAGACGCGGGTCTCAAGCCCCACGATCGTGGTTATGGTGGTGGTGGTGTGCGTTTCCTCCGTGTGAATCGGAGTTGAGCGGGCTCGAATCGAATCCCCTCTAATGAGGCATTACTCCCCCTTTTATAGGAGAAGGAGAGATAATGTTTACACGGTGGACACCTAGGTGGCTAATTCCCGAGGCCGCACCGGTTGCATGTGCGCCGCCGAGGGGTCGGCCGGCTTGGATGTCGCTGACGAAGACACGCGCCCCGATCCGATGGTGGACGTGCCGCCCGGGCGCGCCCCGAGGGTCCCGTGAGGCGCCCCTCACAATCCGCATGGCGAGGGCGGTCGCAGGTCGCCGGCTATGTGTCGTGCCCGAGGGTCCGCCCATCGTGGCGTTTTGGCGGTGCTCGGGAAATGCACGGTGTCATCCTGGTTTCCCGTGCCGGGTGGCGTAACATGTCAGCGTTCGGCCTTGGCGTCCCATCCGGTCGGATTGGGGAGACGATTCGCGCGTTCGATTTTCCAGGCGTAATCGATGGCACCGGCGCCCTCGCTGCCGTGCGACCGCATTGAATGCGGCGGTTTCCCTTCCGAGGGGCTAGTTGGCTGCCTCACCCGAGGATGGAGAGCTGGTCTCCCTCGGGCGAGGCGGAGGTTTTGCGCCCGAGGGTGGTGAGCTAGGCCACCCTCGGACGGCGGAGATTTCTCCGGCCGGTGAGCTAGGGCCACCCTCGGACCAAACGGAGATGCGTGGTCGAAGTCCGAGCCATGGTTTGGCCGCTATCGACGTGGAACGTCATGGTTCGTTGTTTTGCGAGAGGTCCTTGACCTTGTCCTTCGTGAGCGTAATAAGCTCTTTGCGTCGTGGTGATTCCATTTGGGCCGCTTTGTGGGCCGTCTGCTTCCAGGCCATCGTAGGCCGATTCCGTCGTCGTGTGAGCGTCGTGGCTCCATGGCTGGTCCATCGTCCGTCGGGCCGTCCCTCCGTGCGGGATGATAGCGGGCTAGGTTTTTCTTGGGCCTTGGCGGGCCGGCAACATTCTCACGGTTTGGGAAAATGTCTCGGGGCCCAATATTTAGGTCCCCGACAACAACGGTACTACCATTGGACTACAAGCCAATTCACATTGGACGATCAAAAAATCTACTCCAATTCTCTCTTGTTAAGAGTCGTTCTCACTTTTCGATATATCAAATATCACTACACCACAACCCTTAATCGGCGACTTTCGATCCGTTGCTATATGGGTGGTACACGACTTTCGGTCCGTGGCTAAAAGATATAGCAACGGACCTCTGCGCAGATGCTAATGAAGCCGTGGTTAAATATATATAGCCACGGACCCTCTTTTTAGCCACGGACCGTTCGATGGTAAAAACTTTAGCAACGGACAATCAGTTAGAGCATTTAGCAAACGGATGGTCCATCGCAATATTGAACTTATAGCAACTGACGATTCATCGAGATCAACTAAATTGGTACAAAAAAAAATAAAACAGGACCAATACTATATTGAAATTATATTGTACAGATTTTGGATGACATATACAAATGACCACATCATTCATACTCTCAAATATCAAATGAGTACATATGTAATTATGTCACTAGCATGTTAACATCAAACCAACATACAAGCCATACAGGCATCAAACATTGTTTCCCTATTGTTCAAAAGCCATCAACTAAATGCGATCAAACATTGATTAAAAGCTAGCACCATCAGGTTTTTCCTCCAAAAATAATAGAACCTAGCACCATCAAGCTGGAGTCTAAGAAAACAAGAACCACCGGTCTGAAAAAACAAGAACCACCAGGTTGTACTCCAAAGCAATCACCCTGTCTCTTTACTCCACAAACTGCAACAAAAGAATCACCTTGCTGAATTGTCCAAGCCATCACCTACAGACATGGTAAATTCTATGAAGAATGAATATGTATGTTTATAAATCTTTGACTTAAGATAAACCTTAGATAGACTTATACTGTGAAGTAATAATATGCATTCTATTAACTAACACATGGTAATTTCAATTTGCATAGGATAGGTACATGTCATAAACAAGGGATCTCTAAAGTATGGTTGTGTAGAATGAATGTTTATCTAATAGTGTGAAAAACATCTTGAATCTCTATGTTATTACCTAAACTGAAATTGGTTCCCTAAACGGTTCAGTATATTTTTTTTGGGGAAGGTGCTAGTGCTATATTTTCATAGTATATTTTTTCGGGAATGCTAATCTACACCTGTTCCTGGACACCTCTGCACTTGGGACAGTACATCGATTTATCCAAACAGATTCAAATCCTGTACACACTAGCAAAAGAATATAGCTAAATGTCCAAACAAGATTAGAAACCAAGTAATCATTAATGACAAGGGATAAATTTAGATTGCAGAAAGTGCCAATAAAAGGCAGCAAGCACATGTAAGATTGGAGAATCATTGAAACTACATTGAACTACTATTTAAAATTACCTCTGTAGGCTTGGCACTAGTTGTCTTCTAGGGGATCAGTGGCAAGAACTTTGAGTTGGAACGATCCAAGTTTCTGTAAGCTGCAAATACAGTGCAGTTTGACATTCAGAGTGGCGTGCAGAATATTGCAAATCAAAGAATACAAGAATCAAATATGAGCTTTATGTACAAGTCACAAGAACACGATTATACTGCAGCTTTAATAGAGCGAGTGTAAAAAACTACTAGTTTAGATGCATGGCAAGAGATACAATTGCAGTTAACTTGTGATACAGTTTTGCTCAAGCCAAATTGTGATCAATTAACGAAAATCTCACTTCTGCATAAGGGTCAACATGTTTTATTAATACTAGTGACATCACAAAGCACCAGAGTTAGAACACCTTGAGAAGATCTTGATTGCCTACAACAAACCTGAATAAGGTACCGATTATCAGAGTGGAACTGCACTAGCAATCTTAGTGTTAAAAAAAGTTTTTGTGTAGAACTAGGCTCTTTGAATATGTCCTATACAACTAGCAGTTTCAGAGGAACATGCTTAACACACAATTTACAAGCACATGGGCTATCACCCGTACGCTGTAGCTGCATATCAGGGGGAGATTTTTAGAGTTATTTTAGTACTCAACAACATGCACTTTAGTACTCAAAAACATGCATAAGTTATCTGAGAACAGATTATACAAATCTGGTAGCTAGTGTAGCAACTCTTCAGTGTATAGACATATATTGGACAGGTAACAAACTCCACAAAGTACTTGCAGCACTCACCCGTTACCACATAATATAGTCCTCATATTTTCATTTGGCAGCTGACTGTCATCTCAACACTGTTGCATACATCACTTGCCCCAATCACTTATCTGCTCGACAATTAAAGGACTGCATCAGTCTAAGATTTTTTGAAGAAAACATAAATCCTCATTTATGTTTAAACAATGAGTTAAGATTCATGCAAATAAATAGTTAAACAACATGCATATAGGTTAACTTATAGCAGCCTACAGAGGACATTATTACTATCAGGAGATGACTGGATTCAGATTTAGGAAAAGTTGTAATAGTAGTTGCAGTGGTAAATAACATTAGGAGGAGCAACAGTAGTAGTAGCAGCAGCTCATGTAGTAGGAATAATTATTTGAATTTGGGTACTAATATTTGTTTGAATCAGTACTAGTAATTGGGTTGCAAACTACTATAAACAGTAACAAAACAAATGATCTACTGGCTGAACTAACGCAAAATACAATGTCTACATTTGAGGCCACCTTGCTTGTACCACCAGATACAAAGATTTGCAACATAAGATAGTTATGTGAGTACACAATATTTAAAATTACTTCTAGACATGTCTGAACACTACTATAATACAAAGTGAAGAGCATATACTTACCTCTGACACCTCATAGCCGGGGCCACTTTTGATTTGTTTAATTATTGTTTCTTTTTAGAGCATATATACTGAAGCAACACTGCAGCTTTCCCAAACCAAACTTTACCCAGCCGATACTTGTCAGTTCAGTTTGATTTAGCAATGGAGCTGCTCTTACAATACTAAGGCCATGTTTCCCTATGAAGTATTTGGTTACTACTAGAACTACTAATACAATGTCGTATTCATTATGCAAGAATGTGTCAGAGGTAAGTCTACTACGTTAACAAAATATTACTATACAAATCATATACATCTATTACTACCAATTTCTACAGCTATCTTTCTTTAGGAAATTCAAGAGGAAATTAATAGCAAGGAGCGCTAGTCGTTACCTGCCACCTGCTGGCCACGGATGGATGCTGCGTGTCATCTACCGCTGTGTCAAGCGCCACCAGAGATACTACCAGATCCACTAGGGGGAGAAGACCCAGCTGATGGTGAAGGTGGCACCGTGGGGCGAGCAGGCGACGATGCAGCTGGGGGAGGTGAGCTCCGCCATCTATGGTAGGGATGTCGTCGATGTAGGGCCATCGGTGGGGGAGGCGGATGCAGTTTCCGTCGCTGGGAAGGACGCAGGCTCGCCGCCGGCCACGGGGAACAGGAGGGAGCAGGGCCGCCGCCGGTCGCGGGGTTAGTGGATCGCCGCCAGATCCATATCCGTCTTAGGGTGGGAGGAAGGCTCGACGCCGGATGCAGGGACCCCAACCGTCGCCGCCAGATCCAGAGTGGTGGGGAGGGAGCGCAGCTGGATCGGAGGAGCAGGAGGCGGTCTTGCAGTGGTGCAGCGCGCAGGCGGGTCTGCGGTGTGGGAAAGAGGAGACCGGCGGCTGAGGGGTGGTGGTATTGTGCGTGTGGTATTGTGCGTGTGGGTGGGGTGACCTAGGGTTGTAGTCTTTTGGGCCCAACTTTTAGTGGGAACGGCCCAAAAAGACCACGCCAATGGGTGATTTGTTTAGCCACGGACCGTCCCACTCTGATACAGACCTATAGCCACGGACGGTCCAATGTAAAATCAAAAATATATATAGCAACGGACCGTCCATCACCGTATTTGATATTAGCAACGGTCAGTCCGTGACAAACTTTTTAGCAACCCACCGTCCCAATGCTAATTAAAAGTTTTTAGCAACTGCGGTCGATTCTTTGTTTAAGTGTTGTGGTGTAGTGTATACTCCCTCCATAGTTGAAAAGGAGGACGTTTAGGACAGCGGACAGCGATGCCAAAAAGCGCAACTTTTAACTTCTCTTTTCTATAAAAATATTTATTAAAAAATTGTATATGTATACTTTTTATGAAAGTATTTTTCAAGACAAATCTGTTGATATGATTTTCACATTTCTTAACTCAACGACTTAAAAATTATTAATGATTTATGTTTCCAATGTTTGACCAAACCTTTTCCAAAACATCTTTCTTTTCAACAATGGAGTAGTATTTACCTTTGACCAACTTTATTTCCTGGAAAGTCCAACAACGTCCACGATCTTGTAATAAAGTAGCGCATGAATTAGCTAAGTTGAGAAGTGTGTGTGATACGGGTGAGGGAATAATTTTAACCTCAATCCCGGAACATATTCAAGTTGTAATTGCTGATGATTCAGCCTCGTATGAGTAATGGAAATCATTATTTCCCCTCAAAAAAAAAAAAAAGTCTACATATTTTTTTGAAAAAAAATATTTGTTATACCTAATTAGTATCATTAGATAGATAACTAGTTTTTTTCACAATGAACATACTTAGAGATTAAAATATGAACTGTTAATATTTTTGTACAAATATAGTTAAACTTAAGAAAATTTGACCAAGCATTACACTATAGCAACAGAGAAAGTAAGTTTTAATAAGATAAAAATTAATTTTAAAGTTTTAAAGTGGAAGAATACTTCCAGCCGTACATTGACAAATGAGGATATGAGAATATGTACAATAATAATGAATTGTACGTACATGCTAATGTAGCAATCAAGGAAAATGTATGGAAAAGTAACATTGCCACATCGCCTAGTCAAAAACTTGACCCCATCCTTGAAATCCTCGCAGACCCTGACGTGGCGAGCCACGTCCTCCTCGTCAACGATCTTGTCCCGGCACTCCACGCCCCTGGGCGGCGTGAGGTTGCACGGCTCCATGGACACGGCCCGCCGGCACGGCGTCTCCGGGACCTTGTGGTCAAACGCGGTGAGCAGGATCGCCGGCCGGACGCCGGCGAGGCCGCTGCTGACGTACCCGAACGTTGACAGTCCCGACGTGACCAGCTCCTCGGAGAAGCTGAGCAGGTAGATCTCCGCCAGCGCTCTCTGGTTGTGCGCCAGGTTCGCCGTCGCCTGCCGCTTCTCGTGCGTCCGCTGGAACACGCCCACCCTCGTCACGCCGTCGCCACCGCCCTTCGCCGCGTGCGGCGTGGAGTACCTCGACCTCAGCCTCTTGTAGTAGTCCGCGTACAACGACGCTATGAAGATGGCTGTGGAGTTGTTTGAGCCATCGCCATCCCCACCGCCGCTGGTCGCCGCCGTCGGCGTCGCAGCCTTGTCGTTGTCTTCATCGGTTTCCGGGAGTATGTGCTCCTGCCGGGAGCAATTGAGGATCTGGTTGTACATGTCGTCGGCCGGAATGGAGGCGAAGCCGAACATCCTGATCTGCACGCCGATCCGCCGCGTCGCCGGAGCTAAGTAGGAGCGGTAGTACCTGGTGACCATGCTCCACACGGGGTTGGCCGGGTGGAGGAGGTACCGTGAGAGGAGGTGGTGCACGCTCTCCTTCTCCGGGAACAGCCGCCGGAGCTCGTCCTGGAACTTGGCCACCGCGTACAGCGACGGCACGAAGTAGAGGTCGCTGTACAGCAGCAGCCAATTCACCTTGCCGAGCACGCGCTGGTGCTCGCCGCAGAAGAAGAGACCGTCCCTGAGCTGCCACCCTAGGCTCAGATACACGTACGGTGGCACGGCCGCCGTCGCGTTCGCATCCGGGCCGACCTTGTTGTCGCCGATGAGCTTCGTGTACGACTGGTCCATGTCCTGGCCGACCCCGAACAGGTTGGCGACGGGGAAGTCCTCCACCGGCAGTCGCCACGTCGCGCCCGGGAACGGCTCGCAGAAGAGGTCGGCGGAGTCCGGTGGCAGTGCGGCGAGGAGGACGCGGTCGGTGAGCAGCGCGTAGAGGAAGCCGCTCACCATGGACAGCATGCGGTTGCCGAGCCCGTCGAAGGGGAGCCACACGACGTAGCTGCACCCGTGTCGCCGTCGGTGGCGCTGCGGCCGGACCGGAGCTGCTCGACGGACTTGGCGTACAGCGGCGTGCCGGGGCGCACCGTCTGTGCCGAGCCTCGTACGCGCGGAGCTTGGCCAAGAGGTGCGGCGACGGCGTGAAGGGGAAGTGCTTGTAGTACTGAGACGACTTGTACCGGCTCCGGCACGACGTCCGGTTCATGCCCGGCGCCAGCAGACCGCCGAGGAGCTCGTCGTGGGCGCCATGTGGACCGCCGTCCATAGACTCTGAAGAAGAGATACGTATGCTTACAATATTCTAATTAAGCAAGCGCATGTCCTAGCATGCGTATACCTGCTCCTCCGTCGTCGTTCAAGGCGGTGAGCTTGGCAACAGCGATCTGCAGCCAGGCCATTGACGCTCTCTCTCGGCCGAAAACAAAGAAGGCGAAGAGCGGCAGCGTCACCAGGCTGGCGACGAGCAAAACCCGGCGGTACCTCTTCCTCTCCGTTCTCGGCCACGGCTCGGCCGCCGCCACTGCCGCCATAGGATAGTCGTCGACGTCATCCAGCTTTGTCGTCACGGCACCAGCGCCACTGCTCGTCATCTCCATCGTTGGACCAACCCTAGCAGCTAGGCTTCAATGGATATGCGGCTGCATAGACGAGTTAGTGCACGGGCGGCACGGAGCCGCCACCAACGTGTAGGACATTGGAGCCCTCGTCAACGCACGACATTACATTGAATTTAACCATTTGAGAGTACGTAGCTTGTCACGTACTTATTGACCCTTTTACATGTAAATGATGTTGCTTCTTCAAGTTGGCTTGTGCATATTGGTCTTTTCCTCTCACAGTCTCTTTCAGTGAATGTTCAAAACTTGCACTGAAAGCTGAGTCGATCAGCCGCCAAGTTGAATTTTACTCCCTTCCCCTGAATAAACCAATTCCTAGAATCCATGTTAGTCAATTTTTTTTTTTAAATTTGACTAATTTTATTGTGAAAAGTAACAACAACGGCCTACAACATAAAATGAACACCTTCTGAAAATATACTTTATGATAAATCTAATCTAATGATACTAACTTGATACCATAAATATTAATGCATTTTTCTAGAAATTTGGTCAGAGTTTTAAAAAATGACTGAAGATAACACTAGAAATCTATTTATTCAGTGGCAGAGGAAGTAATCTATAGCATGGAATATATATGTAAATTGCTCAGGGCGGAAAGCTGAACAACAGAGTCCAAGTCGAACATTTTTTTCTAAGCTAAGCTACAAACCACGGCGCAACCTTGTGACTACTAGGGCTATTCTAGGTGCTTCGTCCATCCAAATATGGCTGAACCGGACGAGAAGGAGTTGATTTTTTTTTCTCCATTGGGAAATGAGTGACTGGCGAACGATCGACGTACCTGCTCCTCCGCCGCCGATTCATGGTGGTGAGCTTGGCAACAGTGATCTGCAGCCAGGCCATTGACGCGCCTCTCTCGGCCGAGGACAAAGAAGGCGAGGAGCGCCAGCGACAACAGGACGACGAGCAAAACCCGGCGGCACCTCTTCTTCTCCGTCCCCGGCCATGGCTCCGCTGCCGCCACCATAGGTAGTCATCATCGTCGCCGAGCTTTGTCGTCGCCGCACCAGCGCCACTGCTCATCATCTCCATCGTTCGATCACCCTAGCTAGCTTGGCTTCAATGGTTATGCGCGGCTGCATATGCTACACGTATGTACGAGAAGGCCAGCTACGACGAGCGGCACGAAGCCACCAACATAGGGCCATGGGACCGGTCGTCAACGCACGACATTGGATTGAATTTAATAATTTCCTACGAGTAGTAGTTTGTCACTTTATTGACCCTTTTACTTGTAATAAGAAAACGCAAACGTACATATATATGGAAAATAAGCTACAAATGGGTGTTGCTTCTTCAAGTTGGCTTGTGCATTGATCTTTCCTCTCACAGTCTCTTTCGGTGAATGTTCAAAACTTGCATTGAAAGCTGAGTCGGCCGCCAAGGTGAATTTTTCCCTCGGTATGAATAAATCCTAGAATCCATGTTAGTTAAACTTTTTTTTAAAGTTTAATTAATTTTTGAAAAATAACAACTATATGATATAAACTGAACACCTTATGAAAATATACTATTTGATAAATCTAATGACGACACTAATTTAATTTGATACCATATATGTATTTTTTTTCTAGAGATTGGGTTAAAGTTTTAATTTTTGACTTACGATCGACAACACTACAAATCTATTTATTCAAGGATAGAGGAAGTAATCTGTGACATATATAAATTGCTCAGGACGTTCATTTTTCTAGGCCCATTTTATTGATCTGACCGTGGAGGCGTGTTAAGACAGAGGCAGAAACTGACATCTGGGCTCATTTTGTAATGGCGTTTGAGCCCACCTCATCCAGGGCCCATATTTGCTATGCGTTGCAGCGAAGCCCCATCACCAGAAGCAGATCGAGGACGCGCTCCATTCTGACTCCAATTACCCAAGCGCGCAAACCCCAGCCGCCGGCGACAATTAATGGCGGAGGTTCCGGACGAGCTCGTCGAGGACTGCCTCCTCCGCGTCCCACCGGAGGACCCCACGGACCTCGCCCGCGCCGCCCTCGTCAGCAAGCAGTGGCACCGCGTCGTCACCGGCGCCGTCTTCCGCCGCAGGTACATCCAGTTCCACCGCTCGCCACCATTGCTGGGCTACATCGACAACCTAGAAGATTCCATCCGCTTCGTCTCTATGTCGTCGTCATTTCGCCCGCGCCATGCTCACCGCCGCGATGTGCAAGCCATCCACTCAAGCCATGGCCGGATCCTCCTTTGCTCCTCCCAGCGTAAGATTTCAGCCATTAATGATATGAGGGAGCTGGAGGATCTCTACCTTTTCGTGTGGGATCCCATCACGGATAAGGAGTGGGAACTGCCGGTGCTGCTGCTGTCGAACCGAGGCCTGGACATACGGACCTGGGAGGCCGCCTTGGTCTGCGCTGTGGGCAACGGCTGCAGCCATCTCAACTGTCACTTCAAGGTCGTCATCGTGGGACTATCCGGAGGGCAGATGTTCTCTTGTTTCTACTCATCCAAGACAGATAGCTGGAGTGATCGCATCTTTACTTCTGGGGAAGACTACAGCATTCTTAAGATGGGGAGTGTCCTCGTCGGGAGTGCCCTCTACTTTAGAAAGGATATGAGCAATAGAGCGGTAACAATCGTCAAGTATGACTTGCCTACACATCAAATGTCTATGATTAGCCTACAGCTACAATGTGAAGCTGAACTATACTTCGGCAGTTGGCTAATTGCTACAGAAGATGGCAAGCTAGGATTGGCCGTGATAAGCAATTCAACACTTCGCCTGTGGCTATGGGAGCAAGGAAGGTTGGTAGAAAGTAGAGTCATTCAGCTTGGTGGTCTACTCCCGCCTGAAGCCTTGGTAGGCAAACTTCGGTTGATTGCCTTTGCAGATACTAGAGCTGGTGGTGTCATTTTCGTAAGGACATGTGTTGGGTATTTCACTATCAATCTGAATTCAGGGAGGAGCAAGAAGGTAGGGGAGGGCTTAGGCTCATCTCACATTGTTCCCTACGTGAGCTTCTGCATTCCAGGTACATACTTGATTGCATTTTAGTTTACCTATTTGCACAGCAAGTATTACTTTAGCATTTAAATATGGTTCCTTCTTTGCGGGGAGAACATTGAGTTTGTCAAAGTGTGACATCTTAACATCATGTAGAAATCAGATTACTCCTACTGCTACCAATATATCACCTACATAAAAGATTCTACCTATTTGACTCATTGAAATAGAAGCATGGTATATACTTGGTAAAGAGTAGTATACTTGTAAGTAGAACAATATTATTAAAATATATATTATATTGAGCTTCCCTTTAGTTATATATATGGATCATTCGTTCTACTACATCGCGCCATAGAAATTCTATATGATGTATATGTGCTAAATACAGATTTCAGAGAAATGTTTCTGCGGGTTAACCAATATGGTGCGGTAGCTGGCCTGGTTGTTAAATTCTGTACTAGTTGCATGCAACAAGTCTGCATTGTTTGCCTGCTGTGTTAGTGAATTAATTTATTCCTTAACCAACCGATGTTATTTACATTGTTTGCATATTTTCTTCAGCATCATGGGGTTCAAGTTGCGAATGCCACTTGATCTAATAACATTGTAGAAAATACAAATAGGATATTTTCCTAGATCTGGACTAGTTTTGAGTTCATCTTAATAATGTTGTGGGATCTGTGACCATTAGCTGCATAATAAATCAGCTCTGTTTTGTTGGCTGTCAGAGGCAACTTCATGGCCCTTGTGTGATATCTGTAGACCCAATATTCATTGTTACCATCGATTCCTCATATTTTGCATTTGTGTTTCTTATGCAGCCCCAGGAACAATCTCCATAGATAAGGGAGCAGGAGCTAGTGTTGTGGTCTCTACAGACAATGAACCAGGAATGGGTGTCGTGGTCTCTGGAGAAGAGGGGCCAGGACCAGGACATGTAGTTGTCTCTATAGATGAGGGGCCAGGGCCTAGCATGTCAAGCGCATAAGAAGCTTAATTTACAAGTACAAGGCCTTCTGAATCAAGAAGGAAATAAGTAGAACGGAAGCATTGTTTTTGGGTGGGATATTCTGATATTTCTTTCCTTGCAGGAAAAAATCTGATATCTCTACTTGATTTTGCTTTTTGTGCTGGCCTTGTTTTGAAGCCTAAAAGCATTCTGGACCCTTGGTATTGGGAATAATTACTAGTACCATTTATCTCTAAAACATATAGCTTACTAAGTTTGAAGCAGTCTTGGGCTCATTTGCAAGATGGTAACTGAATCAGGCTGGTACTTGCTTTGAACCTGGGAGCTTGAGTTTGCGATCAATTCTGAGAATGATATTGACTCGTATGTGAAAGTATGACGTGGAATTAATGCTGTGTGTGGTTGTGGAAAAATTTCCTTACTTTTTTTAGCGTCGAACCAGAGAAGGGAATTAGCTAACTTGAATTCAGTTTTAGGTATGATTTATTAGATTGGTTTGTAAAATATAATGCCTTCTAAATCAAGGAAATTATTAGAAGAGAAGCATTGTTTTTGGTGGGATCTCTACAGGATTTTGCTGCTGTGCTGGAATCGGTCTCCAGGCCTATATGTATTCTTGATCGCTGGTATTGGGACTAATAACTAGTAACATTTATCTCTAAAGTCAGGAGCTTGCTTCTTGGTCTGAAGCTTGTCTTGGGCTCATCATGTGAATCAGGATTGTACTCACTTTGTGCTTAACTTGAGTTTTCAATCACATTATGACAATGATACTAACTCTTGTATGAAAGTGTGTCATATGGAATTTGATAATGTGCATGATTGTGTTTTTCCCTCTTCTACTTCTGGCATGGAACCAAAGAAGAAAAATATTTAACTTGAATCCCATTTTACGAATAATTTATTTGATTGATTCGTTTTAATATTCCTTCTAAAGAGGTAGTTGCTTGGGTGCAAAATATAGTTTCTTTTCCCATAATGCTAGCAAAGCAACAACTGAGGAAAAATGGGTTACCGAAAGACAGAAGCTGCTGAAACCACATCTTCAATTTATTTATAAAATAATATCAAGAAGCCTCAGACTTAATGGATGCTGAGGTCTGAATATGCTAGTATCAGGCCGAGGCCCTAGTATCCGAGAGGGAGGGTTTGTGATATTTTTTACTTCGACAGTTCCATTATGGCAACAATGCTAGGTGACTGACGTCCGAGAGGAAGAGTTTGTCGGATGCCCCTCCTGCAGGCCCACTCGCCGCTTGTGCGCCGATGCTGCCACGGCCTGCCATCGGAGCTTGCAGGCGCTCCCCACCCTGGCGGCCCCACATCCGCCCCAACTCCTCCGACTACCTCAACGCAGAAGCACGGCTAGGCCAGCCCGACTCCTGTGGGTAGCCATGGGCGGCGCACGACTAGGTCGAGGCCGACGCTAGCTGGGTAGCGGCGAACAGGCGCTCACAGCCGACACATAGGCGCTCACCACCTAGTGGCGGACCCGGCTTTTAGCATAGGGCGGTCGCCTCAAAAAAAATTATACAATTTAGTAAACCATTTATAATTTGGAAAAATCATATTATTATTCCGTAAAACAACGTTAAATCTTAATATAAATTGTTTGCATGAAACCCCTAGGAGAGAGAAGAAAAAGAGTTTCACCATGGTGAAACCTTTCAAACTACTATTTCATCGTTGAAAGCGTGGTGAAACCCCCATTAAGACACAAATAGAGTTTCACCATACAACTATGCAATTAAACCATGCAATGAGAGAGAGGTTGTGACCCTGAGCCTATGAAACCGCGGCATTGAGGAAGACGCCTATTTCATACTAAAGTTTCACATCTTGAAACCGGAGGTGAAACTCTCCACCGACCGGCCTTAGCGATCACAAATCACGATCAAGGAAATCAGAAGACAAAGAGGACCGTTGAAGAACTCACGATGGCGATCTCGAGCGACGAGTGGGTCGGACTCTCTCGAATCCCGATCGTATTGAGTGTGACGATTCGATTAGGCTACGACGCCGACGGCGGGACACGGGCCACAAGCTGATGCCGCGAACGTGATTCCTCGCTTTGAGCGACGACGCGCCGGGCGCTTAGTGCGCGATCGTGAGCGGCCTTGGAGTTCGAGCAGAGCAAAGTCGACGGTTTTGACTCCCGGCCCCCCGCCTCGGCTGCCTTGAGTGGGCCGCCGCGACGCGCTGAATCATTGGGAGCCTAGGAGTCACGGGAGCCTAGGAGTTTTCGGCTTCTATTTTTTTTTTTTTTTTTTGCATTTTCTATTTATATCCTATATCTATGACATGCGGGCCACGGGGTGGTCGGTGGACCACCCGACCACCCTCGTGGATCCTTCGTGTCGCCACCGTCATGAACGTCCTCTCCGCCGGTTCCCATCGTGTGTGGGTCGGCTCCCTCTCCGGCGAGCTTCGCCCCCGGTCCTAAGCGCCCTCTCCACCCGGCTCTCCCTCGTGCATGGGCCAACTTCTTTCCCAGCGTGTGGTGCCATTGTTGGTGGTGCTTGAGCACTACGTGTCTCCTCCTTCCCCGTGTGCGCCCCCAACCTCGGCTGGCGACCATAGTCGCTTTCCCATGGTGACCTCGATGGTGCCGGTGGTGCTAGCGTGCCTCGTGGTGGATCCATGAAGGACTACCCTCCCGGTGATGGATCCGTGGAGCTCGATGCGCATTCGGCGGCAATGGCGGCGTATCATCCCATCGCATCCATGGAGGCGCTTGATCTCAGCACCACCGACGCCCGCCCCCACACCCATATGTCTCCCCTCTTTCCCCTTATATCGCAGTAGTTTACAAGTGGATGTTGCAACAGATCGCCTTAAGGATGTCGCCAGCACGTTTTTTTTTGCATGTTGGATTTGTTGTGTTGAGATGTTGCAACATGTGTTCTTTGTATGTTTGAAACAATCGATGTCACAACATGTTTTTTTTTTTTTTATGTTGAAACTGTTGATTTTGAGATATTCCAACATGTATATATTTCCTTGATGTTGCAATAGTTGTTAGATGTTCCAAAATGTTTTTTTTTTTCAATGTTGCAAATATGGATTTTAAGACGTTGCATCAAGTTCCCATACATGTTGCAACTGTCAATTCGAAAAGGTTGCAACATGTTTTTTTATGTTGCAATATGGTTCTCTAGATGTTGTAGTAGTTGATTTTGAGATGTTGCTACAGTCGGTTTTCCCCTTAAATCCCTTAAACATGGGGTGTGTACATGCCCTGCCTTTTCCCAACACCGGTATGTGTCCCACACCAAGCCCATGAAAACAGTGCATGCTCGCTGAATTCGATGTGGCGTCCTTTTCCCCCTTTCCTTGCACGGGACACGCATGCAGACGTTGGCGCCGGTCATAGGACAGTGATGTGGAACATGTGGGGCAATATGGAGATGGGACATGTGGGGCAGTTGAAACGCGCAGAGTAGGTGGGGGCACTTGTGGGCCGTTTGTTGCAGACGTTTGTTGCAAGTGGGTAGGAGGGCGTCCGATGGATTTTATCTCCATCGGACCTCCTAGCACCCGCCGTGCCTAAATTCAAAACTTGATTACCTAAAATTTGGGATTAGTCCATTTTTTATGGCTGAGTAAGTAATGCTGATTCCTACTTGCTAGTGGAATACTTGAAAGCTGACTCGTGGAGTATTTGAAAATTCTTATGCTGGAACCATACCTGACTGCAGAAGTATGGAAGATTGAGGTTTTCAGAGAGAGTTGGAACACATGTGGACTCATGGGTCTTCAGATATCAGCTCTGAAAGTTTTAGGGGAAATAAAACATTCGTTGTACCATCATAATGCTTTTGACAAACGCACAAATCAGTTTGAATGAATTGCTTCTCCACCCGGGTGATATTCAACAGTCTCCAAATTTGTCCAAAATCTAAATTTCCAAGAAGACGATTATAGTGGGAAAATAAAAAGACCAAGATTGCCTAGATTTTTTGTTTTTTCGATCTGAGCAATAATTGACTAAATAAATACAGCATGACTGGCCCCACTTGGCAGAGCTGCACAAAAACACGGCCTGACTATCTCATTTTGCGGAATTTGAGTTTTGAGCCCACCTCACCAAGGCCCAAATTGCAATGCATCCATCGCTACTCATCCATTCCCCATTGCCCAACAGCAGCCAAGGCCGCCAAACCCCAGCCGCCGGCGACAATGGCGCCGCCGCCGCCGACGGTGGATCCGGCGGTTCTGATGGACGAGCTCGTAGAGGAGTGCCTCGTCCGCGTCCCACCGGAGGACCCGGCGGACCTCGCCCGCGCCGCCCTCGTCAGCAAGCAATGGCACCGCGTCGTCACCGGCGCCGTCTTCCGCCGCAGGTACATCCAGTTCCACCGCTCGCCACCATTGCTGGGCTACATCGACAACCTAGAAGATTCCATCCGCTTCGTCTCTATGTCGTCGTCATTTCGGCCGCGCCATGCTCACCGCCGCGATGTGGAAGCCATCCACTCAAGCCATGGCCGGATCCTCTATTCCGCCGAGGATTTGGACGGGGACGATCGCTACCTATTCGTGTGGGATCCCATCACGTATAAGGAGTGGGAACTGCCCGTGCTGCTGGACATATGGACCTGGGAGGCCGCCTTGGTCTGCGCTGTGGGCAACGGCTGCAGCCATCACAACTGCCACTTCAAGGTCGTCGTCGTGGGAATATCTGGCAGGAAGATGTTCTCTTGTTTCTACTCATCAATATCTGGTAGCTGGAGTGATTGCATCTTTGTTTCTGGGGAAGGCTCTGGCTGTGTTAAGATGGGGAGTGTCCTCGTCGGGAGTGCTCTCTACTTTAGAAAGGATATGAGCGATGGAGGGGTAACAATCGTCAAGTATGACTTGCCTACACATCAAATGTCTATGATTAGCCTACAGCTACAATGTGAAGCTGAACTATACTTCGGCAGTTGGCTAATTGCTACAGAAGATGGCAAGCTAGGATTGGCCGTGATAAGCAATTCAACACTTCGCCTGTGGCTAAGGGAGCAAGGAAGGTTGGTAGAAAGTAGAGTCATTCAGCTTGGTGGTCTACTCCCGCCTGAAGCCTTGGCACGTACACTTCGGTTGATTGCCTTTGCAGATACTAGAGCTGGTGGTGTCATTTTCGTAAGGACATGTGTTGGGTATTTCGCTATCAATCTGAATTCAGGGGAGGAGCAAGAAGGTAGGGGAGGGCTTAGGCTCATCTCACATTGTTCCCTCACGTGAGCTTCTGCATTCCAGGTACATACTTGATTGCTTTTTAGTTTGCCTATTTGCACAGCAAGTATTACTTCAGCATTTAAATATGGTTCCTTCTTTGCGGGGAGAGCATTGAGTTTCTCAAAGTGTGACATCTTAACCTCATGTAGAAATCAGATTACTCCTACTGCTACCTACATATTGCCTACATAAAGGTTTTACCTACATGAGCTTGTGCACTCCCATCAGTTAGTTAAGTTGGTCGTAAGCCTCATGTTTCCTGCCCAGCCTACCTATATATTACCTACATAGAAGCATGCTATATTTGGGAAAGATCAGTATACTTATAAGTAGAACAATATTATTACAATCTATATCATATTGAGGTTCCTTTAGTTATATATATGGATCATTGATAAGTTAGAGTAGATATTATTCCAGGAAAATCATTTGGTCTACTACATGGTACCGTAAAAATTCTGGATGATGTATATGTCCTAAATACAGATTTCAGAGAGATGTTTCTGCGGGTTAACCAATGGTGTGGTTGCTGGCCTGGTTGTTAAATTCTGTACTAGCTGCATGCAACAAGTCTGCATAGTTTGCCTGCTTTGTTAATGATTAACTAGTGGACAAGCACGCGCGACACGCACGTGTCTATAAAATGTTCATTCATAAAATTTCAAAAAAATAATAATTCACATTGGAGAGAATTCATATAATAAGAGAGCAGTGACATAGACTTACATAAAAAAACATTACGCAGAGTTATTATATTATCAATTAAATAGCAAGATACACTTAAAGAAGTTGTAATTGGATCTACATTGCAAACTCTGGCCTATATATGCTTGAGGATGCTGCTGCAGCCAAGTTCTCACATGGCCACCAGGCACCAGCCAAACTAAGCTAACCACAAAATTAGAATGAATAAACCCATCAGAATGAATCTAAGGCACCCACCTCTGTGTGGTCCGTAAGTGAAACACGTACCTGATATGTGAAGGAATCTAAACATCATTTAAGCTGTCATATTTGCAGTGCTGTGAGTGCAGCCCAAAACAACTCACACAGCATAACTCAATCAAATATATTTATGAACCCGTACACATATATAAAATGAAACAACAAAATTGGATAACCATTCAATGCAGTTATGCTTACAGATTACATAAATACGATATTTTTGGCAGTATATGATGATATGCCTAATAACATAATTCAGTTCAGCGTTGAATAAATTGGACATTAGTATTAGTCCTGATTCTGATTGTAAAAAAATGCCTATTAGTTGAGTCATTTTACTTAATGCAATCTCAAAAGTTAAATTTGCAGGGCATATCATTTGTAATGATTCAAGAGTTCATTAACAAATCTCAAAATATTCAGTACTTTTCGGAGTAAGCATGATGCAATCTGCGGTTGGAGACATCCTCACTCTCCTCAATTACCAATATATAAGCTTACAATACTGCTTTCTCTATGTATTCTTATGGAAGGCCATAAGACTGGGCTTGTCACCAACTGGTGGACTCTGATAGCACACCATATGCGCAACAGGCAACCTATAGCAGACAAACTGAACTGGTACTTACATGAGCCGCCCATATGCAGGTCCAACACCCCAGAAAGCTTATGTGCTAGAGTGAAGAGACCATAATCCATAACCCTGGGCGGTTTTGCAAAAAAAATGGCGCATTTCTTCCTGCAATGGCAGTGTTGAAAGAAGCTCATTGGCCAATCGTTACCTTGAGTTTCTTTCAGTGAGAGAACATTTAGTGAACATCAATAATTAATACCTCAGTAACATGTTCTATGAGAACAGTACAGGAAACTTATATTAGCAGCTTCTCCTTAGATACACGAGAACCAGGTCTTCACAAAGATTTTTAGAGCTTCCATATATATCTGAATACACAAATCAGAAGTTAATACATGTGTGTGGACTTTGAAGGGAACACACAAGAGGTTCATATATCCTACTGCCCTATACCACACTTTGAGGGGAACACACAAGAGATTCATCCTACTGCCCTATACATGATAAAGTGCTTGCTGATAAGAAATATTCATGGATGAAGTGGCGGTCTATGTCATCCTGAATACAACCTTGATACGTTTGATGTGTTGAAAATAGCATCTTAGAGAACAACTTGATACAAAGTACATAATGCAAGTGATGCAGAAGAAGAAATGCAAGAAAACCAAAAACCCTGTCACTGTGCAAAAAGAAGAAACCTGTAGGAAAAGAGCATGCTCGAAGAAAGCATCACGCCTCTCTCCAGTATCGTCCCCTCTGAAGCCCCGGCCGGACGTTTTTTTATGTATATGACGAAGTTGGGGGATCGATGTTGTATGATGATTGATGAAGTCGGGGATTGATGTTGTTCCTAAGGCTTTTCGACCGACCCGATGCAAATCCAATTTTGCGTCCACACACGTCGCCGTGTGACGAAGCAACCCGACGAGACAAAAATTACAAGGATGAGAAGCGGAAGAAATAATAACCTAGGCAAATAACCTTTCGCAGGTGTTCGTCGGCGCGTTAGGAACGTTACAGCACGCCACTCATTGCACATCGAGGGTGTCCTCTCCATGCCTTCGCCGAGCACGTCGGATGACGATGCCCGCACCAGCCATGGGATCATTTCCACCACGCGCCCGGTGGCGGTCCCCCGCGGCCTCGCTGGCGGCGCCACGGTGGCTGGGCATCCAAGGTCGCGTGTGATGTGTCAATGGCGTCGATTCCTTGATGGAGGGCATCGGCGGGGCCATGGAAGGAGCTAGCGGCGCCCGCGTTATCGTCGGCGGAGCGTCGGTGGTCGCCGCCTCCTCATCCTCGTGGATCCTGGCCGCCGGGATGAGGTGGCCATTTGGCGGGATCTGCGGCTCCGTCAAGCGCCGTTGTAGACCATCCGGCGGCCGGCGCCGCTGCCGCCATCGCCCGTGTTTAGGCTCCGCGACCGTGTCGCTTCGCTCAGAATCAAATGAAACCGACGCTTTCGTCCTCCTCGGCTCTTCCTATCTTGCACGCTGGTCGATCGGGCGAGGAGTCACGACGCCGCATGGATCTCGGGCGTTTGATGCATCCGGTTCTAGCGCCAGCGCAACCGGTGCTCGTCAGCGAAGTCTGGTCGTGGGTTCAGGGGCGGCGGGTATGTGGACTGGTGGGTGAAAAAGTCACGAGCGGAAGTCTTGGTTCTTCACGGAACACGGGCGTTCCATATGTTCCAGCCCGTTCTTATTCCACGGGTCCACATGTCATTGAGAGGCGGGTGAGAAATTTTTTTAGGTGACAAATGATTTACAATTCGTCCACTCTTTTATAGTATAGATTTGTTCCTTAACCAGCCAATTTTATTTACATTGTTTGCTTATTTTCTGCAGCATCAAGGGGCTCCATTGATGAAGGGCCAATTGCCAATGCTCCTAATACTTGAAAAACTGAAACTACGACTCCTGTCCGTGAACTCGTCATAATCTGCTGTGTTTTGTCGACGCAGGTTGTTTCTCTTAAAAGTCTGTAAGATTTTGGCTGGCATCAGGTTGAACTCATCATACTTTTGCTATCAATGAAATCCTGGAACATGTATGATTCATTTTGGTCCAGTATTATTTATCCTCTCTGTTTTTAAGGAATATTATGTTAAGTAAATCAGCATATGAAATTAAATCCCTGTGGTTCGAATATCGAAATACTTGAAATTGCTTCAATTGTATCCAATCCTGACCCTACAATCTAGAACCTCTGACAGTTCGTGAAATAATTTAGGATGATGGTTGATGGATAATAATTGGCTGGCTCATAACTGAAATGATCAACATAGCTTACAACTGAAATTTGAAAGTTACAGGTCCACAAGATACAATCATCTAAGGCACCAGTACTCAAAGATCTCCTAGCTTCTAGTTATAGATTTTGACTCTGTTACGCTGTGCTGACTTGTGTCATTTGCACTAGACTAGATGGTGAAAAATTACAATCAGTTAACATCTCTTTGACTTGGTCAGTGCCTCAGTGTTTTTGTGTGTGTGTGAATACTGCACGTAAGAGTCAAAGTATGAATGCAGGCTACTTGATTAGAAGATGTGGCCTCAATTTCTTAATGTTTCCACTGAACTTATTTGCATGCATGCAAGACATTCCTATTCAGATATGGCTACTACCTGTGAATTGGAAGAGTACGTCCGTGTTCAGTTTAGTTTCATGTATCATTGTTGAGATTTAGAGCTTGTCGTGGTTTCAGCTGAACATGTGGATGTCCATTCTTCCTGAATCTGGCACGTACGTACGTGTGTTTGCCTTGTTTGTTGCGTGCATGAGAAAACAGAGCAGCAAGTTTGCAGCTCCATAGTAGTATGCGATACATCTGTGTATGTGTTTTTGTTTTTAGGAAAAACGGAGCAATGTGCGGTTCATTGTTGATCAACATAGCTTTACAACTGAAATTTGAAAGTTACAGGTCCATATGATACAATCATCTAGGGCACCAGTAGCTTCTAGTTATAGATTGTTGACTCAGTCACGCTGTGCTGACTTGTGTCATTTGCACTAGACTAGATGATGAAAATTTACAATCAGTTCAACGTCTCTTTGACTTGGTCAGTGACTGAGTTTTTTTTACTAATACTGTGACGTCAGAGTCAGAGTATGCATGCTACTTCATTAGAAGATATTCCTCAATTTCTTAACGTTTCATATCACTGAACTCATTTGCATGCATGCAAGACATTCCTATATATATTCAGATATGGTTATCTGTGAATTGGAGGAGTGTTCAGTTTAGTTTGTATATCATTGTTCAGAAGGCAGAGCTTGTCGTGGTTTCAGCTTATATGTGCTGCGTGTGTGTTGTCCAAATTGTGCCCAACCAGGTTCTCTGTCCGCTGGCTATGTACGTCTGAAATCCATTGAGAAGATGAAGGGTGAATACGTGTGTTGTGTTGTTTGTTGCACGGGAAAACAGAGCAGCAATGTGCGGTGTGAGGTTCATTGTTGATTCAAGGAGGGGTTTTGGGATTTGAGGTGTGGAGTGTGGCTTCTTCTCGGGGGTATGCTACGGCGCCCGGCCACCAAAACCTTTGGTGGCGGACGCCGCCCGACCATGCCCTACGTGGGCGGCCCAAACTTGCGGCCCACGGCCCAAAGGCGGCACCAGCTTCTTGAACCCGTCGCTCCTCCGTGACCCCGCGCGACTCCCCGTCCCTTGGCCCCCGCCTCCGGCGGGCCCTAGGGGCGGCGGTGGCGTCCGCCTTCTCCCTCCTCCCCCCTCTCTTCTTCCCCTCCCCTCTCTCTTCTTCCCGCCCGCGTCCGCTAACCCAGCTCCATTAATGGCGACGGCGCCCCGCCCTAATCCCAACCGCCCGAACCACGGCCGCGCACCTAAGCCCGCCCGGCGGCCATTCCGACCGCCGGGCCTACCTACCTCCCTCGGCCGACCATTCTGCGGCCCCACTGGAAGTTCTTTGGGGTGGAGGTAGTGTCTAGCCCTGCTAATGGGGGGGTTGAGCGGGTATTTTTGGGTGGGTTTTTAATATGGGTACTATTGGGGCGGGTGGAAAGCGGGTGACAATGTGAAACGGGTTGGGGCGGTTTGGGTTGGCGACACAAAGCGGGTTGGGGCGGGTTGGGGCTCTATGGTCATAGATCGGCACATAAGGCATATATCATCTTCCGTCGTGACTTCGGGTTGGGGCGGATTGGGGCATTGGGCGGCGGGGTGGGGCGGGGCGGGTGGTAGTTAGGGTTTTTAAAATATGGGTTGGGGCGGGTTTAAACCCGTTAGCGAGCCTAGTAGTGTCGCGGTGGGGCGAGGGGAGGCGCGTCGCGTCGCCCGCCGCCGGGAGTTGGGGTTCGATGAGCTCGGCGTTCGATGAGCTCGGCATGAGGAAGAAGACGACGTTGCCTCGTTCGTTGTCGTCGTCGTCTCGTATTGGGCCTCGTGGGCCGGGCCGGGCTGTGTGGGCCAAAAATTGTCTTGTGGGGAGGGGTGGTGGGCGCCCGGCGCCCCGCTTCTTCTCTAGACCCACTTAACATAGCTCATATCTAAAGCTAGGTGGGGCCATGGGAGTACCACCATGAGATTCAGATACTACAGCTGAAATGCTTAATTTAAATTTATTTTTATTTATTTATGCTGGTACAATTATTTCAAAAACAAGTGACGCAAAACAGTTTACTAAATTAAAAAGAAAAGTAAATACAAGAGATTAAAATCATTTGAATAATCCTGTCATTGCACACGTGTCGATATGGTTACAACGGTATAGATATGTTATTTCATTCTTTCTTTATACAGAAATCTTTAGTGACAAACATTTTGACATTGAAGAAACTATCTGTACATATTATTTTCCATTTTTTTTTTTTTTTGAGAAAGACACTAAATAAACTTCTGCACCACGAGGTGGCCTCCCATTGGCTGTCTCATCCACCTCACACGCCCATGTGTCTTCTCGCCACCTCTGCCTAGGCCCCACAGAGCCGACGCAGCACTCCAGTCCACACTCACCACCGTCCTCCTCTCTACTCTCTATCTGTAGTAGAAGAAGATGAAAACGAAAATCTCCAGCTTGGCTTCCGCTGCATCCCAATTCTGAACATCCATACTCTCTACTCCGAGGCGGAGCACACCGGCATGGATCCCACAGGGGTGGAGCCGTGCCTGGGTGGATCATGCCGAGGTGGAGTGCACCAGCGTGGATCGCGTGGGGAGGAGCCGTGCCGGCGTAGACCCCGCCAGGGTTGGAGCGGGCCAAGGGCCTGAGGTGGATCCGCACCGTGGTGGAGTGTGCCAGTGCGCGGTGGGGGCCTGCCAGGGGTGGGGGTGGGGGGAGGGCGTTGAGGTGGAGCCCATTGGGGTGGAGAGGTGCGCTGGAGGAGAGGGAGGGGCACTCGTCCTCATGAAAGGGGGCTGGAGCATTTTGGTTGTGGCTGCAGGCTGCAGCCCTGACACGGTGGAAAGAGGGGGGGGGGTGGGGAGAAAGGTGTCGATGGACACGAGGGAGGAGTTTACTGGAAACAATAAAAATTTTGGGTTCGGATCTGTACTTCACTGCTGACTTTGTTTTTTACACCTGATAGTGATAGATATTACTGCCGGGCTTTTATACGAACCAGCAGTGAAATGGACTTTCATTGTCGGTTGTGTGCGACTCTCGGTTATTTTTTGATTTTGAAGCCTGGAATGGACAATCACCGGTGGTTACCTCAAATCTGGCACTGATGGGGGCGCAGTGAAAGGCAAATCTATAGTAGTGTGTACATATGGAAATTAATGATTATTATCCCGTCACTGTTGTTTACCTTGACGTAGAGATGCAAGAGTATCACTACAGACTTAACAAAGCACAAACAGCTATATGCCTGTGCAGCGAATACGGGCGTGGATCTATCGTCGTCTACAATTCTGCACTAGGTGTTTTGACGTGTCAATGTGAAAAAAAGATCCGGTACCATGGATAATCATTCCGGTTATTGGGCCATTCGCACGCATCATTTGTCAGTGGCCCCACCTGGCAGAAGCACACATCAATACAGTGGTGGAGCTAGCATATATCTCAAAGCTGGGTATTCCGTGAACATAAAATTCATTGATGCAAATGTGCAATAGTAATAAACAAATTACATGGTCCGAGAAATATGACATAGAACCATTCTCTATTAATTAAGAAAGAAATACAAAACAACAAAGTCTGAAAAGCTACTAAAATGTAACTCTACAACGCCCTTTCTGGAATTCAGTAATGATGGCATCATCTTTCACTTGACTGGAGAATTCTCTCAATAAATGTGACCAAGCAATTATTCAAATATTCATCACTCAATGTTACCTCCTAACTCTATCCTAGTCATTAACATCATACATTGAGATGGGTATCCGGTTCCCGGGATCATGCTTAAGTGCTTCCAAATATGCTCCGACCTCACCCTCTTCATCAATTGCATAATCTTCTACAACTGGAGTTGGGGAAACTCTGTCCGTGTCGGTTGGGTAGCTCGAGCTTCATCATTTGTTTCACCATCATCTTGTGCTTCCACAATTGCTAGCTGCAAATTGCTCTCAGCAGGGGAGAGGCTCTCAACCTCAATAGAAGGAGGATTTGGCGTGGATGTGGAACATGTTTTTTTTACTCTGCAGAAAATACAAGAATTGATTGGAGGCCTCCTTCCTTCTGGCCATATGTCCTCCCATTGGAAAAGAGAGAGAAAACTAGTCATTTGCACACGTGTTGATATGATTATACCGGTATGAATACGTTATTTTATTCTTTTCTTTACACAAAATCTTTAATAATAACACATATTTTTACTTTGAAAAAAATAATTGTCCATACCACTTTATCCTTTTTTTTTTTTTTTGAGGAAGACATAGATATATGTCAAGGAAACATGGCACTTCCTATTTGACATGTAAGGTTAAAATGTATTACCTCGTTTCCAAATTATAAGATTTTACGGCTTTTCTAGATACAATTTATTTACTTTGTATCTAGACATAGTATATATAACTAGATGTATGGTAAAGAAAATGCATCTAGAAAAGCCAGAAAATCTTATAATTTAGAATGGAGGGAATATCTTTTGCTGGATAAGGGTTTTTTTTTTTTTTTTTTGCTACTACAACTCAACGCAAATTATTTTGAGACGACGGAGCGTTGACTTGTAATTGAAGAGAAACAGTCGCATATAGTACGTGTTTGTTATTATGAAAACAAATTAATGCTTTGATGAGCTACATACGTGTCCAATTCGATGCTCTAAGCTGTCCTCATCTGGAAACCACCAACGGAACCTCAGTTTAAGTTGATAGCAGCATCATCATCCCGTACCTACCAGCAGGTACCACTACCATCCCATTGGCTGTCTCCTCCACCTCACACGCCCACGTGTCCTCTCACCACATCCCCCTGGGCCCCACAGCGCTGACGCAGCACTCCACAGTCCACAGTCTGGAGAGTCGAAAAAAAAAAAAAGCCTGTAGTATGTGTAGTCTGAAGTATAAAATGATGAAACGAAAATCTCGAGTGGTATCAGGCGATTCTCAACATATATACTCTCGATTCGAGCTCGACTCACCCAGCAGCAGCAGCAGCAGATGGCGAACGGCAGCTCCGAGGCATCGGGCTCCGGTCCCGCGGCCTCGCCGCCGCCGCCGCTACGGCCCCAGCGGCGCGCCGGCTCCGGCTCCGACCCGTTCCTCATCGTCTGCCGGTGCTTCGGCGTCGTCACGGCCGTCGCCGCGCTGCTCTGCGTCGCTGCCAACGTCCTTTCCGCGGTCTACTCCTTCCGCGGCGCCACCGACGTAATAATCTCTGATTCCCATATTCCCAACTTCCCATTGCTGCGACGCCAACTTGGTTCCCCTCCCTGACATCGTCGTCCTCAGATCCTGGGCGGCGTGTTCCGGTGCTACGCGGTGGTGTTCTCCGTCTTCGTGGCCGTGCTCGAGACCGAGTGGGAACCCATCATCAGGCTATGGAAGGTTTGCTCTGTCTCTCTCCTCTGCTCACCGTTTAATTTGCTTTTCTTCTCTCGGTTAATTTGTTTGGATATTTTTTGGCTTCCTGGGTTGGCTCACTGATGTTCCTCCCACCAGATATTTGAGTACTTGCCGGCAAGGGGAATGCTACAAATCTTGTGAGTATTATATCAGCCTTTACATCTTGGATGACCTGGCTTGCCATATCTCTCTGCTTTCAGAACATTCAGAGCTCAATCTGTTAGTTCGAGTATATTAGAATATTAGCTATGAAAAGTTTGGAAATTCACAGTCCAAAACATTGTATCCATAGAAAAGCACTTTCTACATATCCATCTGGTATTTAATTTTTAGTTTCTCGGTTGCGTGCAAGCATTAGTGCAATGAAAGTAGCCACAAGGGGCGCAATACTTGCACATACTGGAAGCTCTGTCTATTCCTCTGTTGAGTTCCTTTCTAACTACTTTGCTTCTTGGCAGTGTTGCTATCATGACCAAGGCGTACCCAAATTTTGGGACAAGGAATGAACTCATTTTGCTCCAGGAGATTGCTACCTACATGCTTCTTGCATGTGGAGCTGTCTACATAATTGCTGTAAGTTTTCATTTGAGAAACTTAGCCCAGTAACTACCCAATGTTGTTTGATTCACTTCATAGCATAAGGAACCATTTGAATGCTTCAAGTGTGGACTTAAATTTCTCTTACAAATATATATTACCATGGTTGTGGCCACAGTCCCTGACCTGACAAGCTTTCAACATGCAGGGTATACTGTGCCTTGGTGTGTTAAAACGTTCTAGGCAGCATAAAGCAACATCACACGAGCAAGCTGTCAAGGATCTGGAGGTTAGTACTTGGTTCCTTCCTACACTAGTAGTGATCCTGAGGTGTGGATTGTCGGTTTACTGAACATTATGGTTGATCATTTCTCATTTCCTAAACCATGGTATTTCAGGAGTTACAGAAGAGGAGAGAAGAGCTTGAGTCTCTATTAATTGCTAAGCGGTCGGAGACGGCATGATGTCGACCAAAATGACCTACCATCACTCTTGGTCTCTTCTGGTGTAAACAAGTGTTTTTTTTTCTGCTGAGTTTTGACATGTTGATTGTTGATATCATACTGTTTTGTCACAGCCATCGGTTTCATCAGTGGGTCACTTTGTTGTAGTGTATCACCTTCTCTATACTTCCTCTGTATGTAATCCTTGATTCTGAACTTGATATATATATATGCATGGTACTTATTCATAAGGCCTTTTCTGCTAACGCCATGCTTCTGACTAACAGATCTTGTGGGTTTCCTCTGGGCCTCTAGCTGTTGTGGGTTTTCAGTTTCAAAACATTGTGCCATCGCATCATCTTGGAACATGTTGTTTCAGTTGTGATGATCTCCTGTTGTATGTGTTGCTTCATATTTCGCTTGAATTTTGTGTGCAACTAGGGTCTTGTTTGAGAAACATGAGTTAAAGCAAGTTCTGATTCGACCTATGTATAGTAGAGACTTCTGATTTGAGAAACATGAGTTAAAGCAACTTCTGATTGACCGAGACACCTACTTCTGTGTTTTTTTTTTTGATGAAAGACATACTACTGTTGAGTGGTTCATCGGGGAACTTGAGGAGTCAACCAAGGGACCCCGGAGGTATGTCCGGTGGCAGCGTCGGTTCCGTGCTGGGTCAGACCTCCGAGTGGCAAGGCAAAGCTTAACGTTGATGCGGCGATGTCAAAGAACTGAGGTTATGCGGCGGTAGCGTCTGCTGCCCAGGACGATACTGACAATTATATATTTGGGGTTGTCTTCCCTGGTGGTGGAAGGGCATATACCTAATCGGAGGTGATGGAATCCCTGACTTGCCACAACGGTTGAGCTAGCACTCGGCCGTCCTACGGACACCGGGACCATTGGACGCTGCCGCTAGGGCCCACGAAGAAAATCGCGGCCCAACATCAGGCGTCCTCATCCGCATCCCCTTCCCTCACCATGCGCCCGTCCCCGCCGCACCGTGGCCTTCCACCACCGCACTGCCTGTCCCCCATCGTTGGTGCGGCACCCACTCATCTCCAAAGTGCAAACGGGCTGGGCGACTGCAATAGAGGAACAGGCTGAATGACAATGGGATGGAACATATTAAGTCTGACAGTTTGCAACATGAACATGTCGCAATATCTCACATCGATAGTTGCAACACTAAAAACACAAGTTGCAACATCTCACAGCCCCAGTTGCAAAAATTGACTATTTCAACATCTACAAATACATCTTGCAACTCTCAAAAACTATAGTTGTAACATCGAATAAACATGTTGCAACATCTCAAAGTTCACAGCGGTTGCAACATCTCAAATCGCCATTACAACAAATTGATTGTAGCAACATCTAAAAAAATTAGTTGTAGCAACACCTAAAAAATTAGTTGTAGCAACACCTAAACACATGTTGCAACTCTAAAATAAATTAGTTGTAGCAACATCTCAAATTGATTGTTGCAACAATCAAAAAAAATCCACTACAGGAAGGGGAGGGGAAATAGGTGAGGCACATGGGTGGGGGGCGCCATCGGGGAGTGCAGATTGAGCCACCTCCGTGACCCGTCGCCGCCATCTGGTTGGAGGAGACCACCACGCCGCAGGATCTACGCGGCGTTCCTTGGATCCTACGAGAAGGCTGCCCATGGGTGAGAGGTTGGGGAGGGTGTGCCCGGGTGGGCCGAGACACATCGTGGTCGGGATAGGGTAGACGATGCGGCCTCCATAGAACACTTGTTGTGTGCTCGAGCTCCGGCTGAGGAGGGAAATGGGGAGGTAGTGCTACGGGTCGGGAGGAAGCCGCACTAGGAAGAAGTCAGGTTGGATATTTCGATTAGGGCATGGGGTGGGTGCGGGGGGTGTGAAGGAAGCAGGCATCGAGGTGGTTGGAGAGGACGACAGAGGTGTGGAGGGTGCACACCGGATTTGTGAGGTCATCGGCTATGTGGCGGACATGGAGCTATGCGTGCGATGGGGAATAAACATTTAGAAAAGAAATAGATTGCTCGGTGAAGAGGTATTCCAATCTAAGGAAACCTCCTAGATATTTCTTAGCGTGCAAGTCTCCCTCGGACTACAAATACAAGGGGCATGTAATCGGTTGGATCTTAATCATAAAAATTAAAGGGGTAGCGGCCGGCGGCTCTCCGACCTTCTAGCTCTCGCCCTAACCCTAGCCGCCAAGATGCGCCGCCACCCCTGCACGCACGCATGCAAGGAACACAGCACGCCAACGACGCCGCGCGGGCAACCATCCCGCCCGTCAATGCGCCCTTCCTCGCCCGCGCCGCCGTCCAAGGCCGCCGCCCGATCGTGTCACCGCCCGGAATCCATCCGTTTTGTGACAGTCGCATTGTTGTGTTACCTTCCTTGCAGAGATGCAAGAGTATCACTCCACAAACAGCTATATGCTTGTGCAACCAATTTGGGCCCCGATCAGACGTCATATCATTTGTCGGTAATCGATAAAGAAAATTTTTAGGGTTAGATGTCAAATCATCTTTAGCGTCAGATCATCCGTCGATAAACAAATCTGCACTAGATGTTTTGACGTGTCAATGTGAAAAAAGATTCAGTACCATGGATAATCCCTACTTATTGGGCCATCGCACACATCATTTGTCAGTGGCCCCACCTAGTGGAATCTTCTAAAAAGGTTTTGTGAAGAAAAGTTTACAAAATGATTTCTTGGGAGACGAGAATAGAACTTTTTCTTGTTAAAAAAAGGAGAATAGAACGTGGAGCAAAGTTGAAGGTGCAACCGGGAACTCGACCGTGGAGACGCTGCAGAAAGGAAAAATTAATATCTAGGCCCATTTTGCATATTGATCTGGCCTGAGGCAGAAACTAACATCTGGGCCTCATTTTGATATGCCGTTTGAGACCACCTCATCCAGGGCCCATATTGCTATGAGCAGAGCACGCACTGCACTCTGTCGCTCCAAAAAAAAAAAAAAAAAAAAAAATCCCCAAGCGCGCAAACCCCAGCCGCCGGCGACAATGGCGGCGCTGCCGGCGACGGTGGATCCGCCACAAATCGAGGCCTCGTTATTTAATTAGTAGCAACAAGCCCACATAATATTGTTGGGCCTTATTGGCTGTTGTGGCTGATAATAAACATATAAGTTTGAGTGAAAAATCCTTGAGGACAATGTTCTCCTAGGACACAAGAAAAATTGACCCACAAACAACTTGCGGTTCTCCTAGGAAGGCTTCCCTCTTTTTAAGTTTAGTTAGATTGGCTAGGAGGAATGGAAAATAGAACTATCTTGTTGGGAAGAAACCAAGGTTGTATTTTGGTACAACCAAAAGCTATTTTTTTCCTGAAGCAATTGGTTTTCTGCAGTATAACTTTATAGTATCTTGGACCCTGCATTTGGCTTTTAGGTTCAGATTTTCCAAATGGGTGGAAACAAAGAGATGATTAACAAGTTTTCACAGTACTAAAGATTTCTATTCGTGATGGCGATTTTGGTTTTTTACGTGGCGGGCATTAGAGTCCATCTCCGACGCTACCGCCATGGTTAATTGTTAACTGTGTAAAGTGCACGTCGGAATGCCCGCCACGGTAAACAATTTTGGAATTAAAAATAAAGCCACCCAGGCTAGGGAAGCCCGCCGAGCCCCCGGATAGTCTCGAGCGGATGGAGGGCCGCCACCGGATCCGCCATGGGCTAGCCCGCCACCGCTGGATCCGCCACAAATCGAGGCCGCCGCGGCCGATATCCGCCACGAAGCGAGCCCGTTGCCGCACCCTCCACCGCTAGAGGAGCCGGCACGGTAGCCGACGCCGTTGGCGTAGCTTGGTTGGAGAGGTGGCCACGCGCTTCCCCGGTGCGCAAGATGCCTCCTTGTCCCGCCACCATCGGATTCGGGCCCTAGATCGCGGCCGCCACCGGATCTCCCTCCAGCGTAGTAGATGGATAAAGGGAAGGAGGTGCTTTTGATGGTGTCCTCCGCCTCCCTACGTTATCGTGCTGCTACCGGAGGCCCAACACCGACTTTGGGAGGGAGGGAAAGGGGGGGGTGCACGCCGGTGCGCCGTCGGAGGGAGTAGGGGCGGCGGAGGGAGAGTGGGGGGTGGGAAGGAGAGTGGAGGCGGATCCGCGGCCATCGAGTGGAGTACGTTGTGGCTTTCGTCGCGAGTAGATAGGGAGTCATGAGAGGAGAAGGGGAGATGCAGACGATGGGTGACAGTGCACGGCTCAAAGATGAGGGAGCAAATCACTGAAACCTTAAGCGAGGCGGGACTTATAGGATGCCCGTCACCGTAAATTAATTTTACAAATAAGAAATGTCCATGTTGGTTAATTGTGCTATTAACCTTGTCGGGCAAAATAGAAGCCCGCCACGGTTAAGTTTTGGATGTCACACAAAATTATTTTTTGTAGCAGTGTCAATGGAGATAAACAAATACAATAGGTTTATATATTTTTTGTGCCATTCAGATTGCCTAAGTTAGCTTATATCTTGTCGCATCGAACATTTGGGCATGTTTCTTTTTTTTTATTTATTTATTTATTTTGAATATGGCATGTTTTTTTTTAGAGAATCAACAGTTGGGCTGAACCAATGATGCTAATGGGCTGGGCTGGGCTGGGCTGGATCCTCCCTGATGTCGTCTTACCACATCGACTGAACCCTCGCGAGCAACCTGCTCCAGTTCCAACCCTCCGCCGCCGGCGGCCACCATGGACGAGGATGACTACATCAGCCGCCTCCCCGATGCCGTCCTGGGCGAGATCGTCTCTCTCCTGAGCACCAAGGAAGGAGGCCGCACGCAGGCCATCGCCTCCCGGTGGCGCCACATCTGGAGCTCCGCCCCCTCAACATCGATCTCCACGACCGGCCCCCTATCCAGGGCAGCATTCCGCTGGCGCAAATCTTCGGCATCCTCTCCTCACACCGGGGTCCCGGCCGCCGCTTCTGCATCCCCAGTCACTACTTCGACAACGACGACCATCCCGCCGCCACGCTCGACGCCTGGCTCAGCTCCCCCGCCCTCGACGGCCTCCAGGAGCTCGACTTCCACTACGGGTTTCGGCGTGCGCGTCGGCGGAGCCAGTCGCTGCCGCCGCCGCTGCCTGAATTGGCTCGCCGCTTCTCGTCCATCCTTCGCGTCGCCAGCTTCGGCGGCTGTTCTTTCCCAGATGAGAACAGCCTCCACTTTGCCACTTCTCAAGCAGCTGAGCCTTATGAATATCGAAATTTCCGAGAGCTCTCTGTACGCTCTGCTCGCTGGTTGTCCTCTCTTGCAGAGCTTGATGATAACTCAGAACATCGGCTGCAAACGCATCCGGATTGTGTCTCCTACCCTTAGGAGCATCGCTGTGAATGCTTCTTGTGGAGACATTTTTGTGTTAGACCAGCTCACCATGTTAGACCAGCTAACCATCGAGGATGCACCCTTACTGGAAAGATTACTTCTTTTTGGGCGTGGGTTTCGCCTAATCCAAAAAATGGCTATTTCAGTAATCTCTGCTCCAAAGCTGAAGATTTTGGGGCAGCTGCCTGTTCGAAGCCCCATACTGAAGTTTGGCACCTCGATTTTTAAGGTACCACCTCTGCATCCTTGGCACTCTCACATTCTTGATTGAGCGAATCTAGTTAAACGTGCCCTTACTATTTATTTCGTGCTTAATTTATGCAGGGATCTCGTGTTGTTAACTCGACAATGGTGTTGCCCAGTGTCAAAGTTCTAGCTTTAACACATATCTGCTTTAGTTTGGATGAGGTCATCTCCTTCATGAAATGCTTTTCCCTGCTTGGAGAACCTATACATCAAGATGTCAACAATTTACCTTCCGGTGATTAAACATACTCTGTAACACAGTGTCCATCTGCATCCTTTTTCTCAATTACTACTATTGCAATGATGCTTGTTCTAAAGTTAGGTTGTAACCATTTTTATTTTCCTTGTGCCTTTTCAGTCAATAGGAGAGAAGGTTACAAATGAATGGCGTCACAAATACCAGAGCCTTATTGGTACCCTTGACATTCGTCTAAAGAAAATTGTGTTGTCAACCTATCTAGGCAACCAGGCACATGTTAACTTTGCTGAGTTCTTTGTATTGAACGCTAGAGTCCTGGAATTGATGGTGCTTGGAGTAGATGTCAGTAAGTATCATAACAAAGCATGGATTGAAAGACAGCAGACATTGCTCCAGATCAAAGAGAGAGCTTCAAGGGATGCACGGTTTGATTTTGTGTCTCCTCGTGGTCGGCCTAAATCTCGTTATCATTACTGGTATGAGCAAGTACATGATTTGTCAACAGCTGACCCGTTTGTAGGGTTTGACTTCTGGGCCGATGGATAGGCTATAGTGTTTTTCCAGAAACTTGATTAGCCACTTGTTTGCAGTGTTTTCACATTTGGCATCTCTGTTCCAAATATTGTAATTTGTCAGCAGACCAAGTGCTATATTTTAGTTTAACCGTCCACATGCTTGCTGAGTATTTCTTGGTAAGAACATTTCTGGTATTATTCTTAGTAACATTTGTGGATTAAACAGAAATTTCTTGGTAAGAACATGAGAGTATTATTTAGAAACTAGTCATGCTCCATGCATTGTTTCAAGTGAGCATGTGGTATTTATTAGTAACAAGCCTTTTCAAGCATATTTGATTTGCATTATATGCAACCGGAGGAGCCTGCCTATTACTTTGTGTTTGTTTCTAGCTGTTATGCACTCATTTGTTGCACAGTGCTGCCTCTAGTGGCTGGAATTAGTCCAAGCTACCTAAGATTAGAAATAATAGGAATGGCTAGAATTAATCTAAGATGGAACATGGAGGATATATTGATGTACCCCAGCTGCTCATGTGGGTGTTATAACCACTTGTGCGATTGGGCATTAGGACTAAGCAGATGCAGAGCTATTATGGTCAGAGCCTCCCAGGGAGGGCGATCAGTCTCTACTGCTGCCATTGTTCTAGGTCTAGCCATTGTAATCTTCCCAGGTCATCAATAAACAGCCCCCAGGTCACTTGCCTTATAACTAGCATATGACAATTTAGCATTATTTTTGCAAGCTGGAAGTGTGAAATGCTGATATAAGGATTTATGCTATAAATATGTGACTGCTCTGTATCTCTTATGATAAAAGTTTGCTCCATGTATAGTTTTTACGTTAGTGGGGTGATACTCAGGCTGAAGATTAGTGTCTTCTCTGAATTGCTGTCACTCTGTTGGAAATATATGTCAGTGACCCAGTACTCGACTAATTTCGTTGCATGGCATGCTGAATGTTGATATTAATATTAATATTTTGGCATGTATTATTTTTGACAGATTCCATACTTGCTCGATGACACAGCCCTTAATTGAAAATCAGTCCTACTGAGTATGGGCTGTCAATAGACTAATATATGGGTATTCTGTAGTTTTTTTCTATATACATTAGAGAGAAGGAATCATGCATCTGCATGTTAGGAAAGAGCAATCGTAATTCTGAAATCTGGTAGCTTTTGAACAAAAAGAAAAATATTCAGGAAATCTTTATCAGTTACTAGTCCTTGCTTCGGCACCGACTGCTGCCTTGTAGGATCATCATTCACCTTGTTGTATGTATCTATGACTAGAACATCAGGCGCCCTTCAGGCGCCCTGCAATGATCTAAAAGATCGAGCAGAAGTTATTTAGACTCAATATATATGGACTCATAATTAGGTGGTGGCTAAAATCTAAGTATAGGGATTGGATACAAAAAACCTTAGAAATGGGCTAGGAGGTTCAGAAATGTATGTCGAAGATGGACACCATCCTTCCAGCAAAAGTAGACGATCCCTCTGTGATGCATTCCTGGAAAAGAAGTTACAGTTCAGTGCTAGGCCTTGCAAAAACAGGAAGTAAATTGTATATTCAAGATCTGACATAACTAATAATTTGCTGATCTGACACATCTAATCTGCTGATGCATATCAGATACAGAATTGACAGCTCAATATATCCATTTCAGTTTTTTTTTTCCATCGATCATAATCTCTGATAATGCATCGCAACAAATACTAATATAATTCAGTCACCTACCAAACCCTTTCTTTTGTACAGAACTACAGATCATATGCAAGTCGCTTCTTGTTCATGTTCAGATAACCTGAAGCCGAATTTGAAGGGTTCATATTTAGATAACCAGAACTTGAAAGGTCATAACTTCTCTGGAAAAAAAACAGCGCTAGATCCACATCGGGAATCACCAGCGCTAGATCCAGCCATCAAGAGAGCCGCCAACACGCCGTGCTTCGCCTCCACTCTGCTTGCTACGACGGTTGCTGGAAGAGGCCGGCACCATGACTATGTGCTCCCCGTCCATAGCAACGTGCTCTTCTGCTTCCTCAGCGCCGGTGTGCCATTCTGCATCTGCGAGGAGAGGAAGAGATTGATGCAAAGGAAGCAAGAGACGGTAGTGGGGAGGGGAAGAGTGGTGACGGTAGAAGGCGAGCGCTGGTGTGGATGCGGCCCACAGCGTGGAGGCAGGCAGGCGGCGTTGCAGAGGTGGCCGGGCTGCGGCATGGAGCTGTCAGCTGTGTCGCGTCTCTAGGCGTCAGGAGGTCGAAATCGCCGTCGTCCTCGTCGCATGAGATCCCCTCGAGGCCTCCATCGTCGGGAAGTCAGCCTCCTGGGTGACGAGCAGGGACGCCTCGAAGGCCGATGAGCTCTCCCTGCCTGATCTGCGCACGCTGATCTTGCTCGGCTCTCCATGGCAGAGCGACGGCGGCGCCAGGAGACGCGAGGCGAGCAGCGACGGGGTGGAGAGGAGAATGAACGGGAAGCTAGGGTCGGGGGCTTGGGACGAGCTGGGGGTGTCTTTCGCAAAACTAACTGCGGGCGTTTTTTTCTTAAAATGACGAGAAACTTAGATTTTGTCTTCTTCACAGTGAAATAAATAGTACAGTAGGGTTTTACATGGAAAATAACTGAACGTGAACACTGTAGATCGTAACCAAACTAGATCACATGTTGATTTCAGTGAACATAAAGGACTTTTTTGCAAAAGAGGCTGAGGCTACGCGTCCACTTGGGAAGGAGACACGGATGCCCAAATGCTCTCGTGCGAGCAGGGGGCAGGAGGTTTTAATAACCCCGATGAGCCTCCAAAGCAGAAACGAAAACTTGTGTTGAATCACCATTGAAGTAACTAGTGATAAAATCCAAGTTTAGAGAGGAGCTGGATGTGGGTTAATAATAAGTTGTGAAAGAACTTGTTGTAAAACACTGAGGGACTCTGTCCCAGAAGGAAAGGAGGGAAGGATGAATCCTAATCCTAGTCCGTTTGTATGTGGGCTCTTACCGAAACTCTGAGGTCTTGGCAGGACTATATATATGTGGGAGCTCTATGTTGTAATTACCAATATTCAGATGAATAAAGAATAGTCTCCTTATCTTGTGTCTACTTGTTCTACTTCTCATCTACTGTGTTGATCGTGAGAGACGGAGACGGGAAGGTCCTAACCGCTGACGACATGTTTCATAACACGTTATCAGCACGACAAGCTCTTCGTCGACATCGTCTTTGAAGCCGCCGCCGATCTTCGACACCGACGCTCGTGCCGACATCCCCCCGCGGCGCTTCAACGACGTCGACATCCCCGACGTTGTTAGCGGAACGGATCTGCTACCTCTACTTGCTACTAATCTGCCTTTGCATCGACTCATCGTCCACGCCGGCAGGTCCCCACGGCCTAGCCGAACTGTCCTATGCGACAGCCTTCGCTTCTTCTCGAATTCAAGAACCAAAGGTATGTAAAAAATCGCATCTCGCAGATTGCTTGAATGTGCTAGCCTTCGAGCTAGTCTATGCTCTCATATCTTGAATCTGTACATGCAAGAAGCATGACGGAAGTACGATGTGCTAAACGCCAATGGAGATCATTTTCTTTTATCGAGAAGGCCCGAACGCCATACTCATACATGGATGCAATAATAATAATTTTTAATTAATCTCATACATGCCCACGTACATGAAGTACATTACGTGATGAGTTATATTCCTGTAGATAAACATGCATGTATGTGTACACACGTCTCCATGGGCAATAGGACTCCTCTCGGCAGGTCCTACGTGTCCGAAACAAAATTATGAATATCTTGAGGATATTATATTTGTCGTGTATATATTTTTTTTGGTGCATATCTTGCATATCCGACCGAGTGCCAGCCTCGTATGGCTAGTTCTGTTTACACAAGGCCGATCGGATACGCCGCAGGAGGCTGCACCTACCCACGGCGTGCACCACAGCAGGGGAGGGACACAACATATACGCCCGCGCACTCATGCCCGTGGCATCTCTTTCAATTCGGCAGGCATGCATACCGCAGCAACTAGTACTACTGGCTATCGGCCGCCGTCTGAAGTCGACGTTTCAAAATTAGCAAAACATGAAGTTCCAACTTGAAATCATGCAACAAATCATCCAGGACATGAAGTACACATGCACGTATAATTAGCCAATAGCCCCGAGCCTGCATGCTCACTAGCTCATATGCACCTGTAGTTGTTCATTCACCATCGGTATCATGATGCCGCAAAACAGAATCAAACTGAAGGCCTGTAGCCATGCGCCTATGTTGTCACTTCCCATGATCATATACATGCAATTTACACCACTATCGACCGTGGCTCATGAATTTGATTTGTTAAATCCTCAAGAAATTTCCTGCGAAAAATTATGTGGGCATAAAGCTCTTCCATTTATACATTTTATAGCATCTATTTTGTTTGTTGTTAATATAAATATTATGCCATGTGATATTCTTATATACCGCACATCGTGGATTATATACCATGCAAATGTAAGAATAAAATCTTGAATGATTATACTAGAAACGTGGTATAGGTTTATGAGCTCTCTAAATCCTGCAGACCTTAGACTTGTCACCCTTGAGAGCCTCATATTTATTTTTTCTAGCATAAGAATTTTTTGGGATGAATGAATGTGCTTGGTATAAATTTGCATATACCATAATCTGAAAAATGCTAGGATGCTTCTAAGAATATTTTGAGTAACCATCCACTATTTTTTTTGCACCTTGCTACTCGTTTACATGTAGTAAACTTATATGCACATGATCCAATTTATGTTAATATGCATGCCTTAAAAGAAGAAGCAATATCCTAGAATTACTCCGAAAAGTAAAAATATTTGTTATGGTCATTATTAAATCCATGTAGAATATTTTGCTACCATTGAAGTGTAGTAAACTCAGTATATATATTTACGAATTACTCTCTAGAATGAGTATATGGCCGATAGAAGTAACAAATGCATTGTGGGACTCATTGCATGAGTAAAATCCTAAATTATGATTATAGAATATCATATTGCATTGAAAGTCGAATTTTGAAGCTTGTATGCTTAATTTGCTCTACAAACAATAGCTTGAAGCTTTGTAAATGTCTAGAAGACAAGATGGTAAATAAGATTTTATCAAACCATATTCTTGAAGAAGTGTCTCTTGTGTATAAGAATATCAAAGAGCAATGTAATACCTGAAGTATTTGAATTTGCCATCGAAACTACTCATGAAAATTGAGTTAGAATTTTTAGACAGCTTTATAAACTAGGATATTAAGTTGCAATAATTTTTGAATATGTGGCTTGCATATGTTACACCGCTTAAAAGGCGTGTGACTACATATCATAACTATTGAATATAAAGCATGAAGCTACCGCTTGTCAAGTATAGAAGTTAAGACATGCGAGAATGTATATTATTTAGAACATATAAAGTTTCTCTTGAAGAAGAACTAATTCATGTGCTTATAGACTTGTCTTTTAAATTCATATCCTGAAGTATTGATAGTAGTTGTGGTGGTGCATTAAGTTTTAATTCTGTTGAATTACGTGGTCAATGGTTAATTTGCTAGCTTGAAGACTACTACGAAACATTTAATGTTCTTAGTTACAATTCTTACTTGAAGTAATATGTGTGAATTTCTCATGGAATAATTTGGTTTTATATGTTTCACATATAAACAATTGCCTATTGCCTATGAAAATAAATTTTACAATAATTTATCCATAAAGAAGCCTCAATTAACCATGAAGGTTATAGCTATTTGTGCATCACTATCATGTAGGTAGATGGGAAACTGAATTTCCTAAAAGCACATGAACAGTTGGACTATACTAGCATATGTTTTGCTCCTAGAAGGACAAATTGTGCTAAGAAATAGTATAATTCATAAACCAAGTATTTAATACTTCGGCCCAAAAACTAGAAGTTTATGTCCTACCACGATCCGTTGTACACTTTGAATAGTACATTGGATATGTGAATTTCATGCCATAACCAATGAATACTAAAAAGTATGATTGGATTCTACTGAGTATATTCATAGATGATGCATGAAGCAAATTACTACTTGAAGTAATTATGGCATGAAAAGGGAGAGGAATTTTGGGCAAAGGCATAAGAAAATATGGGTAATAATTATTTAATAGGCATAGCCTTCCTAAATCAATCTTTAAGTGCATGTATCGGGGCTTGAAGTTAAGCTCGCGTCCCTTCGGCCGAGTTAACATTCTCTATTGCACTAATGCAAGTAAGCTCGTAGCTTTGTATTTTATTGTTATCTATTATGTTAGGCGAATACTAATATTCCACATTACACATGAATGTGTATCTTATTGAGCTGCAACTATCTCCACTCTTGCATCAATATTAGCATAGCAGACTATAGTTGTAGCTAGTAGCTACCTTTTGCGCTTCCCTCATAATCAAATTGGCTAGCTAGCATGCTATGTTTATATGGTTCCCGTTGAACTAAGGAATGATTTGCTTTCGATGCATCGTATGCATAAGCAATAAATTGGTCTAGGGCCGAAGCGACCTAAGATCGGGGGAGTGGGTTTATGATATGGAGACTAACCCATTTTATGGGATGAATAATTGTGGAATTAAGATGGTGGATAATACAATTATGATGATTTAGGATTAATGAAGAAAATGCATTAAGAGATTTTTGCATTAATGGCAATTAGAAAATTCTAGAAGAAAATTCCATGTGAATTTGAAAGTTACGTATTTTATACATTTGAAGTATATGATCCATTTTTTTATGAACACTTGGATCAATGTTTTTTTAGGCTAAATAATAAAGAAGCTAGACGTTGAAATAGTTTTTCTAAACTATGTTTTGTGCATATTAGGGGAGAACATCCCTGGAATTTATAGGAATGTCGAACATTCTTAATTGCACTTAAGAATTCTAGCTCATTTGCATAATGAAAAAATAACCCCGTGTTCAAATATGTGCGTGAATATTTCCCATAAAATTAAATCATAGCATACATAAATGGGCCTCCACTTGTAGTTGGAGATATATAAATTTGAATTAAGCCCATGATAGAGGATATCTTTTTGAAGTATGCTACTAATGATCTAATATTAGCATTAGGGGGGAGAAAGCCTATATTTTAAATGCCAAATATTATTTCCATAGAAGGAAAATGGTCTAGAGAAAATATTCCTTGAAGCTTGAAGCGGGGAATAGTATCACGCACTAAGTCATACAATAGTTTGACTAATGCTCTTGTGAAGCCCGAAGCGAGCATATGCCGGATATTTTGAAATGAGAGGAGTAACTTGAAGTTATAAACCGAAGTTGTGTTTACTAGTAGTAAAGTAAATGTTATATACTATCAATCTAAAATCTACGGGACGCTTTCGTGGGTTCTAGTTTAGCGTATACACGTTAAATAGAAAAGAAATAGAACTCCTCTATTCTCATGAAGAGAACGCCTCACGAAGAAGGTTAAGCACCTCATGAAGAGGGTCATCATGAAGATGACATCCAACACAATAAGCGCGCACCTCACTAGTGTTGGGTATGCAGAACAATATACCATCTCTTGTTTGGGAAATGACAGAGATAGAATATTCTCACATTATGAGAGTAGTGGGAGAAAATAATTGTCGACAACACTACCTCTATAATTGTAAATGTTTCTCTTATGAGAACCCGGATCAGGAAAAATAAAGTCCATGGCAAAATCGCTTGTAGCGATTATATCGGGTCAATGAAGAAAGCAATTGAGGTTGAATCTCCTAATAAGAAGAAATGAATGTTTTGCTATATCTCCGGCAAATGAAATAAATAAAAATCAAATATGCGATTAAAGTGGATTATGAAAATCCATATAATTCCCTGAAGAATATAAATCGTAACTTGTAGAAATCTCATACTAAGTATTAAAGTCTAAGCTATATATTTATGAATGAATATTCAAGTCTCAAGAAGAGCATATCCTAGAAGGATTACAATCATTGAATGATTTTATAGTGAATAATGCCATGCAATTGTGTATATCACTCATCTCTCATGCAAGAGAGAATGTATCTCATAGAAGAGAATTATTAATTCACTAAGAATAAAAAGTACATTTACCGGTCAATTCTTGAATAAACACCATTCATCCCCGAGTGAATATAGACCCGAGAGAAATAAAATGAGGAATCTTAAACACCGTGAAGGTGTCATCGAAACACTTAGAAAGTGTATGAAAAGCTAGCAATGTAGTGTTGATATCCTCTATATACCATAGAAGGTATGAGAATAATGGTGGTTTTGGCAATTGAATTATCCCCTAAATACGAAATGCAAGGCTGGATTTGTACAATCAAAATCTCGAAGATTTATAGAATACAATTTAAAATCCACTAAGGATTAATTACAAGTATCCAAACTCTAGTATAAGTTTGATACACTATATAGAAGATATTGAATATTAATTTATTTACCCCTATAATCCTTTGAAAGGATCTATTTCTCGAAGGATAATATTTATTTGTTTTGCACAACTAAAGGTGGTCATTATGCATGAAGCATATTGCTCCCATATAATTCATAGAAGAATTATGAGCTAACTTTTATTTACACACGTTTATGAAAAGTGTGGTTTGAACAATCAAGTTCAAAAGTTTGGCTTTATGAGGGGAGCATATTTTTATTGAATCTGCCGTTGAGGTAAACCACTAGAATTACAAAGATCAAGTAGATCATATTTGCTAAAACACCGAAGTTTATGCATAGATTATAAAGATCAATATCTATTCATGAAGAATAGTATATCCTGAAGAATATATGACCAAGAAGGTTAAATGTTGTACTCTTTTTTTCCCTATGTGAGTTTTTACTCGAAGGTTTCTCACACAAGGTTTTTAATGAGACAATATGTGCAATGCAATTAACGAATGCGATGTACTCTTTTCTCCAAGAACCGTTTCCCACTGGTTTTCGGATGGAGTTTTTGATGAGGCATATGCATATCGTGGTAATCGCCCAAGGGGGAGTGTTGTAAAACACAGGGACTCGTCCTAGAAGGAAAGGAGAAGGATGAATCCTAATCCTAGTCCGTTTGTATGTGGGCTCTTACCGAAACTCTGAGGTCTTGGCAGGACTATATATATGTGGGAGCTCTATGTTGTAATTACCAATATTCAGATGAATAAAGAATAGTCTCCCTATCTTGTGTCTACTTGTTCTACTTCTCATCTTTGTGTTGATCGTGAGAGACGCGGAGGGAAGGTCCTAACCGCCGACGACATGTTTCATAAATGAGAACTATCCAAAATGATGAGCGAATCTGAATATTGCAGGAGCAAACTTTTGGTTTAGTCGAACTCGGAAGAAGAGTTAGTGAGTTACTTGAGGTTTTCATTCTTTGTTGCCTACGGTTAACATTGCAATCACTACGGAACAGTGATTTCCGTGAGGCCCAAGCTCACGGGATAGGCCCTTTTACCGGGGAAAGCCTTTCCGGGGGTAAATCACAGGATATCGGGCCACGGGAACGTAGGGGCCGGGAAATACCTCTTTCCCGTGAACACCGATAATACCCAGGGAAAGGATTTCCGTGAGCCTATTTACCACACGGGATATAGTTAACGGGGGGGCCGTCAGCGGGGGACGTGTGTGGAACCCGTTATGGCCTACGTGGCCGCGTTGCATAAAACGGCGTTTTTGGGGTTATTTCCCGTGAGCGTAACGGTGTAGCTCACGGGATATCTAGGACCTTTCACGGGATAGAATTGGCAGATTTCCGTGAGCCACCCCCCTCACGGGGAAAGTTTTGACCTCTTTCCGTGAGCTACTCACGGAAAATTGGTGTTTTTTTTTTTTTTTTTTTCTGTTCCAGCGCATAATAGACGCATATAAATATATATATACCACATATATATGATCCAACCACATATATTGCTCGATAAATCCATAATACCACATATATCACATAAGATCCAACCAAGTCACAAGTTCAACCACATGTCCATCGGTGCAACCACAAGTTCACAAACTCACATAAAACCTAAGTTCACAAGTTCAAGTGCACAAGTTTTGAACCTAAATCATGACAAATTTATGGCCACGGCCTCCAACCTTCCGAAGCGCATTCCCAAGCGCCCGGTTGAGATTGGTTCGAGTTGGGTTTGAGGCATGAGAATTTTCCCGCACGTAGGCAAAGATAAATAGTTAGAAATTTGTGAGACAAAATTCAAGGTAGATTCTATTAACTTGAAAAAAAGAAGAGAAATAGTTAAAAATTTCGCAGCACCTCCCCCGCACGAAGGGCTTTCCAACCTGCAAGAAAACAACGGCTCGATGGCTGTCCACGTGCACATCTCATGGTGCATTCAAAACTCCGATCATATCCATTCACATTCATATATGCATATTTCGAAGTTACGGGAGACAAACTCACGGGAGAGGCTCCATGCGGTGGAGGGAAGATCGACGGCGGCCGAACCGTAGACGGGCGGTGGGACGACGACGGGTGGTGGGGACGAAGACGGGCGGTGGCGGGGAAGGCGATCTCCGGTGGCGCTGCACACCAACCCGGCCACCAACACGCCGGAGGTACGCTAGGAGAGCTTCCATGCTCTTCGGTGCTGTGCCTCGACCCTCTCTTGCTCCGCCGAGAGCCCTCTCTTGCTCCGCCGAGCCCTTGCCCGCTCCCCTCTCCTCGGCCTCCTCCCGTGGCGACGGTGGTCGGAGTGCACGACGCCGGCCTGCCCCCGCCCCTACCCCGTGGCGGTGGTGGTGGCTCGACGCTTTCCTCTTCTGTTGCCCTTGCCCTAGCGAGGCTACACTTTGAATTTCCTGGTCATTTTCTTGAAGACATTCGTTTGAGGCATCTTTTTGAATGACCTGCAATTAGATAGAACATAATTAGTAAAAATGCAAAAATTAAATAGAACATAATTATGAAGAGATTGAAAACCAATAATCAGAACATAATTATTAAGAGATGCATAGTATTACATGTATTAGAAATAATCCTCATCTACGTCACGATTTTTGCCTTTGTCGGATCATAATCCTCATGATCACTATCATCCATGTCTACGTCTTCCAACATATGAAGATTGGCAGATCCATGGGAGGAGGAACGACGTCAACACCGCATTTGTCCTTAAGTAATTTTTCAAGTAATCAGAAGTCCTTCGCATCTCGAACCTCCTCGTCCCCTCCTCATCATCAACAACACTTTCATTGTCTACTTCCATTTCGTTTGGGCCCGGTTATTTCTATCACAAATTTACCTTGTAGCCCATCTTCTTGGAAGAACTCTCCCTCATATGTGTTTGCATTAAAATGGTAATCGTCCCCTCGTTTGGGGACAGGTAGTCTACCGTGTGGCAATACCTTCTCGCACAACATCCCAACCCTTAAGCCGCCGTCGTCTTTGGCAACACCATGGGAGATAATAAACTTGTGTGGCATGTTGAGCCACAATGTAGACATCATCTCCGGCCATCTCGGGAATCTTGTCGAATCTGAACAATCCCAAGTTGTTCGAGGTCCGAATTTGTTATTTCAGGATCGAACCAATGGCACTTAAACACGACGGGGAGCAAGCCGTTTAGAGCCGGGGAAATGGAGCTCGTATATTTGTTCAATTCTTCCATAATAACCTTTAGTGCTAGTTCCATCATCACCTTTAGTGAAAACTCCGGTATTTGTGGTTTTTCGGTTTGGTCGATTCTCGCTCATAGCTCGTTGTGTGGTAGCGATATCCATCCACATCAAGGGGCACGATGGCCGACAATCATATTCACATCAAGGGCACAATGGCCGACAACCTGCGGCTGAAGGCGATGGCGTCTTTGGGCCGGACGATGGTGGGCGGTCCTCCTCCCTCTCTTCCGTAGGCGGGTGGTGGCGTGATCTTGAGGGTCGCAAGGGTCCTCCTCCTCCTTCCTCCTCCTCTTCCTTCCTCCTCCTCCTCCTCCTCCTCCTCCTCCTCCTCCTCCTTCCTCCTCCCTCCTCTTCCTTCCTCCTCCTCCTCCTCCTCCCTTCTCCCTCCTTCCTCCTCCTCCTCTTCCTTCCTCCCCCCTTCCCCCTCCCCCTCCCCCCTCCCCTCTTACTCCTTCGGGGGGGCGGCCGGGCCTTGTGCGGGCGTCGGGCCGGGCAGGCGCGGGGCCGGGGCGGGCGGCGGGCCGGGGCCGGGCGCGGGGCGCGGGCGGGGCAGGGGCGCGGGGCGTGGAACGGGGGGGCGGGCCGGCCGGCGCCGGGCGCGGTCGGGGTCGGGGCGGGCGCGGGGCGCGGCAGCCGGCGTCGTGTGCGTGTGCGTGTGAGTGCGTGAGTGCGTGAGTGTGTGGTGCGTGAGTGTGTGGTGCGGGTTGACTAAGTTTTTTTTGAAAAACGTGCTTTCCCGTGATGGATGGCCGGCTCACGGGAAAGACAACTCTTTCCCCGTGAGCCGCCTGGATCCATCACGGGAAAGAGGGAATTTTGTTTTTTTTTTTAAATATCCACCGATGCCATCCGCGAGGCGGGTCCCACCGATCCCTTTCCCGTGAGCCGCTCATGGGAAAGAGGGAATTTTGTTTTTTTTAAATATCCACCGATGCCATCTCGCGAGGCGGGTCCCACCGATCCCTTTCCGTGAGTCGCTCACGGGATATCTCATGCCTTTCCCGTGAGCCGCTCACGGAAAGGGTTTTTTCAGAAATTAAATATATTACTCCCCTTCCTTTTTCTAACATATATATTTTCAAACTTTGATCAACATTACTTCAAAAATACCTTATCACATACACTCACCCATACATAATTGGTCCTTTTTCGTGAAAAAAATTGCCATTATTTCATGTGGTTCTATCTCCTTTTTTTCAAAATTGTATTTACTTCACTACAGCAAAAAATTATAATAATTACCAAAATAATCCAAAAAAATTCTCGAAAATAGACATGACACGATATCCGAGGTCCTGTTGCATATAGAAAAAGTTTCGTAGCCAAACCACAACTTGACCGCCACATCCACATGAAATGACACTAGATCATTCTCAACAAACATGAACCTTCTACGTAGATGTTGGAGCCCTGTGAACATCGTGACGTGCCAACTTGTGCGAAACGTTCCAAATTTTTTTATCATAGCCTCGGCATAAGATATCATGACATATTATCAAATTTCATGATTTTTTGCACATCGGTTTATTTTCTAGAATTTTTTAAACCACTCGAGCGAGGATTAGAGTTGATGATTTCGTATTAAGATGTTCAGATTTCATTATTTTTTAAATGCAAGGCCTTACATTGTGTTGAGTATGAGGAATATAAATTTTCTACTAATTTTTTTTTCAAAAATTTGAAGCACTTGTAGTTCAAATTTGGTCTTATTTCATAAATTCTCATAAAAGAGAATAATTAACTAAATATATCAAATAAAGTCAATAATTCACCAAACTTTAATATTGAGTGCCATATGATGTGCAACAAGTGTAGAAAAAGTTTGGAGATGAAAATCCAAAAAAAAATTTCCGTGGCGTCTTTCCCGTGAGTCGGGTACCTAGCTCACGGGAAATGGGGCCCGCTCACGGAGGCCTACTTTGTTTGGCCCACGGGAAAGCCTCGCCACGGAAAGAGATATCCCGTGAGCTTGGCGGTGTTCTCACGGGAAATCGGCACGCAGGTGACGGAGGGGCGGGGCTCACGGTGGTTAGCTTTCCGTGAGCCCCTTTCTCACCGGAAACCGGATGGGGCTTTCCGTGAGCTATACCTCACGGAAATATGTTTTCCCGTGATCTTTTGTTTCCCGTGATGTTTTATTTTGGCTCACGGGATAGGGCCTGATTTCCGTGTTTTGTTCCTGTTAGCTCACGGGAAATAGTTTACCCACGGGATAGCGCTGGAATCCGGTAGTGAATGATTGCTTACTTCACATAATCCACTGTTCACGGTCTAAAGCAATCCATTTTTTGGCATCCTTGCAGCAAGAGATCCCTTTGGTAAGAACATGAGGGTATATCTTTGTTTTTTTTTTTTTTGAAAGACCTTGTAACCCGGCTTTGAATTAATAAGAGGAGAGCAATCGGTTTTAATACACGCGCGAGGAGCGCCTCCCCAATTTGCCTAAGCAATTGGGGCTTGAAAAAGGTATATCTTTGCTTTGCTTCATCAGATGTAAAGGAAACCATCATCCTTATTTTGTCATATACTCATATTCCAAATTTGTGAATGGAGTGCTTTATTAATCTTGATATGTACTGATGACACATTACCTATGTACACAATATGCCTCTGTCGGTCTGTCTATTCATATTTGTGCGCATGTGTCTTTTATTTTACATAATGGGACTTAGAGGCCAAGTTTTTTTTTTTTTTTTTTTTTTTTTGACTTTCGGGTGGAGGAAGCAGGCAGAATAGCAAGTCTTCAGAGGCTGGCTTCCAAATTCTTGTTTCATAAAAGTCTATAGACGTCTAGGATAATCTGGGATCCATGTTGTATTTAATGGGGAAATTCAGTATCAGTCCTCATTTTGATTTTTGCGGTCTGTCTTAATTTGGAACTATTTTTTCTTTTTCTTTATGCATACGTCAATTGATGCATTACAAGTTTTTATTCTTCATGCATACATCAATTGATGCATTACAACTTTTGACTTGGGATCATATAATTTGCACATCAGTGGGACACATGGAGTTTATTAGACGCACAGTCTGAAGTGGAGAAAAACTAAGCAATTCACTTGTTCGCTTGTGCTAACTACTGCATACTGCATGAGCCTGAAGACTTGTAATATTCTCACTGGAGCAGTTTCTTGAATTGTTCTCCCTGGAGGTTTGAATATTGTTGTGTGATTGGCTAGTTGCGCTGCATCAACTGAATTTCTGTCCCGAAGGCTGTTCCTTGTTGATATTTGCAAACATCAAAATCTTGTCTGCCTCCTGAACATCCATTTTTGATCAAGACCGGCCTTGTGTTGAAAACTTACCGAGGCATAGAGTGATTTCACATCATTTTTTTTAAGGAAAGTTAATTTGGCTTCATCCATTGTGATAACTGCAAAAAATTGTCTATGTGATTCTGTTTTCTGAATTCTGATAGTGTTGGTGGAAAATTCTCAATTGTCTGCTGTGCCCAAGGAAATGTAAAAGAAAATTTGGAAAATTCTCAATTGTCTGCTGTGCCCAAGTATATTGGTGACCATACTTAATCTCCAAATTTTCTTTACATTTCCATAGATATGACAATATACTTAATTCTATGTGAGCTTGTTATCTTAACAACAATTATTTCCTGCATGCTCACAGCATTGCTCAGATCGTAAGTTTTCTTAATTCAAAGTGAGCTTGGGTTCTAAGTTTTGCTTAGTTGTGCCCCATTATGGTACTCCAACAGAACTTTGGGTTCTAGTTTCTTCTTCGATAAGCCTTACAGGAAGTTACAGCCAGACCCTCGAGCCCCATTCAGGAGGGAGACGAAACTGAATGAATTAAGGAAGTGTTCATTTACTGACGAAACTGAACAATCTATTCAGAACCCAGTGGGCCCATCCAAACATGCGAAGCCCTATTTATGTAGGCGTTCAGGCGTTCGACATCGGTGGACACGCATCGAATTCCCGATCTCCGCTCCACCGGCGCCGCCATGGGAGTGGTCACCAGAGCCAAGAAGCGGAGGCTGCAACTGGAACAGGAAAAAGAGCGCCTCGCCGACCGGATCAGCAACCTCCCCGACGGCGTCTTCGGGGACATCGTCTCCCTCCTCCCCACCAAAGACGGCGCCCGCACGCAGGTGTTGTCTTCCCGCTGGCGCCACCTATGGTGCTCCGCTCCTCTCAACCTCGAGGTCTCCAACAACGCAGCTGTCCATGTCGTCCCTGCACCCAGGGAGATCTCCTCCATACTCTCCTCGCACCAGGGCCCTGGCCGCCGTTTCTCCATCTCCAACCATCACTACTACAGGCCCGTCTCTACCAAGATCCTGGCCGGCTGGCTCCGATCCCCCGCCCTCCATAAGCTACAGGAGCTGAAGCTCCACCGCGTTATTCCGGTTCCAGATTCAGCACTCCACTTCTCGTCCACCCTGCGTGTGGCCACCTTCAGCTGGTGCCAATTCCCTGATGGAAACAATGCCAGCGGGCTTCACTTGCCGCTTCTCAAGCAGCTAAGCCTTGTGGACACCAGAATCTCGGAGAGTGACCTTCATTACTTGCTCGCCGCCTGCCCTGTCCTACAGAGCTTGCTGCTACGTTGTTACTATAAATGGAGCTTCCCTCGAGTGCAGATCGTGTCGCCTAACCTCATAAGCATCGGTGTGCATTCTGGCCCCAACTTTGAGTGCAACAAGTTACAACAGCTCGTCATCAAGGACGCCCCATGTCTAGAAAAATTGCTGTTTTTGGGAGGAACCAAGATCGACGTGTTGGTAATCTCTGTGCCCAGATTGCAAGTTCTAGGGAAATTCAGTAATTATAATTTTCCTAGGTTTCACTCTGGCACTACAACTGTTCAGGTATGGGCATCATATCATTCTCACGTACGTCCAACTTCATGATACATGCTGTGTATTAGTTCTAAACAGTATATATATATAACTCAGTAATTATAACTCAGGGATCGAATATTGCTAGCATGACGGCGGTGGTGAGCACTGTAAAGGTTCTAGCATTGTCTACTGTCGAATTATGTCTGAATGAGGTTATTAACTTCATGAAGTGCTTTCCACACTTGGACAAGCTGTACATCCAGGTGACATTTGTACCAGAGTGTGCACAAATGCATTCGTTTTCATATTTACTCTGATAACATCCATCGTTGTTCTAAATCTAACTGTCAGCACTAAGGCTATATTTATAATTTATGTTTACTTTTGTTTTACAGATACTACATCCTGTGGATGAAAATTGGTTTAGATACCAGACGACTATTGGCACCCTAGACATCCGTCTGAGGAAAATTGTGCTAGCAAACTATCAAGGCGACGAGTCACAGGTTAAGCTCGCCAAGTTCTTTATATCAAATGCAAGAGTGCTGGAGTTAATGAGGTTTGAGTTAGGATTTCCAAACGTTAGCAACAAATGGATTGAAAGGCAACGTGGTCTCCTCAAGATCGAAAAGAGGGCTTCGATGGAGGCACAGTTGGATTTTGTATCTGAAAACGTCTTCATTAGGTCATGTAGCCGGGGGTATGCTGAAGTACATGATTTGTCAATACTGGACCCCTTTCAAAGAATTTGTCAGTAGGTCTTCGATGACAGGAAGGGAAGATATTTGATTTTCAAGTTGTAATATCTTGCAAGTTTTAGTCAGTTTGATATTTGATACTCCCACCATTTCAAATTATAAGTCACTTTGACTTTCTAGGTTCATCCATTTAGTTATGTATCTCTATACATAACTAAATGGATGAACCTAGAAAGTCAAAGTGACTTATAATTTGGGATGGAGGGAGTATATCGTTGCATGGAACACTGAAATCTATTGAAATATCTGTTGTTATTTTCAACTTGATTGTCATTGTAATGATTCCATTTTGCATATATCCACATCTAATTATAAATACAGTCCAACCCCAGTCTAATCCATTCAGTTTCCTCCAAAAAAAAGAGATATTTTCTCCATTCTAAATTGTAAGTCATTCCATGAATCTAGGAGAGTCAAAACATTTCAAGTTTGACCAAAATTATAGAGAAAGCTACACATATTTGTGACATCAAACATGTATATTATGAAAGTATATAATTAATGATGTCATCATGAATGTTATTATCTTGTCATATAAATTTAGTCAAACTTGATAAGTTTTGATTCTCCAAGATTCTTAAAATGACTAATATGATAAGGATCAATTTACTGTTGCTCATAATACTGCTAAATAATATTTCGATTTTATTTTGACCATGTGCCTCCAACTACGACACATTGGTGCGCGGTACCATGACGGGAATATTGTTCCTTAGTGTACAATAATATACTCTTTTTTAGATTTAATTTTTTTTCATTGTACGACGTTGTGCAGTGCACCACGGCTGTACTAGGACCCGTAGGTCACTGGCGGTTTTGAGTATCCTATCCGGCTCGTGGTCGGCAGGTTCTACGAGCCTCACCGGTGTTGGATGATGTGATGGATCCGATCAACACAAAGGTCAATAGAGTTTTTAAGAAAGACCTAGAGGATGACGTATATTGTCGAGTGTCTTGTCAACAAACATTGTGTTGGTGCAGCCCACGACAGCTGTCTGCATCGGCATTTGAGAATCTTCATGCTACTCATCCGAAAGGAGAATGAGGGTGTCCCCATGGTGAACACCTACCTTGGCAAGGATTCCATCCACGGAAAACAAGTGATACAACTTGTGGAGTGATCAATAAATTTGAGTATGTTGATCCAAGCAGAACAGCACCTTGAGACTTCTGCTCTGCAGTTTTTAGTTCCAATGGATGACTTTCGTCAAGATACATTGGTTGCTTTTAGTTTAATAATTAGCACTTTGTTTGGTTATGCAGACAGCGTATGCATGTCAAATTTGATGTAATAATTGGCCTGATTCTATCTTTACGATAGATGAAGGCGGATTATCCATTATCTAAAAAATGTGAAGACGATCGACGGACGAGCGGGGACCCGGCGACCGAATAACGGGCGATGTCTATGTGAAGAAGGTGGAGTGATGAGTACATATAATGATGGTTTTTCTCCCGTTGCAATGCATGGGCATGTTTTGCTAGTAGAAATTCATATATATGGAAGTGAAAAATTTTAGATGCATATCCCTTTGCTCCTTCGTTCTAAATTATAATTGTTTGACTTTTTTAGTCTTAAATTTGACCACTCTTCTTATTCAAAAACTTTTTATGTAAACATAGTCAAATTTAAGTCATTCTTAAGTACTTTTTGTTAATAAAGCATGCCACAACAAAATAAATGACGTTTTACACAAATTTTTGAATTAGGCGAAAGTGATCAAAACTGAGGTAAAAAAGTTAGGCGAATTATAATTTGGAACGGAGGGAGTAGAACATAAAATTCCTAGTTCATATGCACCTTAAATTTGGTACTTCCATAAGAATTTTACAAAATGATTTTGAATCTATACTTTTTGTGGAAACCTACATCTATAGACACACTATGAATGTGCATTTTTTTCTAAAATTGCTGGGTACTTTTTATGAGCTTTTCGCAACTCCGAGGAAAATATGGCATGCATTAGATATTTTCCCATTTATTTATTCATGGCACAAGAATAACTTTTGGTCCACTTTAGAAAAAATATATATTATATTATTAATCTAGTCTTGTGTACTCAGTATATTGCTTTATTCATATGGTTAAAAAACAAAATTATTTGGCTCATTGAAACATGATAATTGCATTTTTTAAAAAAAAAAAAGATGACTAGATAAATCATAACACGTAACAAAGTAGTGTTTGAGAGAGAAGGAAAAGTTAGAAACAGCAGGTACGTTCCCTAACCTACTTTGTATGTATTCTTCAGTTCTTTTCACGTGAACGCAAAAACACATCTCCGATCTCCCCAAATCCGTTCTCCCCAAACCCTCCGTCATTTCCATGGAGCGAAGCGGCGAGGTCGCCGCTAAGCGCGCTGGCCCCCCCGACGGCGGCGAGGACCGGCTCAGCGGCGCTCCACGACGACCTCCTCCTCCGCATCCTCGTGCTGCTCGAGACCACCGACGCGGACCAGCGTCTTTCGCGCGCGCTGGAAAAAGCCTCTGGCGCAGCGCCCCGGAGGTCCGCTTCAACCTCGCCCCGGCGGCAACCGCATCCGACGCGTGCTCGACGGCGCTGACGACGCCACGGTGCTCCGCCGCATCTCCGTCACAACCAAAGACGCCGCCTCAGATTCTGTGGCGGCCTGGCTTCCGCCGCCGCGCTGTCGCCTGGTCGGTGAACTTCTCTACCGCAACCTGGGTCCGAGCGCGCCGCCCGACACCGGCGACGAGGAGGACGAGGAGGACGTGGAGGAGGCGGAGGATGACGTCAACAGAGGCCTCGTTGAGCTGCCCTGCTTCGAGAAAGCCACCAAGATTCAGCTCAAGCTGCGGCATCAAGGTCTCGCTTTCGCTTCCCAGGGAGTCTTCGACAAGCTCACCAACCTCTCCCTGATCCGCGTCCGGTTCCACGGCCCGTGCAACCTCGGCAACGCTGTCTCCGAACCACGATGCCCGTGCTTGTACAAGCTCAACGTCATGGAATCCCGTGGGCTGGACAATCTCTCCATCCACTCCAAGTCTCTCCGAAAAATAAAGCTGGTGGACCTTGGTAAGAGCTTGCAGCAGCTCACAATTGTCGCGCCGAATCTCAGGAAGTTGGGCGTGGTATACTGCCTTCTTGATGGTGATCAGAGGAAACCCGTTGCTAACATCTCAGCGCCGCAGATAGTGTCCCTGTTGTGGGCAGATGCGTATGATCCAGAATCTGTCCATCTTGGCAATTTAGGACACCTCCAAGACCTGAGGACCAAACTTTTCTGGGTATATGGGCCACAACTCCAAAGGGATCAGAATCAGTGTCTAAGATTTTTGCAGAGATTCAAGGTTCTTCAAAGTCTTAATCTCATCCTCATCAATCAGCCGGTGAGTGAACATCATATCCTTTTTGGCATATTTAAACTAGAAGTGCAAATGGCTAGCTTTGCTTAAGAAGTATAATGCAAAGAAGTCAAGTTATAACAACCTTTTTTGTGTGTGCTAGTCAGCCTTTTGAAAATATGATATTTGTGATCTTTATTTTCCTGGTAACTTCTTATGTATTCACAGGATGTAGATGGCTATCCATACTTGCTGGGAGACATACCAGTGCTCCCTCAGATTATGTTCTTGCACCTGGATATATTTCATAATGGACATGCTTTTGGAGCCGGTTCATTCAATGTGCTTAGGATGTGTTCGGTTTAAGAAGATTGTCACTTGAGCTCTACACAATTAGAGACTTGGACGTAAAAAGCTGTGTTTGTCTATTCAAATAACTTGGAAGTGACAAAAAGCAACATATTTGCATTTGTAGATTTGTCTTGATCTTTGAGTTGAGTTCCCTCATTCTAGTTGTTGGTTTGATACTAAAACTGTGTCAGTTTGGTGTTCAATATATGTGTGTGGGTGAATGGCTGCTTGGGTTGGTACGTTAGCTGCATGTGCGGGGCGTGTGGCTGATCTGTTTGTGTCCTAAGGCATTGATTGTTCCATGTTAATAATATTTGTTCCATTTTGTGTTGAGTTACTGACTGCTATTGGTGTGATTGATACCTGTTATTACTATACATATATATTGGCTGCCTCATGGGAATATATAGCCAGCGTGCTGCCTAAGGACTCTCCAGGTGTGTTGCCTAGGGCTTCTACCTCCTAACTCTCTAGCTTAGGCTTTCTCTATATATCCTTAACTGAACTTTTCACATATAAATAAATATAAAAGCATATTAATGGTCTAATATGGTATCAAGAGACTTGCAAGATCCTATCTCCTTCCAGAATCACATGTGAAATCCATCATTGCTCCTCCATGGTCATGAGCCCACTGTCTCACTCCACTGCTACCACAACTATTCTGCGTACCGAGCGTGGGCAAGATGATGTCACCATTGAGCGTCACGGCTGCCGCTGCTGCGAGTGCGAGGCTGCCACTACAAAACTTAGGCCTTCGTGACTAACTAATTGGGACAATTACAACCTTTTTGTTGATCTCGAATGCAAAGAATGTCGACTTAAAAGTTGTAGGTCTCACAACGTCTACAACTTTTGTTTCCCTTTTTCTCCATCCAATTTCATTCAGACATTTCAAAAGATATGGATTTCAAAGTATGATATTTTCAAACAGAATTTTGGTACTGTAAATGATTTCAAATGGAGCGGTTATCAACTACAAAGTTGTAGGTCTCATCATGATCTACAACTTTCATTTTGGTCATTACTCTATCTAGGTTTATTTGAACAGTTCAAAAATAAATTGTAAAACATTTGGATCTTAGGATTACACTTTTAATTTATGATGATCATATTCGATCACTTTGGTCATCAACTAATGTCACAGATCAGAAAGGGCACACAGTGATGGTTATTCACGACTAAAACAAATCTTGGTCACAAATGCTTGTCATCATCTAAAAAATTGTTATAAACACATTGTTTTTATGGCTAAAAAGTGCATAGTCATAAGATATTTGTCATAGAAAGCTCAATATCTTGTGGTATGTAACTATCATCACAACCAAGTTAGGTCAACCTAGAGCATGCCGCTACAACTAACTCTTGTGCAGCCACTACCATCTCATACCTTGTTCATGCGACCGTTGCTACTCATGATGATGTATGCATATCTACCAAGGCTCTCGGGCATGAAGATGTCGCTGCTCGAGCTCATGTTGATCTGCCTCTTATAGATGGTGAAGCAAGGGATATTATGAGTAGTTCACACCTGAATAGGCCTATCAAATAATCGTCGAGTAGAATCGCAGGTGACTCCTAGCCTTGTCCAACATTGTTGTGCGGGACGACTATCGAAGAAGAGATACTCAATTGTCTCTTGCTCTCATGTGGTACTCATAATACACGTTGTACCTCCTTGCACATTGAAGTGATGGCGTTGAAGCATTGTTTTAGTGTTCAACTAATCAACTAGGATGAGCCAGGTGAAGAACTTGATTCTAGGTATGCACCTTGATCTCCAAACTATTTTAAAGATGTTGTTGGAACATCACTAATAGCAATCTCCACTACGTACTTAATGTGCTGATGTTGAATTAGATTGGTCGATAGGTAGAGGGCACCAACGCTATTAGGAGTTAGCAAAGCTAGCATGGATCGGCAATCTTTGTTAGCCACCACCCATGGCACTTGAACAAGAAACCTTTTGTTGTCATTTAGATGACGAGGAGATCAAATTGGCACCAAGGAACATTGTGTAGCTGGAGGTTGATTGGTGTGTTTGGTATACTAGCCTAGTCAAGTTCCATGTAGACTAGTATCTTGGACTACGATGGGGAGTGCCCTAGATATGTAGCATAAGATATGCTTAATAATAGTCAGATGAGGGTGTTGAGGGGTGCCTCATACACCTACTATTGCAGGTGTGCTATTCATGGGGCTACAAGCATCATGGGAGGAAATCCTTGCGACGGAGGGACACCATAGGGGTTGGGCATCGACATGAAAACCTGTTGTGAAGGAACATATGTAGAGTGCCCATCCTAAGGCATGAATGAGGTGCATCAATGTTGCTATTTGTTGAAGGCCATGAGTGTCGAGAGGTAGGTTAGAGCCAAGCCATATGCTGATGGAACCGGAGCCTATGTAGGATTTGTCGAAAGACGGGCAAGGGGTACCACCCTTGCCTCCATTACCACGGTGACAATGTGTGAAGATTGCCAACATGTGTCACTGGTTTCAGCATTATTTTTACCATTGGCGCTAGCATTGATGTTAGGAGACCGTTGGGGATGCCATCTGTAGAGGAAGAACCTCTAACGGATAGTCATTGAGATGCATTGGGGGTGTTAGTCTACTTCTTTGTGGTGAGTATAGAAGTTGGCAGCTAAGATGTGGGAGGATCAAGAGTTCAATGAATGCACTTTGGTAGTGCCTTCATGTGGTCATACTTCGCATTTAGACCCTAAATGACATTGAGGACAATGGTGTGATCATGGACAGACTCAATATGATCACTCAAGGGTGTGAACCATTCAATCCTACATTAGTAGTCACCTATAGACATGTCACCATGGAAGAACAACAGAACTTAGTGTCAAGTGTAGAGCATGAGTCTCGGGATTGCTGAAGAACTACTACTTATTCCAAGTCAAGTGCTAGGCTACATCTTTGCCTTGTTCGCGAATGTTGTCGGAGGTTGATGGTTACCATGCCGAGCAACCAGGATACCGCAACACAATCTATCTAACACCAAGACAGGATGTTGGGATGTGGGACAACATAGTGAATATGATCAACAAGAGTGTAGCACTAAAGGGTGAGCAACATAAGGCCATACATCCACCTATGTATTGGGAGGATATAGGGTCAAGGACCACCGACACTAGAGAATGGATGTTTTCGACACCAACAACTAGGTTCTAGAGGTGAGTGATAGTGGTAGCTTTGTAGCTGGGGTTGTCAATAGAGTCATTGTAGAGGTTGCCCTGATAGCTGCTTGGGAACTATGGAAAGTGAGAAATGATAAACTCTTCCAAAGAAATAATCCTTCTGTAGATCGGTGGTTAGCCAACTTCAAAAGTCAGTTCTTTTAGCAATCTTTTAGACTCAATGTTGACCTTAGGTCAATATTTTTGTGTATGGCTTGATGCTTTTAGTTAAACTGTCATGATCGATCAATTGGACCAGCCCGAGAGTGGCTAATTGGGCCAAACGCGATGACCGCCGGCCCGGGGAGGGGCGGGGCGTCTTGGCGCTTGGGGGAGGCCGGCCCCCGCCGCGCCGCTTTCCCTCTCCCGTCACGACTCGAGTTTGCTTCGCCTTCAAGTTAGGATTATCTTAGGTAATTTTGGTGTGCAAGGGGCTATCTCATCTATAAGGAGACCCTTATTAGGAAATAATAAAATAGGGATTGCTTGTAAAAGGTATTCCAGGTTGTATAAGGAAACCTTGTAGAGATTGCTTAGATTACGAGTCCCACTAGTCGGGCTATATAAGCAAGAGGCATGTAATCTCTAGGGGACAAGCAAGAAAATAAAATATATCTTTCACCTTCAGCTTCGGCATCCTCCGCCGCCGCCCCCCTTGCCGCGCGCTCTCCGCCTCCCGCCGCCCGCCGCCTCCACGGCCGGCGCGGCTGCCGCCGCCGCCCATGCCGCCATCACCATCGCCGCCCCCGTCTTCCTCCTCTTCCCCAATTTCCCAATCTACGTGTCAATTCCGGCCCAATCTAGCCGGAATCTGACATAAACTTTGTACTTTGTATGTAAGAACCCTTTTCCTTTTTAAATTAAAGAAAATGGCTACATACGTGGGGATCTTCCCCATAGTTTTTGTTGTAAAAAACATATCGGTTTGATGACATGTTCACTCTTGGGCCTCCCCACATCAGTCTTCAATGAGTTTTGCAACAATCTTCATGTGTGCACATCTGACACTTCAATTTGGGGTGGGGGGTAGCATGATTAATGCCTACTATTACTATGTATCTGGTGCCTCCAGGGATTCTTCACATCATGCTGCCCAGGGACTCTCCATTCATGTTTCCTAGGACTTCCCCGTCCTAACTCCCTGTCTTAGTCTTTCTCTATGTAGTATATGAACTCTTCTTGGCATATAAAGAAATACAAAAGCATGGTAATGCTCTATAAAATACCATCTAGGTTGCAACTATATGTTATTTTTTCAACTATATGTCAACCTTTTTTAGAACAAAATTATAGTAAATTGATTGATTTGTTGCATGAGAGGTTTGGTCAACTAAGAATTAGGAAGCTCTATTAGATATTTGGGTCCATGATCCTTCAAAGTTTCCATAGCTCTATTAGATGTTTTTTGTATGATTAATTGAAAATCTTCTTGGGCATGTGACATTCATAACATCATGTTACTTTCTTTAAGCTCATAACAATCATAAGACTGCAATCAACTACTTTAGAATTTAGACTAATATCAATGTGGAATACTTTTTTCGAATATTGAATATGCCTTTGATAACATATTTAGAGGCATCTCAAAAACTCCTCAGTTTGCCTTACTGAATTAATGTGGTCCACATTTCAGGCACAAATTGCTTGTCCACTAGGTTGCATTTGTGATGGGCAAGAAAAGTGGAAAACTGAGGAACTCCTATTGAATCACCTCCAAGTAGTAGAAATAATTGGGTTGAGAGGATCTCTATATGAAGTAAGCTTTGTGAAACAAGTATTCAATTGGGCGAAGGCTCTAAAACGGATGGAATTAATTTTCAGTCCTTCAATGTCCGAAAAACATGGCTAAGGAGTTATGTCAGGTTTTCAAAAGATTCTCTAGGCAGAAATATGCATGCGGTGCTACATGCGTAGGACATGATCAAGGTGTTGTAAGCGCTAGAAAATTTAAACACTAGTCCAAATTACTTTGATGTGCTAGACAGAGAATCTGTTGTTGTTTTTCCAAACAAATGGAACCTCAATTTCATCGTTGTATGTACATTTACTATCATGCATAAGATTTTAGAATATGGAATTGTTATGGACCCTTTGCAAATGTGTATTCCCATTGCCATGCTTTTGTTCCTATTTCTTTCTATTGTTTTATAGATAACTCCTTTGTCATGTTTGATAGCCTTGATGTCGTGGATTCGTAACCCTAGCTATTGAGTAGAGATTAGCTATCTGTCAGTGTGAGAGACTTCAGTGATTAATAATCAAGACATTATAGGGGTTTATCTTAGTTTGGGCTTCGTAGTGCCCTATGCTTAATAGAGAGTTTCTCGTGTTAGAATGCTTTCAGATGATATATTACAATTTAAAAGAGAGAGTAGATAGTGTAGCATTTGCTTTGGTCTATGGTTTCATTCCAATAGATCAATTTTTTAGAGTCATCCCTACCTATGGGTGTTTTTGCTTGTCCTTAAATGCCTGGCAAGCAAAGGAGGTACAATGTTGGGTTTTTATATTACAATTCAAAGAGAGAGTAGGACAGTGTAGCATTTGCTTTGGTTTATGGTTTCAGTCCAATAGATCAATTTTTCATAGTCATCCCTACCTATGGGTGTTTTTGCTTGTCCTTATATGCTTGGAAAGCAGTGGACGTACAATGTTGGGGTTTTCTTTGGGTTTGTTGTTTGCAAAGTGAATGCTTTGAACATTATTATAGTATTTATTTACTACCATGCATGAGGATTGATAACATGGAAATGCTATGGATCCTTGCAAATGTAAACTTCATTGTCCTACTTTATGTTTCCTATTTTCTCTTGTTTTCTAGAGAACACCTTTTCCTTGTTTAGTAGCCTTGTTGTCGATACATAACCAAGGATAATGATTAGAGATTGGTTACTGGGCAATGCATGGGACTTCAGTGGTTAACACTCTAGGGAGTAGAGGGTTTTTATCCTATTTCAGGCTTTGAAACCCTATGTCAAGTAGGGAGTACTTCTTATAACAATGCTCAAATGAGTCCTAGAGAGAGATATGGAGAGTGTTGTTTTGGGCCTTTTCCTTGTGACCCTTGAGAGACACTCACATAAACAAAGTCACAACGATGAAGTCAGTGACAAAGTCACAATGATGAAGTGACTGACGAAGTCACAATGACGAAGTCACAATAATGCCAAATGACGAACTGACAAAAATGGGGAGCAAAATCTTCATCTTACTCTACCCATCCTCTCCTCCCCCTCTCCTCCTTTTATAGGGAAGGTGGGAGGGGTTGCTCTATTTATTACTCACAACATGGATGACACTTACTAGAATGCCACAATGGGATACAATTGGGCCTAAACATCATATGTTCAACTCCCAAGCTATTCAATTGGGTCCAAAACACTTTGTGGAGGGGGTTACCAATATATACTACGCCCCCAACAGTAGTCCCTCAGCTATTCGATTTAGAGCGAAGCTACAAAATTCAATAGCTGAATACAAAGTGTAGCGGTCCCAATTGAAGCTCATCATCTTCTAGTACACCATTTTCGTCTTCACCTAAATAGCTTTGGGGCTGCTTCATTTTTTTAGTCTTCAACTTCTTTTCGGTTGGTCTTTAATGGATCCCTTTGCTTGCGCCTTGTGGTCATGTACTCGGTAGCTTGCTCCTCACAACACAATTGAGGCAGACGTAGCAGTTGGTGTTGTTGAAGTAGTCATAGATGATCATGTCGCGACTTCAGATCTTTCCTTATGGGCTCCGGACAAAGTTTCTATCATTAGGTAGATTGCTTGTCCAATGTGCTCTGCGCCAACTACCCCTCGTTGGCGTCTGTGATTCTCTTTTGATGCCAAATCGTTGGCCAAAGTTGAAGATGCTGAGGACAACTCATTAATGTCGAATCGTTGGCGAAAGTGTCAAAGGCGACATTGGATTCCTAGAAGGTCATTTGAACTGGTGAACTTTTGTGGTTCATTTTATTAATACTTACCTCAGACCCTCACAGTTGCAACCTATAGTGGATGGCGTTCACGCTTGCTCCGTGTAGCCGCGGCATGCACCCTGCCGCGTGCACCTTTGTGGAGGAACTGTAGATGTGGCATGAAGAAGTGGTGTTGGTGTGGGTGCTTCGTATCCGACATGTGCGTCTGCACGTCAGCCCTCATAGTCACCTTGTCCGGTAGCACCTTCACGGAGGTAGAAGAGGCATGCAACAGCGGTGTCATTGTGGCCTGTGATGACAACTGGGATGACGAATGATGGCCGCTTCGAACGCTTCTTCTTATTGCGAGGTCGTGCGCATTAGCCTAGCTATCATGGACCTCGTTGATGTAAAGGCACATGACACATGCGTTGAAGAGGTTGGATTCAAGCCAGCCCTTGTGTGCTCCTTGAAGGTAGCTGCCGAGTGCAACCAGGCTGCTCCACAGTTTCTACAGTGGGCATGGGCATGGCTTGAGCTGGGACGTGTGGCCGAAGAAGGGCACCTGAGGGCATGGACCTTGGTCTTGCTGAACTAGTCAAGGTAGTGCACGAACTCGAGCATATGTATGTTGTCCACCACCTGGAGTAGGAGGTTCAAGAAGTGTGCATACCAAGGGACGTGCTCCACCTCGCGGCCGAACCCGCCATCAACGATGGCGCCCGCCACCACCGCAACCTCCACAAGCCGCGCCGCCTTGTGCACGTGGATGTACTCCAGCGTAGCTAGGCTCACAGAGTCGGAGGGTGCTCCCTCGCTCACCATTATTGGAGACCTGGCCCGCGGCAATCCCGTCGACTCCAACTGCACTCCCAAGCTCCAGGACGGCTCAGAGCGCGTGTTCCGTAGGGACACTAGTGCCGGTGCGGGCATGGACGACGTGCTCAAATGTGAGCGCAGTGTGTCGCCAGTGAGCAGTGCCATGGGCTCGCCGAACGCGACGTGGTTGGAGGGGCAGCCGTGGTGGACCATGTCGTCGTCCATACACAGTATGTCGCGATGCGGTGTGGATCATCTTGACAATGTAGGCAACCGGGATTGTCGTGACCGCAGGCCTGCCCAGGAGCTCGCACGTGGCGATGGCCAGCATAGGGCGAAGACGCTTGCCGCCAGCGAGGACCGAATAGTGCATGGACTCGCTCAGAGGAAGGGCACGGCGGCTTTCTCGGCTTAAAAAGGAAGGGGATGAGCAGCACAAGTCGACACGGGACACGACACCACTCCAGTGAAGCAGATGTGTGGCGAGCAAGATGCGCCCTGAAGCTTGCCGAAGGCGGCAGCGACGCTCTAGACGCGAGCAGGGAAGCAGGTAGGAGGAGGGTCAGAGAAATTACGTAATTCCCACTAATACCATATCCCAAATTACTTTTATATTTTCTATAGAACTTGAAAATCTCCAAAAAATAAAAGTTCTCCAACTTTTCAAGATATTCACCTTTGCTTTTGGAAACATTTTAAATTCTGCCTCTAAATTGAAATATGAAATAGAGGTCAAATTAGGGATTTGAATAATTTCAAAATTACTTCAAATTTTATATATAAACTTTGAAAAATCCATAAACCAAAATTGTGCATCAATACAATATGTACAATTTTACTTTCGACTTAATATCAAATTTTGCTTAGATTTTGAGTTAAAGAGAAGGGGGTAAAAGTGGATTTTGAAGTTTAGGAGGTTTTACAAAATATTTGATTAGAAATATTGAATAATTAATTATGGATTAAACAATTATCACGCAAATCACCCATTTGCACAATTACATACTCCCTCCGTCCACAAATAATTCATCTGGTTGACTTTAAGATATCATGTTTGACCATTTCGTCTTATTCAAATTATTTATATAATTTATGAAATAAATAAATTAGTATTAAAGTATCTCTAATGATAACATAAGTCATATCAAAACTGATGATATTTATATTAAAAAAACATGAATAAGACGAGCGGTCAAACATAATGTCATAAAATTAACATAATGAGTTATTTGTGGACGGAGGGAATATTACAAACCTCTTACCAAGTACAGTAGATGTTGGTAGTTGCTAGATGATGCAGAATTCCTTGAGATTTTCTATTTTATTTGTACTCTGTGTTCCTATAGGTGAACTAGTATAATGCCCGTGCTAACGCTACGGTTTCATTTAAAAATGCACATGATTGTATATGACCATGTATATAATTCGAAAAACAATTATGCATAACAAGGAAAAACTTGTCTTGCCTTTACAATCTAATTTACAATCTGCCGAAGACAGCTGTCAAAACATTCATTTGCACGTCTTTTTCAAAATCTAAATATAGTTCCATTAAATGCAAGACCTTCTCATCAATAAAACAGTATATCATCACCTATCCTACAAACAAAAAGAACGATCAGACATCATCTGAAATTGATGGCATTGGTGGCATTGTCCCCGCCGTAGCAGCTGGCGCCGTGGTGGGACGTCGCGTAGGCCGGTGGCGCCAGCAATCGCGCGCCCCAAACCTGCTGCTGCTACGACAGCACATGACCTCGAGGTCCCGGATCTAGTCGGCACCGAGGGGTATGGAACGGTCAGGCGGCACTGCAGGGCGGAACGCTGGCTGCTCCGCTTCTTCCATGGAAGTGATGGCCATGGAGGTCTTTATTTTGGTAGGTACTATACTATTAGAGGAAGATGAACAGCAGAACAGGAACTGGCCCTCCTGCCCTACCACTGGCGAGAACGCCGGGGAGAGGCAGGGAGCGGCGGGTGGATGGGAAGGAGGTTACTACAGTGGGCGTACTAATGAGAGCGTGAAAAGGTTCAACTACACAACAGTGTACCAGTGCAGTCATGTATCTTTTTTTTGGGCTCTCTGTGAGACATCGAACGTCCATGGCCTCGCTGCAAGGCTTGTGTTGCGTGGCTCCCTTCCATTTCTCTACTTGCCTGAATCATTCTTGCCACTTGAAAATTATGTTTCCATGTCAATCAATGAAATGAGTTCCTAGAGTTTTAGTTATAACACATTTTTTGGCGTGTATGTGCTTAGTACATATTATCTGCACCTAGGGATGAAAACGGACGGAAAAACCTCATTTATCTACACCTAGGGATGAAAACGGACGGAAAAACCTCATTTCTACTTCTGTTTCTATATTTTTTTTGGAAACGAGGTCGGGTTCGAAAATGCGGTACGGAAATGGAATCGAATATGTGGAAGTACGGAAACGAACCAATACGGACGTTGAGCCGAAAGAATAACGCGATCAAATATTCTCGAGCATACATGAACAAAGTCACAAAATAATATACATGTACAAAGTTATTAGTCCAATATTCACTGGTATGTCATGTGTTAACATGTTAACATGCATAATTAGTGATTAGTGTGTTTATGAACATATAATTTTTAGAAATATCTTATGGAGATTAAAATGGGATGAAAAATAGAATAAATACAAGTTAATTTCGGGTGAAAACGGGATTCCTCCGAAACGGACGGAAAAACCTCATTTCTATTTTTTCGTAAATACGGAAACGGGATCCCACAAATACGGAAAAGGACGGACAAAAGTAGAAAACAGAACGGGTTGGAACGGAAAAATTCCGTGCGTTTTGAATGCTATCTGCACCGCCCAATTTGCGTCGAGATGTGTACACCAGCGGAGAGAGTGTTGAACACATAGAGGAAGTGTGCTAAACACTTAGAGAGTGAAGTGTGCTACACGAATCTTGAAGCATTTTTAGACAGTGCAGATAGTGTGTGCTGAGCATATACATGCTGAATTGTATATTCGTTTCAGTTAATATTCAAGAGTATTTTTGGAAGGATCCAAATTCTACCGACTGAGGATGTAGAGCTTTTCGTTGAGATTAAATCCTTCTCATATCAGATCATTTCAACTTGAAACCACCAATGTGGAATTTCGTGGTCATCTGATTTTCGATTTAAAATTTCAGATATGTAAATACACATCCAAGTGTAAGGTTTACCAAGATGCATGGTTTCTAACGTTTACAAGATTGCTTTTCCAAATAAAAGCACATGATATTTATTAAACTATGGTACTAACAATTACAGTCCGCTAATTTATTTTTTTAAGGATCCACTGGCTACTAACAATTTTAGTGTATAATAGGCTAGTAATAAAAAAAAAAACAACACGAATATGATGGGCTGATTATTCGGACATTTGGCAGAGCATCATGTTACGTGACGATTAGCGATCACAATCCAAAGTTGAGCCCATTGGGACAAGTCATGTCTCAAGAGGTTTGTTACAAATACACACAAGGTCATTAATTGGCATCCAATATTTTTGATGGCATCGCGTGGATCTCACTTTTTCTCTCAAGAGTTTTGTTATATAGTGAGCGATATTTCTGATGGCGGCGGCGTGGATTTCTCTCTTTAGAGATTTGTTACAGTAGGCTATCACACAGGATCCTTAATTGACACGCACACACAATATTTTTGATGAGCGCGCGTGGATTTCTATCTCTATAGAGTTTTATTACAGTCGGCTATCACACAAATGACCCTTTATTGACACACACAGATGATATTTTCGATGGTGGCACATGGATTTCTCTCTTTCTCTAGACCTTTCTTATTCCTCTTCAACATTCCTTTCTCTCGTCAACTGCATCGCCTCTGATCTCCATTGCATATTGGCCACCGGCTACCTCATCAACAATCTCACCCCCCCACACACACACACACACACACACAAACACTCAATGTCTACCACAGATAGGACTCTTAATTGACACACACGCACACGCGCGCAACACACACGTGATATTTCTAATGGCGGCATGTGGATTTCTAACTTTCTCTAGACCTTTCTTATTTCTCTTCAACTTTTCCTTCTCTCGGCGACTGCATTGCCTCCAATTTCCACTGCATAGTGGCCACCGGCTACCTTATCAGCAATCTCACCACCCCCACTCAATAGGTTATCACACACATGAACCTTAATAAACATGCACACACAATTTTCCGATGGAGGCACATAGATTTCTCTTTCTCGCTATTAGGCCCTTCTGCTAATAGCAACCTGAAAACCTATATCCATGGGACAATAGCGTTCATTCCACCTAGTGATGGTTTATTTTGGTACTTAGTTTCATTCCCCCGCGTGAGAATATGATGTGGAGTGAGTAGTTGCCTCTTTGACATGCAGTGGAGATCGGAGGCGATGCAGTTGCCGAGAGAAAGGAATGTTGAAGAGGAATAAGAAAGGTCTAAAGAGAGAGAAATCCACGCACCGTCACCGAAAATATCACGTGTTTGTGTCAATTGAGGGTCATTTCTGTGATAGCCGATTGTACATAATAAAACTCTACAGAGACATAAATCCACGAGCGCCCATAATAAATATTGTGTGTGTGTGTCAAATAAGAACACTGTGTGGTAGCCCATTGTAACAAAACTCTAGAGAGAGAAATCCTTGTGCCTCTATCAGAAATATCGTGTGTGTGTGTGTGTGTCAATTAATGGCCCTATGTGATCGCCCACTATAACAAATCTCTTGAGAGAGAAAGTGAGATCCATGCGCCGCCATTGAAAATATTGCCTGCGCTTGTCAATTAAGTTCATTGTGTGTATATATAGCCCATTGTAACAAACCTCTTGAGGTAGCCGTGACTTGTCCCAATGGGCTCAACTTTGGATTGTGATCACTAATGGTCACGTAACATAATGGTGGCAGCTAAATCTTTTTTAAAAAAGGGGAAGCTCACTCCCATGACCCACACCTTCTTCCAGTGTCCGCTCCACTCCAGCACCGCCACTGCCTTCTACCTCCCCAATCATCTCTACTCGACCACTCCGCCCGGCGTGATGACCATGGACGAGGAGCACCCGTTCATAATGGGCTGACCAAGATGAAGGCCAATCTGCAGTGCAACGGCATCGACGTCACCGATCCCGTCCCTACCGGACTTGCGTCCTTTGCCCAGAAAAACACTCGGCAAAGCATGTAACAGCCAAGGTGCCAAGAAGACACTCGGCAAAGAAAAGAAGACGCACAGCGGCAGGCAACGGTGACGGCAGTTCATAATTGGAATCGACGTCTTTGCCGAGTGTATTCTTTTATTGAGTATTCCAGGGCAGGCTCTCGGCATAAGGCTACTTTGCCGAGTGCTCAATAGAAGGCACTTGGTCAAGCTTCTGGCACTCAGCGAAATACAGATTTCTGGTCGTGCGTTGATGATGTGCGCGGCCATGATGCTTATGTTCGCGTATGAAGTCATAATCAACGCATATCCCACGTCTCCAAATGTGCCCCATGCCTCAGCGGTCATTGTGCGGGTTCCTGTCGACGGCATGGACCGCATCCACCTCCACTCTGGCGCGCTGCTTAGGAGCGTCGTGTCGTGCCTTCCTACCAAGGACGCCACACACACTGCCCCTCGTTGACGCCCACATCCTCCCCCGCTGGATCTCAGCTGACCACATGATGCCTGGAGGCAAAAGCTCCCTATCCAGGGTTGTCGCCGTCATGGCATCGGCATCTTGGACGTGCACCGGGTCCCTTCTCGCTGCGCCCACCTCTACTACCGACACATCCACATGGCGTCATCACAGCAGGCCGAGATCAAGCTAAAGTGCTGCCCGGAGCTTCTCGCCGACAAGCACTAATGGGCACAACTTCTTTGCCGAGTTTCTGCAGCACTTGGCATAGGTCTCATTGCACTCGGCAAAGAACACTTTCGAAAAAAGGGCCCGCCACGCACTCGCCAACAGGCTGAGATCGAGTAGTGCTACCTGGAGCTTGTCATCGCCAAGGGAGTCCAAGAGCTCGTCTTTGTCAACCGCTCAAGGTGGACCGAGACCTCCACTTCCTGATCGACCGGAGCCCATCCTGGTCACAGCAGCCTGGGTTGCGTGCAGATGGGCTTGTCTAGCTTCATGGACATCGCGTGCGTGGTGGACGCTCCTCATCCGGAGAGGTTCTTCGTGTGGATGATAAAGGGGGTGCTTGGTTTAGAAGTCCTAGGACTTTTTTTAGTCCCGGAGACTCTCCATGTGGGTCTTCTAGGGACTTTTAAGTAAAAGCAGTAAAAAAAGTCTCACCTTGTTTGGTTTGGTATACTAAAAGAGACTTGTTTAGTGCCAACACAAAAAAAAAAAAAAAAAAAAGTCTCTAAACCAAACAGGGTCTAAGTATCATCTTCCACGCAAGACAATATGATATTTGTTGGATCAATTTGATTTGCAAAAATTCAATCATTTTTTTAGGAGGAATTTTCCACTAATGTTGTTAATGACTTGATTTCTTGATGACGGACATATATCTTATTCGACGCAGCCAACGGTTCGGATGATCTGGTCGTGATCTTGATTTTGTGGACGGACTATTTGGTTGGGCGTTGGCGTGCCCTTGCCCGTGCGATTGCAAGATCCGCGTGAGCCGCCGCGCCGCCATTTCGCCATGGATGTGGTCTTCGAGGCCAAGAGGACGAGAACACTAGATGAAGGGGAAGACCACCACGATGACCGGATCAGCAGCCTCCCCGACGACGTCCTCGGCGACATCGCCTCGTTCCTCCCCACCAAAGACGGCGCCCGCACGCAGGTGCTCTCGTCCCGGTGGCGTCCCCTATGGCGCTGCTCCCCTCTCCACCTCGGCCTCGAGGCTTGTGGCCCGCGACGGCCGCAGCGGCATCGCCAGCAGCGAGATCTCGCGCATCCTCTCCGCCACCCAGGCCCCTGCCGGCGCTTCTCTGCTCCCCAAGACTCTTTCGACTACCGGGACATGCCCGACGCGACCACCATGGACAGCTGGTTCAAATCCCCCGCCCTCGACGGACTGCAGGAGCTCGAGCTCCACCACGCCAGCCATCCTGATTCGCCGCCGCCATCACTACCTGCATCAGTGCACCGCTTCTCGTCAACCCTTCGTGTTGCCAGCTTAGGCGGCTTCGGTCTCCCGGACGGAGATGATGGTGGCGGCGGCGGCGGTGCCACCGGTCTGCACTTGCCGGTTCTCCAGCAGCTAAGCCTAATGGATGTCAGAATGTCGGAGAGCTCTCTCTGTGCCTTGCTCGCTGCATGCTCTGCCCTGCAGAGCTTGCTGCTAGATGGTAGCATTGGCTGCTCCCGAGTTGAAATTGTGTCCCCAACGCTTAGAAGCGTTGGCATGTGTTCTGGCATCGGGTTACAACAGCTCATCATCCAGGATGCCCCCTGCCTAGAAAGGTTGCTTCTTGATAGTATTGGTAAATTTGGTAGCAGGGAAATCACCGTCTCTATCATCTCGGCGCCAAAATTGCATGCTTTAGGGCCATTATCGGCTGATGGCATCAAGCTCGACTTTGACACCACGATTTTTCAGGTATCACCGTGCTTCTGATCAATTCGTATTCACAATGGATCCAAGTCCCTTTCTCTGAATCAATTGAGCAGAGTCTCAATATCTGACTATATGATACTTATATCTTATTTACTAATGTGTGCTTTAAGGGACCACGCAGCGTGAAGGTCTTGGCTTTAATACAGGTGCAGCTTTGTTTGGATGCAGTTATTGAAACCATGAAATGTTTTCCCTGCTTGGAGAAGTTGTACATCAAGGTGACTTCCTTAATTCAGTGGCCATAACTGTACAATCCTCGATCACTATATATACGTATTGTATCAAATACATGTCCTAATGTTAGGTTGTAACTATTCTATATGCTTTTTTTTTTTGCTCTTTCAGACAAAAATGGCAGGTGAGAAAAAATGTGTGGTCGCGTAAATACAAGGATGTTATTAGCAGTCTCGATATTCGTCTTAAGAAAATTGTGCTGACAGAATATCGAGGCAACACATCACATGTTAACTTTGCCAGGTTCTTTGTTTTGAATGCAAGAATGCTACAGTGCATGAGGCTTGACTTATATTATAGAGATCCCACCAGTGCTTGGATTGATAAGCAACACAGACGGCTTCAGATTAAAAACAAGGTTTCAAGGGATTTGAAGCTTGAATTTGCATCTAGTTATCGGTCATATTTCCTTACTTGCAATGAACAAGTACATGATTTGTCAACAGCCGACCCCTTCTCATGATAAGGCAGCAATAATTTTTTGATATAATGGTCACAGAGGGCATGGCCATGGATAGGAGTGCTGTGTGCTGGATGTTTGAACTCTTCTCTAGGACAGAAATACACACAGAGTTCAGGTATCATAACAACAAGGTGGTGTTTTATGCTGCTGATACTAGGGCACCTGTACAAGCTGTTTGAGAACCTTAGTGTTTTGCTTGTAGTTTATGCATGGACCATGCAGTATGCACGGAAAAAACATATATAAGACTTGTAATTTAATTTATTTCATCTTGGTACCAGCTTGAAATTTATAGTAGGCAATTGATAAATGCCAGAACCATGCATTAAAATATACTTTGATTTGATTGAAAGTTTTAAGTGTTTTTACCTCTTTTAAAAAGCTTCATGTGTAGAAGATTGTAACGTTGGCATGCTGAAGACTAGAAATCATTAGTATTTTAAATGACCTCCATCCAGTACAGAATAAATTCTTCAATCTAGTAGCTTTTGCAGGAAAAGGTATACTACTTATGTGTCCTTTTCCGCATTGTTGTCAGCCTGTTTGAACTTCAGAAGTCGAAAGGGGTGTTGCATGGTAGGCTAAATATTTACGTGTTAAGATATATGGTTTGAATTTTATGTAATTTTATTTATGAAGCAAGAAGAAACATTTTGAGCACAAACAAGCCAATAATCGTTGTCTGCATCTCTACTTATATATAGAATAATATCAGTTCTCTTTCCAAAGATTTAAACCTTATTTTAAACACAAGTAACATATATATGCTCATCAGGTTGTCCTTATGAGCAGACACAATATGGAAAGCCAAGGAGCTCTAGTTCAATGTCAAATATGAAAGCAGAAATCCATGATGACCTTTGAGGATCTACACATGAAGTTTCTTTTCTGATGTGTTGTACATTGTGATAAAAAGTCACTGCTTGTACCTTGTGACTATTGATGACAGTGCTAAAAATTGATAGTAGCTATTAGCAAACCGGCGCACTGGCACCCGGACGTTCGGAACCAGAGTCGTGTCCGGATGCCTGTGGCAGCCAATAGAAGCCCACCAGCCCATCAAGTTTCTCTGGCCCATCCAATCCCCGCCCCTAACCACGATGTTCGGACACCCGCAGACTCGATCGCGTCTCCCTCGCTGCGCCGCAAGCAGCGATTCCACCGCGGCTTCCCATCGACACACCATCCTACGATAGGCGCTTTCTGTCCCCAGCGTAGCCCAACACCCCGTCCCCTCGATCCTAGAAGCGCTCCTGTCCTGTCAGCTTGTAGATGCACGTTCTCAAGGCAATCACAATCCTTATACGGCGCACGGGCGCGCGCCACCATAGCCGCGCCACGTGCGGGGCCGGGCGCCGCGGAGCATCGGGGGCCGAAAACGGGGTGAGCGGCCGGGCGGCGGGCGGCCGCGGCCGGGCGATGGGCGAGGAAGCGGCGCCGCCGTCGCCGTAGCTTTAGGTGCCGCCGCCGCCGTAGCTTTAGGGTTCCGGCGCCGCCGCCGTTTAGGGTTCGCGAGGTCGCCGGCGAGCTCCCGCCGCCTCCATCTCTTCCCGGGTATAGATTCCGGCCGGGCGGCCCGGCGGCGGTCGTGAACGCGGCGATGGTGGCGGCTCGCCGGGCGGTGAGCGAGGCGGCGGCGGCGCCGCCGAGCGGGCAGGGCAGGCCCCCATCCGGTGGGCATGGGTAGGCGGCGGGGAGCTCGCGGAATCCATGGGGGCGGCGGAGCTCGTGGCGGCGTTGGAGAAGAAGGGGGTAGGGGAGGGGGGGAGGCCGGGCGCCCTAGGGGCTCGCCGGAGCTCCGGCGAGGGGCCGCGGCCCTAGGTCGCCGGAGCTCCGACGAGCCCCAGGGGCGCCGGGCGGCGGGGCGGGGCGGGGCGGACGAGGAGGAGGAAGAAGGTGCGTGGGTGCGCCGGTAAGCGTAGCGGGGCGCGGCGCCGCAAGCATCCCCCAAGGCAATAGGTACATGCACCACTGCAACGCACTTGCAACTGCAGGCAAATTGATCCGATTTACTTGTGAAATAGCCAGATAAATCATTTGCAACATGAATATGAAAAACAAATGAAACACTTGAAAGTTTCTCTGGCCCATCCAAATCCCGCCTGCCACAATACCTGCCCGTAACCACGATGTTCGGACACCCGCAGACTCGATGTGTCTCCCTCACCACGCCACGCCAGGCAGGTCTCCTCCGCTGCGCCATGCAGCGTGATTCCACCGCGGCTTCCCCCCGTCGACACCCCATCCTACGATAGGTGCTCCTGTCCGCTTGTAGATGCACGTTCTCAAGGCAATAGGTACATGCACCACGGGGATGCACTTGCAACAGCAGGCAAAATGGATCCGATTTACTTGTGAAATAGCCAGATAAATCATTTACAACATAAATATGAAAACAATGAAACACTTGAAAATATGCTCTTGAAACATGCATATGGAGCCATTGCAACATGTGCTGAATATCGAGATTGACTTTTGAAACATGCAACATAGACAAAACGGCGGCATGAAACATCCAATTTACTTGTGGAACATCCAGATAAATCATTTGCAACATGAATATGAAAATAGATGAAACACCTGAAAACATGCTCTTGAAACATTCGTATGGAGCTATTGCAACTATTGCAAAGTACCGAGATCAACTTTTGAAACATCCGAATGAACACATTTGAAATATATTTCTGAAAACCAATAAAACACTTGAAACATGTGTTTCAACCATACAACAATATTTAGTGTTTGTACATGGAGAGAGAGAAAATTAGCCAGAGAAAGGCACCAATTTCATGGGATTAGAAGCGTTCTAGCTACACAGACTTGTGGGTGATCCTGTTGCCCGAGAAAGGCATGTTGTACCTATCAGTGCAACAAGTGCGATCTGCTCCCCTGCACAAACCCGACCACACGATCTGAGATGCCGGAGGGAATTGGGGTAGCGCCGCCGGGATGGGGTGGCAGTCAAGCGAGGTGGGGTTGGCGCTGACAAGTTCTAGGGTGGTGGAAATCATATCGGGTGCCCGTTCAATAGAACTTCCGCTTGCTCTGCCACTAGGAATGGCGAGTGCAAGGCCGCCAATGGCCAGACACGCATGGCCATGACGCGAAACCAACCGCGAGTCCGCGCGGAGCCTATGCAGCAGCTGGGCCTCCCGTCCAACACGGAACTACACTGCTCGGAGGTGCCCGACCACCACGATGGAGGAGAGGGATAGGGCATTGTTGCCGACTGGGGTGGAGAGGACGCCGATAAGCGGTGGCGTGCAGGGCCGATGACCTCTGGCCGATTGGGAGCACGGGATGGCGCTTCCGAACCATGGAAGTCAGGTCGTGAGCAGAGATCCTGTGAGGCTCGGGAACGAGGAGGCGGAAGGACAGCTGTCGTCATGCGCGCCGGAGCTGCGAGAGCAATAGTGCTGCAACGTGGGTGCTGCGATTTAGAAGGGAAGGGGCGTGAGCCGCGGCAAGTGGATGAGAAACGAGGGGTCAGGTTGCAAGCACATCTTGGGCTAGCGTTGTGCGGCCCATGAACGAGCGTCCGGATGAGTTGTTTCCGTTAGGATGTCGTAAACTAACAATTACTGAATATCAAAAGGATCTACCAAGCCATGGGGTATGTTAAGGTCTGGTCGTTTGGACCGCAAGAATGTGCCGCTCAATACTTTTTGTCTTCCCGGTGTCGTACCACGCGCGCGGTCGACCCTGGCTTTCGTCCTTGCTCCCCACTGCCCACCGCACCCACCACAGCCTACTACAACTGCACATTGCAACTCATCTACTCCAGTAGTTCCCGACCTAGAACCCCGACCTAGGTTCTAGGGTTCCCGACCTTGCTGGCGATTTTCTCCGGCGAGGGTTTTGGCGTGTGATCCGTGTAATCTCTTGATCCCTGGGACGACGCAGCACGCTCGGGCTGATCCAGGGGCTGGCTTTGCCCAGCTACCCGGCCTTGGCGGTGTCTGCTGTTGATCTAGGGTTTCAAGCAGTCATGGCGGCGAGTTCGTCCCATGGCAAGATGGCGGCTGAAGGTGATGAGGTGGAGCGACTGCTCCGATCGCTGAGTCTCAGTGAGGCGGAGAAGGAAGGTGTGGTCCTTGCGGCCGCAGAGGCGGAGAAGCTTCCGAGGGTCAAGTGGATGGCGGCAGCGCGCCTGCTGTCCGCGAAGAAATTCAGCGAGCAATCGCTGATATCAACCATGATGGCAGCCTGGAACACGGCACAAGAGGTTTCGTTCCGATCCATTGAGAAGAACTTGTTCGTGGTACAGGCGCATTGCCTAGGAGATTGGAAAAGGATCATGGAGGAGGGCCCGTGGATTTTCAGGGGCCATGCTCTGATGCTAGAGGAATTCGATGGGGCAACTCCAACTCCGACGAAAAAGCCGAGCAAAGTGCAAGCTTGGGTGCAGATCCACAAAATCCCTCCTCTCTACAGAACGTCGGATATCGTCACTAAACTGGCAAGGAGAGTGGGGGAGGTGATCACGGTGGAGATGAAGGTGGTGTCGAGCGGCAGGGGCGATTTTTACAGGGCAAGAGTCAATCTGGATGCGACAAAACCCCTAGTTCGCTTTGTCACTTTGACACCGGAGGGCGGGGCTGCTATGCACCTCCAGGTGAAGTATGAGAAGATGCCGCGTTTTTGTGCCCATTGTGGCATGATGGGACACACTCACCTCGAGTGTGGAACGGGCGAGTTCAAGGATGAGGAACTGCAAGACGGTGACCGGATGTTGGCGAGTGGTGATTTCGGCGCGCGGGAACTCCGCGCCTTCGCTCTGGAGGTTTCGGAGAACAAACCGCCGGGCTACCCAGAGGAGGAGAAGGGCATACCCGGGGTCCGAAGAAGAATGAGAGGCCGGGGTGGCCGTTTTGGTAGCAACCGTGAGGGGGTTTCGGAGGGAAAAAGAACGTAAGAATGAAGAAGCTGGAAAAGAGAAGGAGGATAGCTCGGGATCCAGGAAGAGGGGCTCTACCGAGGCTGGTTTGGGTGAGGACGTGGAGGACTCGGCGTCGAGCCCTATGAAACCAGCCCACCAAATTTAATGTGACGGGGAATGATGAGGCTAGAAGACAGCTCTTTGGCGATGAGAACAAGGGGGCGGTGGGCATTCCACCACCACCGCCAGCTTATGTCTCTCCCAGAGGAAAGAAGAAGCCAAAAAGACGACGGAAGAGAACACGAAGGTCCAGGCAGCGGCGGCCTCCTCCGAGGAGGACCGCGGGAGCAATGAGTTGTCTAAGTTGGAATTGCCGCGGCTTGGGCAATGCCGCGACAATTAAAGAGCTTCGTGACATGACGAAGAAGCTTGCCCCGACGTGTTATGCGTGCGAGGAAACACAAGTGCACCGTGCACGGGTAGAAGGACTTAAAAATACTCTAGGTTTTGAGTGTGCTTTTTTGCCGTAAGTAGCTCGGGCGTAGTGGAGGCCTTGGCATCTTTGGAATAAAGAAACCAGAGTGGAGATTTTACCCTATTCTCAATATCACATAGATACGATCATTACAGAGAATGGGGGCGAGCCCCCGGGCGTCTCACTTGTGTGTACGGTGAGGCACGGTGTGCCCGAATCCGACACAAAACATGGGAGATATTAAAGTTTATTCGTGCGACATCGGCGCTACCATGGATGTGTATTGGTGATTTCAATGAAGTTCTCTTGCGATCGGAGCACGAGGGAACGCATAAGAGAGGAGCTGGAGCCGATAGCCGGATTTCGTGAGGTTGTTGATGTATGCGCCCTCTCGACCGGGCTATGAAGGACGCCGATGGACGTATGAGAAGAGGGTGGCTGGAGGTGCCTCTTGCCGTGTTAGGTTGGACCGGGCGTTGGCGTGTGGGGACTGGTGCTCCCGGTTTCCACTAGCCACGGTCCGGCACCTGACGTCGGCGGCCTCCGACCATGGCCCCATAGAACTAACGTGGAAGCAGAAGCCGAGAATGAGCCCATCGTCAAAGCAGTTCAGGTATGAATTAATGTGGGAATCACATGCAGATTTTTGAACTCTTTATCCCGTGCATGGAAGGACTATCCGCCCGGCATCAAACTTGGAGGGACTCTTGAAGAAGATTGCTCATATAACCAAGCATCTCGGTGGATGGGAGAGATCGACCTTTGGCGGTGTGCAACGAGAGGAAGATGTTGCAAAAGATCTTGACCGGCTCAGGTCGGATCCTCACAGATTGAGTCCATCTTATGAGGAGACCAAAATTGCTGGGAGGATTGTTGAGCTCAACTACCGGGAGGAAATCATGTGGAAACAGCGATCACGGATTACTTGGCTCACGGAAGGGGATAGGAACACACGGTTCTTCCATCTACGTGCCTCCCAACGTAAGAAGAGAAATAAGATATCAAAGTTGAAATTGGCAGACGGAAGTGTCACGGAAGATGAGACGGTTATGGCGTCTATGACGACAGAGTTCTATAAGAATCTATATACCTCAGAGGGGACGGCTGATACTGACCAGCTGCTAGCTACGGTACCGGTGAAGGTGTCGGAGGAGATGAATGAGATGCTGCTCAGACCGATCAAGCCTGAGGAAGTGAAGACAGCACTATTCCAAATGTTTCCAACTAAAGCCCCAGGCCCTGACGGTTTTCCCGCACATTTTTTTCAGCGACATTGGGATCTATGCGGTGACGAGGTGACAGCGGTGGTGCTGAGAGTTTTACGTGGGGAAGACGACCCATCATCCATGAATGCAACGAACATTGTGCTTATACCAAAAGTTGATGATCCGGATGAGTTGGGACAGTTTCGCCCGATCAGCTTATGCAACGTGTTGTATAAGATTGCATCGAAGACAATAGCCAACAGGCTCGGGACTATTTTACCGCAGATCATATCGAGGAGCAAATCGGCCTTTTTGTACCTGGTCGGTTAATTACCGATAATATAATTACAGCTTATGAATGCTTGCACTACATGAAGAAGAAGCGGGCTACAAACAAATCGTTTTTGTGCGCTCAAGCTTGACATGAAGAAGGCATATGATAGGCTGGAGTGGGATTATCTCGCAGATGATTATGATCAAGCTAGGCTTTCATCGCCCGTGGGTGAATATATGATGAGGGCTGGTTAGATCAGTCTCCTTCTCGATAATTTTGAATGGCAACAATTTTGGATTCATTCGGGCCCACCGGGGGCGTTCGTCAAGGGATCCAATCTCTCCTTATTTGTTCTTATTAGCGCCAGAGGGCCTTTCGTGCCTCCTTAAAAACCGATCTCGGTCATCGAGCTCGGTGGTATCAAAGTGGCTCCTTCGGCTCCGATAGTGAGTCACTTACTCTTCGCGGATGACGACTGGCCGCTCTTTAGGGCCAACAAGGAGAATGCGGTAACCTTTGAAGAATCGCTGGAGCTATATTGTCGAGCATCGGGGCAACAAATCAACCTCGATAAGTCGTCGATCCACTTTGCTAAGGGATGTAGAATGGTGGTTAGAGAAGAGATCAAGGGAATTCTTCAAGTTTCTAAGGAAGCTCTCAATGACCGCTATCCGGGCATGCCAACGGATGTTGGACAGTCATCAATTGGTGCCTTTTCTTACCTCAAGGACGAGGGGTGTGGAAGAAGGTTCAAGGATGGATGGAAAGGTGCCCGGCTGGGGAAAGAAGTTCTCATTAAATCCGTTGCCAGGGCTATTCCAACCTACTCCATGGCTTGCTTCCGCCCCGCCTCGAGGGTTATGCAAACATATTGATGGAATACTCCGCGATTTCGGGTGGGGTTCTAGAGAAGGAAAAAGAGGAGGACGTGCTGGGTTGCATGGGGACGATATGGTGATGCCAAAAGAGCTCGGGTGGGCTGGGATTGAAGCATTGAGATGTTCAACCTTACCTTTGTTGGCACGCCAGGCTTGGAGACTCTTAAAAGACCCAGACTCGCTAAGTGCCAGGGTTCTCAAAGCAGTTTATTTCCCTAACTCTGACATACTGGATGCAGAGATAGGTTCCTCGCCGTCGAGGATTTGGAGAGCGATAGTGGGACGGAATTGGAGTATTGCGTCTAGGGCTGATTCGTCGGATTGGCTCGGGCACAACCACAAAAATCTGGGAGTCTTCGTGGATTCCGAGAGATGGTATGCTGCATCCCCTGCACCCGGTTAAATCAAATCCACCGGTCTGGGTTTCAGAACTTATTGATCAGACATCGAGATGTTGGAACCGACAAGCCGCTGAGTTTTTTTTCCCGGTTGATTGGGAGGCCATTGAGAACATACCGCTGAGCTTGAGACCTCTTGATGATTTTTGGGCATGGCACTATGAGAGGACAGGGAGCTTCTCAGTTCGATCGGCGTATCGCATGCTTGTCAAGCTCAGGGAGACTATGTCGGCTTGGCAAGATAACAGTTCGGGGCCTTCAAATATCAAGGCTCGGGAGAAAGAATGGAGCACTCTATGGAAGATCGGTGTCCCATCCAAAGTACGCCTATTTTTATGGCGATTAGCAAGACACTCAGTCCCCTACCGGTGAGGTTCGACACCGGAGAAACATGGCGCCCTACCGCTGCATGCTCTTTGTGTGGCGTTTTTTGACTCATGGAGGCACTCACTCTTGGATTGTAACCTAGCCAAGAGCGTTTGGGCTTTGGAGAGAGAAGAGATCACAGAGTTCATCTATCGATTGAAACCCAAGAAGCGAAAGCATGGCTTGCGAAGTATTTAGGGTACTCAAACACGAGGAGCTTACGGGGTTGTTGTCCGGCTGAGGGCGATTTGGTATGCCCGTAGACAGGCATTGCATGAGAATAAATTTCAGAGCCCGCTCTCGACACATTGTTTCGTGGAGCGTTTTATTCAAGATTTGGAGATTGCATCTCCTAAGAAGCAGGATAAGCAGCCGGGGGTAGTGTCAGCCCAGCGCTGGATTGCACCTCCCAGGGGCGTCCAGAAGCTCAATGTGGATGCTGCAGTTTCCAAGAACAACAGAAGAGCTTCGGCTGCTGCTGTGGCTCGCGATGAAACTGGGAATTTCCTAGGAGCTTCGGTAATTGTTGTTGAGGGTTATACGGATGCGGAGACTGTCGAAGTCATGGCATGCCGGGAAGGTCTATCGCTTGCTAGCGATCTTAACCTCCGGTCTCTGAGGATTGCAAGTGACTGTGCTAATGCAGTCAGAAGTATCCATGGCGAAGGGGCCGGCGTGTATGGTCCTGTGGTTCAGGATATTAAGCACATCATGGGGAATTTTGCGAAGGTGGAGTTCGTTCATGAGAGTAGAAGAGCAAACCATGATGCTCATTGTCTAGCTAGAAGTCATGTAAACTCTTTAGCTGGTCGTTATGTTTGGTTCCTTGAGCCTCCTGTTGGAGTTTGTAATACCTACAATGTGATATAATAAAGGAGGGCTTTACTCAAAAAAAAAAAAAAAAAAAAACCCACCACAGCCTACTGCTTCCCCACTCACGCACCCCACACTCTGGCCGTGCCATATGGCCATGATCGTTGCTGAGCACCATCATGACACCCCTGCCCTAACCTAGCCCATCCACCGCCGGAGCCCCTAACCGCTTGGCGTCGTGCCTCCACCGAGCCCCTTCCCTTCTAAAAACTTTTGCGTTGGATCTTGAAATGGAATTCGCGATTGATTGATAAGAAGCATGCCCTTCCCCGCTACAAGTCTAAATCGTTGTCATGTCAAGTACTGGATTGCCATCCTTGCTTTCCTTCGCTCTACCCAATTAAGGGCAGAGCTCACTTTCCCAACCATCAGGACAGGTATCTCATTGATCTTTCATTTTCTTGATCTTCTATTAAATGATGAACTTGCTAATGCAACTTATTCTACTAAATGCTAGACTAGAAGCAAACCAACATACTAGAGACAAAGCTAACAACTACTATTCGAGAAAAGGAAGAAATACAGAAATAAAACAACAACAGGTCTTTGCAATACATCAGTATTCTTCTACAACAAGAAGAAGAGGCAATACATAAGTATTATTCATAAAGACAATATGTCTACACACCTGAAAAGAAAAATACAACCAGCTAGAGGTGCGGTGGTGCCTATCATTGACACATGTGTCATGGGCTGTGTGCTTGGCTCTGCTTTCTCCATTCGGTCCTTTATTCCTGTCCGAACGTTAGGAAGGAAGATTTGCGACTAGCCACTACATTTACCTTGTGATCAAAAGCTCTCTATTAACTCTAAAAAAACTCTCTAGGCATTGTGCACTATGGTGTATGCCAACACTGAAAGACACTAGCATCATCCTGCCCAAGATCAAGGAGATTAGATGGAAATTTTCCTTTCTTTCGGGACGACGGGAACGTATCCTGTGCACACCGAGCTTATATGCAACCATGCACACTCTAGATCTGGACCTTTGATTTCGCATCTGAAGGCCAGCAAAGCGAGGGGTAATATTTTGCGAAAAAACCCTTGCACAGCCCAAGCCACATCCACCGCTGGCGCCCGCCCCTTCGCTTGACGAGCGAAGCGGTATTCCCCCGCAACCGCCCGCCTAGGAGATCGAACGTCGCCTCCGCATTGCCGACGGACTGCAGGATGCAAAGTGCTAGCGGGCCGATGAGGCGGCGAGGTCCGGCGGGGCGGCAAGTGTGACGAGGTCGCAAGGGCCGGCGGGGCCGTGGCGGCTACGAGGACAGGCGAGGGGCCGGCAGGCGTGGCCGGGGGGCATCTCCACGAGGCCATCGAGGTCCGGGCGGGGCAACCCCCCCCACCCCCCCGGCTAGGCATCTCCCGCAGCCGGGCGGCGGAGTATCTCGGATGAACAGGGGCACCAACGAATCCCCAAGGGACTCCCGTGTGGCCGTGTACACCAATCCAGCTTGAGGGCGGGGGCGCAAGGGGGTATTGCAAAAACACCATGGGAGATGAGGGCCGGTGCGCGGTAATTTGCAAAATGTGTGTCCCTCGTTCCATTGTCATCGGATGCGAAATCGAAGATCCGGATCCATAGTGTGTCAGGTTGCATATAAGCTCGGTGTACAATGCGTTCCCCTTCTAGACAACATATCTAATAGCAACATCTGTTGGGTTTCTGCTAGGCTGTTCTTGTGCTCGTGGCCCACCTCAGTATTAGCGGCCCGACTCATTACTTACAATCGAGTGGAATTCTTGTAGGCTCGCTTCGACACTTTCCTTTCGCAATACACGCCGGTGAATTCTTATAGGTAACCTACAAAGCCGCCGCCAGCGTTCGACCGTCGATCTCTAGTCATCAATCCACTTCCATGGAGCTCAGCCTGGCGGGAGGTCGCCCTTGGCTGCGCTCCGTCCACCACCGGGGAGGACCGCATACGCGCGCTTCCTCGACGGCGAACTGCTCGTCATCCTCCTCTTCGTCGGCAACGCCGCAGACGCGGTTCGGACCAGCGTCCTCTCCAAGCGCCGGCGCCCGGTGTGGGACGCTCCTCCCCGGATCTCCGCCTACCCTTCTTCCCCTGAGCCCATCAGCCGCCGCGCCCTCACCGCGAGTCAATCCGCGCCTCCACTGCCTCCACCTCAAGGGCGTCGCGCCACAGTTGAGTCCCGGCGCGTCGGCTCCCCGCCGCTGCGCGCCGCCTCTCCGGCGGCACCCGGGTCCCTCGTGAACCATGTGCCGGATCGAAGAGAGACGGGCCGGGCGATGTCGAGGGCCTCGAAGAGGAGGAAAGAAAGCGAGTTTGAGATTCCCTTTGAGAACACCGCCAAGATCCTCCTCGACCTAGGGTTTATACGGCGCCTTTGTGCCATTCAGTGGCCTATTCGCCAAGCTCACCACCCTCCTCCCGCAACGCTGCCCGGGTTTGATGGAGCGTGCTATATCGGCGCACCGACTCCTCGATGCATTTGTGTTGCCCTTGCTTGCAGGTCCTCAAGATCCATCGTGCCCGTGGTCTGTCCGATGTCATCATACATTCAGAATCTCTCCTGGAACTGGAGCTCATCGACCTTGATGATAGCTTGTTTTTGCTCAGCATAGAGGCGGCGGTGCTCAAGAAATTAACTGTGGTCAACTGCTTTATCTCCTGCCCAAATCCCGGGATGCGCCAACTGCTTCGTGCTACTGTTTCTGCCCCTCGGCTTGTGTTTCTCAAATGGAGAGACTCAGAGGGTCAGTGCCGTGTCGTGGAATGCACAGCCGTCGCCCCTAGCGCCGTGAGCTTATCTTAATAGTCTTGCATGTCGTACTTAGAAGTTTTAAAATTTTTGAAACTTTACAGACCAATAGTACTAAACTAGATGTGCATTGTCTCAAAATTTGAGATTCAAACAACTTTTGTAAAAATTCATATGAAAAAAAACAAATTTCAGCCACTAGAGGACAAAATGGAAGGATGGATGAAATTTGTTTTTTTCATATGAATTTTTACAAAAGTTGTTTGAATCTCAAATTTTGGTATAGTGCACATCTAGTGTAGTACTATTGGTGTGTAAAGTTTCAAAAAATTTTAAAACTTCTAAGTGCGACATGCAACACTATTGAGATAAGCTCAGCGGTCGCTAGGGCCGACGGCATGTTGAGTTCGGTGGCCAGATGCCACATCTCCAGTCCATTGAGGGGTTCATATATTTTGTATATGGATCAAATGGCTTTCCAATCAACTCAGGTTTTACGAAGCTCTTGCAGCCCTTGAAGGCCATCGAATATCTTGATATGGTACTAGCCATTATGGAGGTGAGTTCACTTCCTCTTTTATCTAGAACAAACTATATTTTGCAAAATAAAATGATATGCGTCTGCCACTATGATTTGTTTCTTAGCCAGGTAAATATATATATATATATGAGAACTGGATATTCTTTTTTTTTTTTTACATTATCAATAATAATATTTGAGAAGAGTAGTCATAATGAAAATACTTCAAAATTGCTTGATAATAAATGATAGTACTTCGGTCCTATTTAAGAAAAAAAAAAAAAAAAAGGATTCTCTCTAACATAGGAACAATTGATCTCGTAGAGTAAGACAGCATGTTGCATTTGTTTCTTTTGTACAAAAAATGCAGCATATATGGCGACATACATAACTTTGAGAACTAGTCTGAAGTTTACCACTCTTTCTCGAACATGTCCTCCTCCCCATAAATGATATTCAAACTATTTTCTAGATAGTTTTATTTTGTTAATTATAAGCATCTTGCAATGAGCAGGTTCTGTGTGAGTAAATAGTTAACTTATACCTTTATAGTTTCCTAGGTGTTAACTGGAAAAGAGTAACCGACATTCTTTTTAATCCTATCTAGGTATTTTTCTAAAATGTATCCCCCCGCACCCAATTTTACAGGCTACATTAGCTATGCAGTACTATTTTTTTTTTTTTTTTGGAAACCCGGATTCTGCCCTTTTTATATTAAGAGAAGTGGGATAGTTCAATTACATCTTAGATGCCCTCCATGGCGAGTTGCTAGAGAGGGCAAATAGACAAAACACCGACACAAGGCACAGGCTACAACTATAAGTTTTATGAGTTAATCGATGCCCATGTGTTTTTTACTGTATGGCCCTTGCTCAATTTAGATGCAAGCTCTACCATGAATATATGGTGCTGAGATAAGACTTTGCCAATTTTTCTAGGCTGTGATCTAAAATCATGAGGCCCGCCACTATAAAAGTTGAGTTCTCACGTATACCACTGCTATGAACTCTTTTGTCTTCTACTAAGCCATTTGGTCCACAATCGCCCCTAACTGTCGTATTTTCACGACTAGAACCCTCCCTTCTGCCAAATTTCTTTCCCCATCCTTCTTTTCGGATCCTAACAGGGAAGAGACGTGGTCGTGGTTCACGCCGATACTGGCCCTAGGGCCATGGACCTGGCTTGTGGCAAATCACCTCAAGTGCCTGTCGTGCGTGGCTCATGCGCTACAATGCAGGGACATTAGAGCGCATCTAGGGATGGCAGTAGCCAACTAACTGCAAGTGTGTTTTGGGTTGGGTGTGTCGATAGGATCATGTCATGGTCGTGGTTGCGGTCACGGTCAGCCCCACAAATGCACCGCTGCCTTGTCATCGTGGGGAGGAGGAAGGGAGTGGGTCATGGCTGCTGCCCCATGGAATTGAGCTCAGTGTCGTTGCACGGTGACACATCGGGGAGATGCTGGTGCGGACATAGATGAATGCTGACATGTGGGTGCCGATAATGGAAATCAGGAGGCAAATATGGGGCTGTGTGCACAGAGAATGACGAGCTCGACCTGATGCCCACATAGCCGGGCGGTGGCATCACAGCGAGGGCCGGGGCAGGCTGCAGGAGTCGCGGCAGGCTGCACCATAATGGCCTTCATGCGGGACACAACTGTTGAGCTGCCGGGTTTGACTGCAGCACATTCTCCATGACCCTTCTCAGCCGAGGACGGACGACACCTTGTGGGGTGCCAAGCCTATGCGCAGACATGGGCATAGGCACACAACAGCACCGAGAAAGCCTGGACCGCAGCACAAGGCTACTCTGCGGCACTTCGTGACTAGACCTTGAACTTGGCAAGGCTATGCGGTCCAAGAACTTGAATGCGTCCTGCGAAAAGAGGTGGCGTCAACTTGATGTGAAAGAAAGTGCCACGGTAGTCGACAGGTTGGCCCCGCCAAACACAGATAAAGAAGCCGAAGATAGGGTTATGTGGGAAGGGTATTTTCGACGTTTTCACAGGTTGTTCCCACATGTCATGTCAGAGCTCCCAACAACAACAACAACAACAACATAGCCTTTAGTCCCAAGCTAGTTGGGGTCGGCAATCAAATGGAATGCGGACGAAATGGCTTGGAAGCCAAAAGAGTTCAGATGAGTGGCACCTGTGACTCTGAGAACTCAACTTATTTAATGGCCTGTGGGTAACAACCAACTTTTATAATGGTAGACACATAAAAGCCTCTAAAATCATCCATGCCTTTTGCCCGAAGACATTCAACCTCTAGCACCAATTGAACGTACTGCTAACAAGATGGTCAAGAACTCTAAATAGAAATAGTTTTGAAGATGATTTATTTTTACTTTTTTTTAGAATTTATTGCAGTACTAATATGCCTGTCTCTTTGCAACAATCTAATATTATCCTTTTTTTTTTTTTACTTTTCTTTGAACCCACAGGATCTAAGCACTTGTCAATACTTGATGAAAGATATGAAAGTGCTCCCTAACCCTGCAATTCTGTCCCTAAATGTACAAGCAAGTGGGCATTCCTTCGGGGCCAGCTCATTCCATATTCTCAGGATGTGTCTTGGAATAAAAAAGCTGGTGTTGGTATTATTGGACAATGTTAAGGCAGAGGTAAAGTTATCTGTTATTTATCTTATTATAAAAAATTATCTCTACTCGAAACGTTAAAAAGTGAGCATTTTGGACATGGACGCAGCACCCATCATAACACAAATCTTAGTATCTGACCATTCATTTATAATAAAATGCATGCTTATTGCCTACTTAAACTATGGGTATTATGAAAATATTTTCTGATACAAATATAAGGTAGTAGTCGAACATATGATTGGTTGACTGCACACTAAAGCAAGAAGTAATGCAGAGATATGCTCTTGCAGTTCCTGTGGTATGCCCCTGGTTCATACAAATCTAAGGTATTAGTCGAACATGTGAGTGGACTGATGAGTTGTTAGTTGCTCTAGGCACTGGTTTCGTACTTGTTTATTTCAAAATTTAACTGTGCCGAGTTTGGTATATGTATGTCCTAATCAAAACATGCACTATTCTAGTACCTGTGGAGATATGTGTCATTTTTTAGTTGGTTGGTCTGTTTCAAATATATGGCAGTGGACAGCAAGCTGGTTTTCTCTCTTCGCCTTGATGACTATTGTCTTGATATGTTGTTTAGTTAGTCCTTTACAGTTTTATTAGAAGATAACGTACATTGCACCAATTTGGTTTACCATATTTTTTATGTGTCCATGTCTGATGAAACATCTCTAAGTATTCATTCAATCTGTTCCTCTCTTTTTCTTCTAGACAACATTATCTGTTAACATTATACAATGCTAATATGCTGTTGTGTGTCAGGCAAAAATTTCATGCGTACCGGGTTGTGTTTGTGATGAACAACCAAACTGGAAAACTGAGGAACTTATGTTGAATAACCTTCAAGAAATTGAAATCCAATGGTTTAGAGGATCTGAACACGAAGTTTCTTTGTGAAGCGACTATTGAATTGGGCAACAACACTGAACAAGATGACAATAACTTTATGCTCATCAACAACTGAAAGTGGTGCCAAAGAATTATCCCAGATGTTCGAAAGCCTCTCTAAGCCTGGAGTTTGCATAAAATTGATGTATTGACCATAAGAAGGTGTTATATGCAACCTGAATATTATAGGGAAGCGTCATCAGTACCTTAAACTTCTGTTTCCAGGATATGAACCAATATGGAAGGAATATGCATAGAAATATTCATGTGTCAACATTTTTGTAATTTATTTTTGGTACCACCATATGTGATAGATATGATATGACAGTGGAAGAAGATTATTTAAAAAGTTGGATACACTGTGCTCTAATCTGGCCAATCCATGTTTTGTTTTGACAACTCGAAATCTATTATATTTTCAAGACAGAGGTTGTATTCTCTAGTCTAGTCATTTTTGTTTCCCCTGTTAAAATGATTTTTTGGGGAGTTGAGCACTTAGGCTTTGCATGGTCACATGGAAATGAAAACCACTGGTGGGTGTCCAATACAGTGCTTTTGGTCGTGTCATCTACTACGATGACAAGTTGTGTTACTCTGAGTATAGACCAAGATGTGTGCAAGTTGGGCACAATTTTGTATACCCATGCGTTACTTGATAGAGCTTGTGACTTCTCTCCTTTACTCCCGCTAGGACGTGTGGTTTTTTGTCTATCAATCATGACAACCTCTGGGACCAAAACAAAGTTATATATGTAACAGTAGAAGAACTATAAGAAGGCTGAGTGGGCCTAAAGTGATATGGCCCTTAAATATTTTCCGTCTTGTACTTCTAAAAAAAAAAAAAATTGGTGTGATGGAGAAGCAGGCAAAGCAAAGGGAAGTGAAGGGAAATAAAAAAAATTATATACCTACTAATAGAGAGAGAAAATTTTCGGTTCATCTTTTTTTTCTTTTCGCTTTTTTTTCTATCCGAGTTTTGGCCAACTGCTATCTGGGGTTTGTGCTTTTGCATAGCCCATCGGCACGTGGGTAGGAAAAAGGCCCAAGTAGTTCAAGGCCTACATCTATGTACACATAACTTTTGTTGTATTTTAATATTCAATGCAAATTATATTACATGCAAATAAATCATGTCATATCCAAATGTTTTGTAATACAAAGTGTTTGTAATACGGCAACTATCACTGAATCCTTCTAGCTTTCTACATGTCACAAAGTCTAATTTATAAATGTCATCGACCGATGACAAAGTTTGTGTGTCACAAAGTAATTTGTTGATTTTTTAAAACATTGTTGTCCATTTTGGCATGTTCCGCAGCCATGTGGTTGGTTAGATTCATATACTTTTCTATTTTAATTGGTTTTCTCAAGATATTTTAGACCATTGTCGTAGCCCACGTTATTAAATTTGGCACTTTATTATTTTATATACCACTAGTATATATAATAGAATGTTCAAAAAAAAATAGTATCTATAATAGAAAAATAAACAAAACGACACATATTATCATGGAGAAAAGTTCAAAAGTAAATTTCAAGAAATTACATGACCTCCACTCGTAATCTTGGGCCAAAACCACCCTCCTCTCCCTTTTCTGCAAGCCCAGCTCGCCCCCTGATTGGCCAGCCCAACGCCCTTCCCTTCAGGCCCGTCGACCAACCTCTGGCCCAGGCTCCTTCCATGAGTTTTTTTTGTTTGAAACTCCTCTAGCCCAGCTCGCTAAAGCGGCCCAGCCCCACGCCTTTCTCCTCTTCAGGCCGGTTGGCCTCACTCCCTCAGGCCTCAGGCCTCAGGCCCGTTTAGAATGGAAGAAATGAAAAATTATCAAAAAGAAAATAAAAACGGTGGCATCAGGGGTTCGTACTAGTAAGCAGTAGGATTATAAGAAACATCTTCAATAATGATCTTTGAGCATGTTTGTGGAAAAATGATATAGTTATACATTTAATTTAATATATTAAAGGCCAGATTTTGGAAATGTTCAAGCCAACTCGTACATTGAAGAAATGACCAATACCAAAATTCTATATCTCGATGAGGCTAACAAATTTGTACTAGTTGATAGCTTTTCCATTTGAGATCATTTATTGTCCAGGCTATGTGAAAATGAATTTACTTTTGTGAAGTAGCTCTTCGTTTGGGCGACAGCATTAGAAAAGATCACACTAACTTTTGATGACTCGGTTACTGAAATATGCATGAAAATTGCTCGTGTTAGGATATGATCAAGGTGATGTATGCACCCAAAGACTAATGCACCAGGTTTACCGTGATGTTTCTGTACTTATCCTCTTTTGTTAGATACTGCAGTGGTTGAGAACTTGAGATTAATTGTCAGAACTCTACAGCACCTGGCATGCTGAGAAGTAAATATCAGTATTGTACTCTTGTTTGGATCAATCATCAATCCATGGCTCTGTAATTGCACATTCACAAACACTTTATGAAGAATGGCCAGGATTATCTTTGCCGAGCTACAGAGATTTTGAAATTTCATTGTTCGGTTAAGCTAAATGGATTGTTGCAGTCAAGGGGCTCATGGCTCAATGGTAAAGGCCATTGGTTAGGAGGCTCCCACCCAGGGTTCAAATCCTGGGTGCGACACTTTATCCTGGATTTATTTCAGGATTTTCCCGCTATGCATTAAGTGGTAGGCGACGTCCCCGTCGATAGCGAGGCGCCAGTGGTGACTTCGGAACTCCAAGATTTGCCGGCTCAGTCCTTCAAAAATGCTCATAGGGGTAGGGTTTGCCGGCTCCATAGCTTCATAGGGGTGAGTGTGCGTGCGTGTTGAGCGTCTGCGTTGTACTGTGTAATCTAAAAAAAAAAAAAATGGATTGTTGCAGAAGCAAAATTTCCCAAGTGCCAACAAGCAACAGTAAAAATTACTGTTCCGTACTACAGCTTTTTTTCGAAAACGTGCATTGTTCGGTTAAATCTAAATGGATTTTTGCAGAGCTGGAAGTGTAAAAGATCCCAATTATTGTAAGCACGCTAAATTTCAGCGATTATATGACTGCTTGCTAGCTTTCATTTTACCTCTGTAAACAATCTCATGGTATTTAGTTAGAGCACCGATAAATATCTCCCATGACTGTAAAGTGCAAAACTTGACATGTTTGTTACGCAGCCAAAGCCAGCCGGCCGGGGCAGCGTCCCAGGTAAACACTTCTTATAGTTTGTGTTTTCTAGTCATGAATTGTAGTGTACCAGAACATCAAAATGAACAAACATATGTTTAAGATCCTTTATATTTTGTTATATGCATATAGAAGTCGAAGTCTAGCCTTTTTCTTTCACAAGTTGGAAGTGTAATAAGATCCCCCAATGCAGGCACTGTTCAGAGAAGCAATCAGTTTTTTGTTTTGGATGACATATTGAGTGACTGGCCCTGTTTGATGTTGCCATTTCACCTCCTTAAACTAAACCATGGTATTTTAGAACACAAGACACATTTGGCACATCTGTACACATGCACAGATAAAAGCCAGTGGGCCTTTGATATTTTGGTCAAAAATGAATAATCAATGATACAACAAAAATATGATTATACATGGGGGAACACAGCAGCAAAAGCAACACAGAGCTACGCCTAATTCCTGTTGGCTGAAAATTGGTAACTTCCAGTTTTACATAAAGCTAGTCCTAATTCTGTGCTACACAAAAAATGGCATCAACAATTTCTATAGACAATTTACATCTGTGCTTGTGGTTTCGAGGATCTCTCGTGCAAACCCTGGTAAACTGTACAATTCATATGGTTATGTATCTTTACTAAAAAATGGTTAGAAGTTAAGGTCAGAAGCTGCATCCCATAGGTGAAACGCCATGGAAGCTCCATCACATGGTTGTTAACCTAGCTCCTCTGGATTGCAGTGCTCTATGAGCAGTCACAATGATCTTATAAAGCTCAACATCCTAAACTGCACAGGATTCTGCAAGGAACATTAACATTGAGACTGACACTTCACATGCAGCATCCATGATCAGAACAAAACTTCCTTCCCGTTAGGCCTTGGCAATGGACTAGGCTGAGGGTTTACGCTTGTAAATTGCATGGTGTTCACAAAATTTGTTGTGGAACTAGGATTGCCAAAACCTAAAGGCCGAGGTGAAAAGTTAGGAGTAGCTTCCTGGATGGTTAGTGGAGCCAATCGAAAAGTAGATTCAGAAGATCTACCAGCTCTGCTTGGTTCACTGGTAACAAAAAGAATATGTCGGTGTTAAGATATACTGACGAAGACTAACAGATTTTTTTGAAATCAAGACAGCACAATGATAATTTAATCGAAACTACTCACACATTGGCATTTTTTTCCTTTCATGCTGGAGTCACTCTTGAAGTCGGTCTGTTGTCTCTTGAACTGTAAGTGTTATCCTGTAATACATCAGTGGCATCATATGTATGCCATTTTCAAGTATCTTTTAACCCTCATTGATCATGTCAGAAAAGAGACTTACATGGACTTTAATCCCTGCAAATGAATGTATGGAACCATGTTTGTTGTAGTGACTTGAATTGCGGATGAATGGATGATCCAACAGCTCGTTTGCAGTTGGCCTCTCCGCAGGATTCCTGTTGAAACAGCACTGTAGAAATTCTTTGCCCTCATTGGACAAATTTTCTGGAATTGGTGGGTCCTTATGTAACACCTTAAACATCGCAGCTGGCTGCAGGACGAAAAGGTTAATATATAATAGGGAACATTAAAATCAATGTGCGATTACTGGTGACAAATAAAAGCATGCAAGAATAGTCAATGGCACTGGTAGAGAGTGAGGTGAAGAGGTGATCAATGGCACTAACAACACGTGCTCGTCTTGTATTTCTATATCTTTTTGTAATCTAGAGCCCTACTTTTTCTATGACAGAATAGTCAGGCTAGCTATAGCTGGTTTCCTCAGGTATGAAAATGAAAACGTTAACACACTCAACATTTCTTGTATAGAACGGTGGGTACTCTTGACAAGATAGTTTCACAATTCTTGTGGCTTTGAGCAATCAAATGGCCTCTCCTATTATTTAAATATAGGACTATTAGCATGACAGGTATGTACAACTCAAAGACTGCTTCAGTGCTTCCAGAAGCACCAATAATTTTGGTTGGTCAAGGATCCCTATATCACTATGGGGATTGTAAGCCTGTAATTTAAAGGAGCACAGATGTCATAACTGAAAGATATCACAGGGAAAGCGCTTCATTTTAAGTGATCTTAAGAACACTAAGAAAATTTGAGTCATGTGAATACATGCTAGAATTTATTGCAAAAATATAAGCAAGCTTCAAATTATTACCCCTTCAAGATCACTCCAAGGAGGCTTTCCATCAAACATCTCTATGATGGTGCAGCCAAGACTCCATATATCAACAGCGAGATCATAGCCTACATCTTTCATTAGTGTAGCTTGAACCATCTGAAGAAAAACAAAATTTTATCAATAACGGTACAACTAAATTTCTACTCACAAGAATGTTACTAACTTTGATATAAATGAAGCAGAAAAATACAGTAACAGGCTCATTTAACAAGCCAAATTGACTTTCTACTAGGCTAACTAATTCATTTAAAAAAATTGCCACCGAAGCTGTGAACTAGAGAAATGAGCTGCTGTTATTTATTTTGTATGTCTCTCACAATTGATTGCCTAACTAACTGCCCAGTTGTGAGTTGATATATCAAATAATATTTATTTTGACTACAAATGCATTTCATACAAAGTTAAGAGAGCTCCATAGCCCATCAACATTATATATATTCTTATTCCTTTGTTGCACACACTGACTTAGAGCAGCCCATGCAACAGGCTCTGGAGTCTCGCTGTACTTTACAGTTTCACTAAGTACAGAACTTCTGAACTCCCAATGTTTTTTTTTCTTTTCACGCTCTTTCCTGAGCATGTTTCTTGAGCTCACACTATAATTGACAACTCATGCTGAAAACAGTGTAAGGTTAGATAAGAATCATAGTATTACCATGTTATGCAGCATTACAACTTTACACAGACCAAAGTTTTGTGTGTGTGGGGGGGGTGGGGGGGGGGGGGGGGCGGTCACATGTTGTACATAGAAAATTAAGTCGATACTTAGTCACATGAAAAGTTGGTAGTAATACAAGGAATATCTTAAGATACCTCTGGGGCCATCCAGTATGGCGTTCCCTTCAGTGAAAGATTAGGAGCTGCAGTACTTAACTGGGTAAAAGAAGAAAATGATGTCAATGGTGCCACATGAAAAATGTTACTGAACTCCATATGAGTGTATACTCACATGCTTGGCCATTCCAAAGTCAGCCAATTTGACTACACCCTGAACATCAACTAGCAGATTTGCTCCTTTGATATCCCTGCAAGTGTATATTTTCATCACCTTTTACATAAATGACACAAAGTGAAAGCAGATGCATTAGTATATAGCAATCAAAACCATTCTGAGAGGTGCACTCCATGTTACTCTATTGAAAACTTTAGTTTGAGGTTGCTCCGCTTGATACACAAGCTGTGCCTCCACTTATCATATATTCGCCAAGGTGAGATAAAGCATTGAATAAGCTGGCTTGAGTTTTATTTCTGCTCATGGTTGTCAACAAAGTTCCTATTTTTATGTACTTTCAGGAGGTTTTTTTTTTTTTAAAATGAGATCATAGCTCCTTCATCTCTCATCCTATATGTTCAAATGCCCAGAGAAATGACAAAGTATCATGATAAGGGATGGCCAATATAACCAACACTCCAACAGTGATGCATTTGGGTCTTGGATGCAATAACCAATTTGCATACCAAAGTCTAGTAGACCAGCATAAGAAAAACATAGCGACATGAACTAAAAAGAGGCAAATAGCATGGAGATCTATGTGAGAAAGATTATACAAATAAGATTTTGTGGGAAAGTTTCTATTAAAATGTTTTGTGTGGGAAAATCTAAAATTGTGGAAGTAACCAAGCCACAAGTCAACATATCAGTTGACCTGGCAGGCGAGCATTAATGCATTTGAACAATGACAGGGATTTGCATACCTATGCATAATCTTTTGGCCATGCAAAAATGCTAGACCCCCTCAGAATATGGCGGGTGAAGTTGCGAATAACTGATTCTGTCATTGCTCCATAATGTTGTTTGACATACTTATTAATTGAACCCGGTGAACGTATTCCAGGTAAATGTAAAAACGATCTTCAATCTGCAAGACTCCCCAAATATTACATGATGAACTAACAAGCAGAGTTACTTAACTCATATTCATGTGGGTAACTTACAATGTCACTGCCATAATACTGCACTATGTTTTCATGCTTAAATTGGCTTAGGAACTTTACTTCCTGAAATATATGAAAGTACGTCAGTGCAGGCTATTACAGAACTTGCATATATTTCCTAAGGCAGCTCTCCTACATGTTTGAAGGAAAAAAAAAAAACGCTCAACAAAAAAAAGTAAAGTAGAAAATTATTCAGATAGGGAAGGAAAGCACCTATAAAAAAAAAAAAAAAATTGCTCACCAAACAAAAAAAAACATGTGTATTCTGTAAGATATACTGTCAAATTTAACAACCTGCTCTAATTGCTTCAAGGACTCAGCAGATTTAGCATCATCAGGAATTATGTTGACTTCTTTCATTGCACAGAGAGCTCCAGTGTGTCTGCAAATAAATGGATGCAGGACAGTCTTTAGAATTCAAAATGGCGTGCTAGTTTCAACGATATACCAAATACATCCCATACCTATTGGTAGCTTCATACACACAACCAAATGTGCCGCTACCTAGAAGTTTTCCTTTTGCCACTGACCAGCTACTGAGGGCATTTCAACTTTTGGAGCAGACTGAGTGGTAAAGCTTGTTTGCATTGGAGTTAAAGCACTAGGAGGGAGTGGTAATGGGTGAAAGCTGACACTCCCATTTCCTTCAATGCGTGAAATGTTGTTATCTGGGTGCAATTTAGAGTGCATAGGTGATGGAGGGGCACTGGTATTCCTTGGCATACGAATAGGACTCCTCAGTGCACTAGAGAAAGAAGATCGGTCTGGAGCCCCTGCATATTTGTCAGGAGAGGATGAAACACCCATAAAATCTGTCGATTGATAGATGGAGCGGACCACACAAGGGGTCCTTGAGCAGGTGCCATAGTAGATGAGAAGTCAGCATTGCTAAATCTTCGAGGGCTGCACACAGGACTTGAAAAGCCACTGCTCGGAGCACTTTTAGCAGGAATGTTCAACCAAAAGTTCCTAACTTCTGGTGAACTCGTATCCTGGAACTTCTCACGGAATGCATTCCTGTGGTGACTAAAGGTAGCCCGTTTTGTTCCATTTGGTAATGATTCATTGTGCTCAGGAAACTTCTGTGCAATCTGGCCTATCACCCTATAGCCACAAAACATTTACGGATCAGGAAATAGCTCAAAAGCAATGAAAAGATAGCTTAGCTGGGTTCAATTATATTAGAAAAATATCCATTTTGAGTAAAAAAAAAGTGCAGATTATAATGAAAAGGAAAAGGACTAGTCAACAAAAGGGTGATCAGGTGATGCAACTCTAGTTTTACTGAGTTAAGTATCTCTATGCACTGGTGAGCTAAATTAAATTGTAGAAAACCAAACACCATAAGCAGCCATTAGCACAGTAGCACAAAAAAACACAAACAAAAGTTTCGCCTTAAGTGAATGATAATGGATCTGCCAGCGTTTTTTTTTTCACACAATTCCAGTTTGCATGATCAGGCAGCTTGTCAGCCTTATGATCACACAATCCATCTCGTTACTTCCATGTTTAAAAACAAAAAAACTGCACATTACAAGATAAGATTTTCTTGATCTATGATTCACCGATAATGACAGTAATCCAATGCATAATGCACTTCTACCATAAAAGGTCATGAATGATGAAAAGGTCCCATAATTAACTCAAAGCGCCTAACCTATCGCACATGTCCATATCACGACGAAAACCAAGCCCAATTTATGTAGTCTATGAATTGTGATAGGACTTTGCCCCTTTTTCGTTGACTTCTGTCCAGGACAGGTGAACTGTAGGGCAATAGCAATAGATTTCAGTTGTCAGCAATTGTCAACTGCTCAAAATTCAGTTGAAACAAACATTCTAGTACAGAGACAGTCCCAATCCCCCTTTGTTCCTACATTTCCACATCTCAATAAATGCTAAGGATCCCAATAACTATAAACACCTTTCACCTACTAGTAGCTGAAAGTAACATCTCAACCAATTGTTGGAACTACGGAATCATACTACAATGCCAATTGCAAATCGATTGCAAATGTAACACTTCTCCACACACGTGACGTGAATATAAACAATCTCCGGGCAATCAAATCGAGCCACGCTACACATCCATACATCCATGCGACTGAATCAAATTCAGATGAAATTGGGCGAAAAAAAAAAAAGGGGGGATTTTTTTTTGGAAGCAGAAAACACCGCACCTGGGCGCGAGCGTCGTCGTCGTCCTGTCGCCCCACCCATCGGCGGGCCCGAGCGGGTCCGGCGGCCTGGGCGAGGGCAGCGGCAGCGGGTGCAGGACGGGCGAGGACGCGGACCTGGGCGGCGGCGCGCCGCCACCCTCCCCTTGCGCTGGCGGACCTGGAGATGGGGTTGGCGACCGGGATCCCGACGGCCTCGTCGCGGGCCCCCACAGGTGGGGCGGAGAGGCGGAGGAGGACCTGTCGGATCCGTCGTCGTCTTCATCGTCGTCGATGCCGAGGTCCCCGAGCTCGACGTCGCCGTTGTTGTCGACAACGTCGACGTGGCGGCGCAGCTTCCGCTGGCGCGTGAGCTTGGGCGGCGCGAGGAGGTCCCGTCTCCCCGCGTGGCCGTGGCCTCCGGGCTGGACGCGCGAGGTGGATGCCCGCGCGGGGAGGACGGCGTGGAGGCCGAGGAGGAGGACGGGGTGACGGACGCGAGGTGGAACACCGACTTGGAGCGCTTCCACCACGACGGCATCGTTCCTCACGGCCCGCGGGGTGCGGAGGGGGAACTGGGGGGAGGAGGAGAGGGCGAAACCCCTAGCCGGCGTGCGCGTAGGGTTAATGGCATTGGAGGAGGCGGGAACGCGAGGGCGGGTGGACGGCGACGGCGACGGCCGCGGCCGCGGCGACGACCTCCTCCATTCTGGGGGTCGGGGACTCGGGGTGCGGAATCTTTTTTTTTTTTTTTATTGGTTTTTTGTCGTTTTGTTTGGGAGGCGGTCGTTGGTTTCGCGGGTACCGTTATGGTGGTCCACATGTCAGCGGGTGAGTCTCCCTATCCTCGTTGCTGACGTGGCAACAACTAAAGTCCAACCATTCAAACCATGGCATTTCGTCCGTTTCATTCTTGGTCTTTGAAAAAAATTCTGAGCCTGTTTAGTTCCCCTCTAAGTTTTAGATTTTTTTTTCACTCTCTATCGCATCAATTTTTTAAACACATAAATGGAGTAGTAAATGTAGATAAAAAATAACTAATTGTACAGTTTAGTTGTAAATTACGAGACAAATCTTTTGAGTCTAGTTAGTTTATGGTTGATAATATTTACCAAATACAAACGAACGAGTTACTATTTATCGGGTTGCAAAGTTTTGCGAACTAAACAAGGCTTGAGTACTGGTGTACCTCCCATGGCGTTCACACGTGGTCTCTTCACCTTGTTTTCAACGTTTGTGTGATTATATTGTGTCCACACCACGTCACCACCATTCATAAAAGATGGGCAAAATTGTGCTATGGCCAACGGGTGCTTCAATTTGTTCAACATAGTCTCTCATGATGAATGGATACTTGAGTTTGTAATGTCAATAGAGCTGAGGAGCATGGTCATGCTCATAGTTCATTTGAACATGGTATAGGTTAGTTTGTTTACATGCAACTACCGACTGAAAACACATCCTCGTGTTTGTGATCGTGTCCGTTTCATAAAGCTTTTCTAAATGTACTAACCCATCTTTGTACACCTATTGTAGCTGTTTGCTGCTAATAATATCAATATTGCTTTATGTCAAAACAAAATCGGGTTGTACGTACATTAGTAGAAATAACTTATTTTTTTTTAAGAAGAAAAGTGTTTCTATTCAATTGGCATCTAAGTAGTCCTGTGTTTTGTGAGCTCGATTACCCAAGATTGGTTTTTGTAGTAAGAATGATTCCATGTGCATGTACGGCATCTTCGACTTATTCCTGAACCGACACGACTTTGACATTTTCCTTGTGGTTTCATCGAAAAACTACGTGCACGTACGGCAGCTTTGACTCTTTCCTGAAAAGACACGACTTTGACTCGTTGGCTGAATGTTGGTTTACAGAGAAGCACGTACTTATAGCACTCTTTCCTTCGTTAGGTATATATATTATATTAATTATATAATTAATTAATTAATTCTTGTCCTGCATCCCATGACGCTCGACGTCGTGAGTGTGTGACGAAGTTCATGGCAATTGTTGGCACTTGGCAGTCACGCAGTGACATTTCATTCTAATGTCACATTCAGACGACCATCATGCTCTAATTCAGATAGGCTACCCACGGAGATTCTCCTTTTTTTTTTTCCCTTTTGATAAAGGCCAACAAAGACTCTGGACCTTATTAATATCCAAAGGAATAAATCGTACTACGTACGTAGTAGCTGGGTAGCTATACAGTAAGATTCAACACGGTCAACATACCGTGCAATGGTGCACGGAAGCAAGAGAATAGGTCAAAGTAGAAATTCAAGGTACCACATTCCTGCAAATACAAACACAGACAAGACAATGGTTTCTTTGTGTTCCGTATTTTTAACATAGGTTTTAGTTTTACTGTGTATAATCGAGCTAGACACGTCATATCTCTTTGCGTATAGCAAAAGCTATATAGAAAACTGAAAATGACTTGTTTAGATTTTTTTCACCTTGGAATTTCGGGCTCCAAAGCCGCCCAGCGCCGCTCTCCCCACGAGGGCGACTCGGGGGCGGGACCCAGCGCCGCCGCCGAAGGTCGACCTCCCGTGCCTCCTCGGCCGGTGCCGCCGGGCCGACGCCGGAGGGAGGAGGCCGGTTGGCAAGGAAGGCGGCCGGGCTCTACTCCTCTCCTCCCTCCCCCATCCCTCCCTCCCATGGAGCTTTTGCGGTGGTTTTCGCTTCGGTGTCCGGGTGGTCTTTGCCGGGGCGGCGCGGCGGGCCGGCGCGGTGTGGGCGGATCCACCTCCCCGCGGCCGGATCCGCCTCCCCTTCGCGCCGCAGTTCGCGAGCGGCCGTGGTGGCCCGTCGGCGCCAGACTCCATATGGGTCGGCGTCAACCTGCGTCCCCTTCGATCCGCGGGCGCCGGAGCTTGTCCCGGGTGGTCCCGGTGGGGTGAATCGCCTGGCGGGCCGGGTCTAGCTGGCCGGTGGAGAGGGTCAGGCGCAGGGACTGGCGCGGCCGGTGGTGGCCGGCTTAAAAGTCCGTCCGGCGGTAACCCGTCGCCTTCGTGTGCGGCGAAGCGGCGCCCCTGCGCCGCACGCGGTCAGCCCGGCGCCCTGAAGTCCCGGTTGACAGCCTGCAGCGGCGCGTTTGTTTGACGATCAAGGTGGGGGACCAAAACCCCCCTTTCGTCCTCTAGGCGGCGGCGGTGGCGCACCTCGCGTCCCTATCTTCTTGAAGACGTCGCCGTCAAGGTTACATCCCACATCCGGCTCGCCCTCGTGACAAAGCCGGCGTTGTCACCCCCGAAGGCCTATGTTCCACCTTTCCCATCTCCTCAAGCTCCACCCTCCTCTCCAGCGGGGTTGCTCCGACGGCCACCGGTCTCCATGGGCCATGGTGGTTCCGATTCTATTGGTGGTGCATGCTAGGTGTTCGATGGATTGCTTTCAATCTTCGCTCGGGTTGTTCGTGCTTCTGCGACGTTGTTCGGTGGTGGCGCTATGTCGATGCGCACCTCTCGTTGTCGCGAGCGAGTCCGTAGCGGCTTCGGGGATGCGTGGCGGCGGCCGGCGCTGTCGGTCGCGGCGCCTCCGTCGTCGCTTGAGTGAGTTCGGCGCGGGCTCCGCTGACATGTCGCGTATCGACGTGTCGGTCGCGGCGCCTCCTTACCGCGGCGGTCGCCGCGAGCTCCGGCGTGTGGCGGCGACGGCGTTGTCGGCGGCGCGCCTCCGTGCGTCATGGCGAGTTCAAGCGACTCCGCGACGGCGTGGCGCGGCGACCGTGGTCGCGGCGCCTCGCCGTGTGGGCGAGTCCTGATGGCTCCGGCGTGTGGCGTGGGCGGCAGCTGTCGATGCGCGCCCCGTTGTCGGGGCGAGTCCGGGTAGTGGCCGCGGCGTCGCGGCGCCGATCGGCGTGTGGCGTGGCGGCCGACGACCTCATCGGACAATAGTTCGTTGGGGCTCTCTTCCGTTCGACCCTGGTAAAATCTCCTTCTTGAAGGCGGCTAACCTGACGAACTTCCTTCTTGAAGGCGCCACCGCTTTGGCCACCCGGTGGCTCCAACTCCTTAACACAAGACTTCGAGGCGAAAGCTTTGCCAAGCTCCGGTGTTAGCTTGGCCGGCGATGGTGGCGCTGTCACGTCACCCACCTCCCTCGGAGGCATCGTGAAGAGTATCATGTGTTTTTGGCGTTGTAATTTTCTTCGCATCTTGCTTTTGTGCGCGTGCCTTGTTTGGTTTTAGTCGGGTTTCACATGATTAACCAGGACGATGGGGTTTCCTCCCGATTTCCTAAAAGCGAGACTTTTTTGAAAACAGTAGGTGGGGAAACTCTCCCCCGAATTAGCTTTCAAAAAAACCTTGGAATTTCTCTAAGTGGTTCATGCCGTACTGTGGTAAATAATAATAATCGGTCTAGTCAATAAAAACTACAGTACATTCTCCCTCCACCCGAAACACAATATGGAGTCTGAGATTGTCTCTATGGGCCTCCAGGTCCCGATGAGCCCACCAGGCCCAATGGTCCCAGAGGTGTCTACTGGTTGTATCCAGCCCCAAGTTGTGTTGTATGGATGGCCGCCGCGGCGAGTCGCTGTCGACTGCGAATTACGACCGGGGAATCTTGCCGATGGTCCTCTGCTAGATCTCATCTCCTCCGTCTCCGGACTGCTGTGATGCCGGCCATTGTCGGTCCTTGTCAAGCAAGCTCCATCCGGTCAGGACCAGCTACTACTAGTATACCTGCAGCACGTGGGCGCCTGTGGTGTCTCCTGCAGTTCCGATCATCCTTTCCCAGAATTTTTTTTCTTTCAAAACAGTGTCCTTTCCCTGAAACTGAAAGAAAAATGTACACTACAACTACACACTGCACTGCATGTTTGGCATTCTGATAAGGGTTCAGTTCAGTTTGGTTGCTTCATCGTCTCTGTCAAAGGTACCTACCATGCATCCGATGATCCAGCTGGGTCCGTTTCTCTATGCGTTTGTCATGCCCACGCTGCTGTGCGTGCTGCGGCGGCGCGGCGCCGCGCCTGTTTTCAACTCCACTCCATGCATCTCCTTCATTCCAGTTGCAGTCAGCTATCAGCTACAGGCAGTAGGCAGATATGGAGTGGTGCGGCAGATGGAGTGCATGCCGCGCCGCTTTTCAACTCCGGCCACTCCATCCATGCATCCATCTCCTTCACAAACTTCGTGCCAAACACCCAAACTGCCGTCTGCCTCCATATATAGCTGAACAAACTTTTGCTTTTTTTTTTTTTCCCCTTAGTCTGCTAGGGGACCAGACGGATCACATAGAAAATCTGTGATCTTAGTCTCTTGACCTCTTTTTCTCAAATTTGTTTATTTGACCTACTTTTAAGTTTTCCTTATTTTTCTTGGCCCTTTTTTTTGGTTTTAACGATGTTAAGTTAAATTACCTTGAAATGACTTTTTTGCCCACGATGCCTATTGAAAGAGATCAACAACATTTTTGTCTTTGTTTGCTCGGCGCAAGATTATTTTATAAAAAATAATACATAATAATATGTCCACATGTACACTTGAATTATTGTGTATTATTTTTTGTAAAATATTGGTGTTGGAAAAAGTATAGATACATTGTTCATCTTTTTCAATAGGCCTCTAGGGCAAAAAAGTCATTTTTGCGTGCTACTTAACACCGTTAAGGCCCAAAATCGACGGAAGGGCCAAGAAAATAAGGAAACTTGAAAATACAATACGCCCAAATAAGCAAATTCGAGAAAAAAAGAGGCCAACAAACTAAGAGCAACTTTCAATAGGGCTAAGAAAATAATTTGCTCCACCATCAAACCATCTCTCGTCCCGTTTAAAAGTGTCGTTTTAGACTTTTGAAACTTCATGTTTGATTGCTCGTTTTATTCAAAAAAAAATTATATAAATATTAGTGGAGTTTTTATTACAAATACTTTTATGATGATTTATTTATTTAATTATTTAATTTTAATTTTTTTAATAAGACGAGCGGTCAAACGCAAAGACAGAGAAATCTAAAACGACATTTTCATTGGGACGAAGGGAGTACAAAAAAGAAAATTAGCGGTGATTACCAACTAAACATCTTTGATTTGCCATGAAATATATATACATGTATGCATTTCCATTCTTTGAAGACATATAATGAGAGTGTACGTTGTATATATTAATACTAGCATCGCGCGTGCGTTGCTACGGGATAACTATATTTTATAAAAAAACAGATAGATCGCATGATAAGATAACAATGTTGTGAAACTAAAACACATAGATCGCACCATGCCGCCCATTTGAGTCAATGATTCACATCAAGGCTTATAGATCCTTGGAGCCGAGTTGCAGAGGGCACGAGGGAGAGGCTGGCTCCGCGGGCGGTGGCCACCCCTTGGAGCCCCGCCGATGAAGAGGTTCTAGTAGGCCCCGCGGTGGTCGTGATCCGCGCGATCGCAATACAAGTGACGACGGCTCGCCGGCGTGCAGGCATCCGGCGAGTTGGTCATTGGTGTGGCGAGCGCTATGCCTATGCTGGTGCGTGAAGCGTTATGCCTGCGCCGGGCGCATGGGCGAATGGCGTGCAAGGCCGCGAGGGTAATTTTTTTTGAGGCCCGCGAGCACGCCGAGGGCGGTCGCGCATCCGTGATGACCGCGGGTAGCGGGCGAGGCGACGCCGAGGCGGCGTGAGGCGCCGGGAGGAGGCGCCCGTCGACGTGGATGGGGACGTTCGTGCAAGATCGAGGGAATCTCGCTTCGCGGTCGACGATGTCCTTGGTGGCAAAGCGCGACGGGGGCGCCGCGACGCCCGCAATGGTCGGGCGGCGCTAAAGGGAGTCCCAACGTTGGAGGGCAGCCGAAGTCGGGACCGTGAGTGCGTCGGCGGCGGGCAATGGGAGGCGTCTCGCTGGCGTTGAGGGCACCGGTGGGGAAGGGTAGCGGAGCGGGGTGGCGTGTCTGCGATCGTTTTGCACATAGGGCGGAGGATGGGTCCGCCGGGGAAACTTTCACGGTGAGAGATTTTTTGTTGCCCTGGGTCATGAATTTTGATTTTGAAGAGCATGATTGACGCCGAGTGCGCCTTGTGGGCTACGACTTTTGTATGAGAGATGGAAGGTCCACAACTATTTGTTTTCCATTTATAGGGAAAAAGATAAGAGAGAAAATTGTGTTAGCCATGCATACATGATTAATGCGGATTGATTTTTTTTTCCCTTTTGAATTTGGCAAGAAAAAAAAAAGGGGAAGGAGGCACCAATCAATTTTTCTTTCCTTTTGAATTTGTCGCAAGAAAACTAATGAGGAAAGAGACGTTAGCCATGCATGCATGATTAATGACCGATCATTTTTTTTTCCTTTTCAATTTTGTAAAAAAAGGAAAGGCGAGGAAGCATGCATGATTAATGACCTGATTTTTTTCTTTCCTTTTTTTCTGGCGTTGAGAGCGTGGGGGTTTGATTTCGCATGAAAAAGGAAGGAGAATCACACAATGGTTGCCTTGTGTGGGGTTGACTTTCCTCTTTTTTGGTCTTTGGGATCGCATGCGCGCGAGATGGAAGTACCAAACCAATGTCGCACCAAAACGAAGTCTTACTTTTGTTCTTTTTATGTTGTAGAGTTCTTTTTATGTTGTAGAGACTCTTCCATACAAGTTTGGTCCATCTTTTTTACTAGGGATGTCGAGCTAAATTGCATTCTTTCCGGACCAAGGTAATAGTAGGACACACGCCCAGAGACATCCTCAACAATGGAATCAAATTGCTGGCCATGTGGATTCAAATAGAGTAACCTAATAACATGCTAGTATAAAAGACATATGAGCATACACAGACACATAAAGCATAAGAAAGTGTGAGCTTAATTCTTAATAAAGAACTATCTTACCATTCTTTTTCCTTTTTATGAATAAATGATTTTATGTGATAGCCATTTTAACACTATTGGAGCCCCTTAAAAACTTTCTATTTGGTCCAAGCATGCATTAATTCCAGATGTCCAAATTAATTGGATTGACTCCGACTAGATCTAGTTGCCTTGTCTAAATACCTTTCTTGTTCAGGGCTCCAACCAAACAGACACTACTATAAACAGGAAGTGTTAGTAGGGCGGCTGGTGACCCTTTGTAGGGATAGTTTGGTCAACGGCCCCTAAGATACCGTTTTAGAAATGAATTGTCTAATTTGTAGGGGCGGCTCTATATTGAGCCCCAAAAAAAAAAAAAAAAAAAAGTGGCCTAGTAGCGAGACCTAATTCTGACATGTGTAGTTGAGAAGCACATGGTATACTGCTTGTCCAGCACATTAGTATTGCCCACTGCATTGCGTATATCTGTTTTGTTTTTGTCTAGTGTGTGACTGTGGAGATTTATTTGATGGCGGTATTGGGCATGCAAATGATATCATCACACTCTGGAATTAACGGTATGATATCATCATTCTAAACAGGTATGACAAATCATCATGTACCACCTTACTGAGATCCCCACTTGATAATACTCAAGCAAGCTAAGGATCAGATATGCATGCAAATTGGCACTTTAATTTTCTGAATAGGCTAGTAGGGCAGGTCGGCTGGCGAAAAATTCTATGTGACGGTGTCAAGTAGAACTTCCTTACAACACCACCAACTTCATTTGTGACCACCAAGTGGTCGATGGGACCTAATTGCTCGCTCGATCACCTACAGGTGAGGCCTGTGTCAAATAAGCTGAGGACATGTACGTATACTCTCTCCGTATCGCAATTAGAAAACGTATTGATCAAGGTTTGGGTGTTGGGTCTAGCATTGGAAATACAAATCATGAATAACTTTTTTAGGTCGTTGTGTTTGGAAATGTGAAAATCATATCAATATATTTGTCTTGAAAAATATTTTCATAAAAATATACATATATAACTTTCTAATAAATATTTTTATAGGAAAGAGAAGTCAAAGTTATGCTTTGAAGACCGTGTCGCTATCCTAAACGTCTTCTAATTACGATATGGAGGAGTATTCTTTTCCAGGCCGGTTGTCCAGTGGCACTGCCTCTTTCTCTTTTTTAGAGTACTATACGTAACTTTGGCCTTTGGTGACATATGCATTGTCGAATGAAAGCCAATAGACTTTGAAGATTGTATAAAAAATAGTACAATGTGCGTGCTGGGTTGGTCATATAACTACTATTGGACATATATAAAATAACCACCTCTCTTCTTGCATGCATTGTTTCTCGAACATTGTTTACAGGGAGGACACAGTTTAGCTAGGATAATCTTTTTTCTTGTGAATGGCGGAGGCGACGTGAGGTGAGACTTTTTATGCGATGAACTTGGATGTAAAGAGGGCCAAGTTCATTCAACAGGAATGCATGCATGCAGCCTCTATTTTCTTGTGAACGGGTGATCAACGAGGCCAGGTTAATATAAGCTAGCGATGATGAACTTGCTTTAGTAATTCAGGTAATTAATAATTAGCTGCAATGTAATATGCATATGCCTTGTACTATTGAGGTCGATGTAAATAAGGGGGTGAACATGGATGCTAAAATGGTCAAGTACAGGATGAATGCAGCCTCATATGTTACTTACTCTCTGCGTCCCAAAAAAAAATAGATGTCATTCTCCATTCTTGAGAAATTAACTTTTTTTCGACTTAGACTAACTATATATAAAACAATATTGATATTTACAATATATAATTAGTATTATTAGATAGATGGTTGAATGTACTTTGATAATAAATTTATTTGGAGATACCATTGCACCTTTTTTTTTTTTCTATAAATCTAGTTCAAGTTATAAGAAAGTTTGACCAACAACACATCTCATAACGTCATTTTTTTCTGGGGACGAAGAGAGTATTTTGGTACCACTTTGATTCCAAGTACACTAGTACAAAAACGTTACTAAGAGAACGCCAGCCGTTTACATTAGGGGCGGTTCATTTTTCGAGCCGCCCTATAGTGAGACACCATACGAGCCGCCCCTATAGTGACCACATTGGGGCGGTTGGTGTTCTGAGCCGCCCCCTACTATTATTAGGGGCGGTTCAATCACCAAACCGCCCTAATGCGGTCCGATAAAGGCGGCTCTATATTGAGGCGCCCTACGGTGGGATCCCGAATTTTGAAACGAGACACTAAAATTAAAAATTGTAAACGATCTCGGATGGAAAAACTTTCTACATATGAAATGTAGATCTCGAAAAGTTATGAAATTTTTGTAGTTGACCACTTTTTACTTTGAAATCATCTAGTCATGCAAAAGTCGTGTTCAAATGTCTCAAATTTGAAATTCAAATTTCGTAAAACGACCTCGGATGAAAAAACTTCCTACATATGAAATGTAGATCTCGAAAAGTTATGAAAGTTTGTAGTTGACCACTTTTTACTTTGAAATCATCTAGTCATGTAAAAGTCGTGTTCAAATGTCTCAAATTTAAAATTCAAATTTAAGTAAACGACCTCGGATAAAAAACTTCCTACATATGAAATGTAGATATCGAAAAGTTATGAAAGTTTGTAGTTGACCACTTTTTACTTTGAAATCATCTAGTCATGCAAAAGTCGTGTTCAAATGTCTCAAATTTGAAATTCAAATTTCGTAAACGACCTCGGATGAAAAAACTTCCTACATATGAAATGTAGATCTCGAAAAGTTATGAAAGTTTGTAGTTGACCACTTTTTACTTTGAATCCATTTAGGTCCTCAAATAGTCAATTTACACTCGGATTTGTATAATATGTGGGGATCCCGAATGGAATATAGACAAAAAGACATGTGTAGCGCAGTGGTGGAGACTCTCAAGCGAAGCGAGAGGTCTTGGGTTGAAACCCATAACGCAACAATTGCGAAAAAAACTGCGAAAAAAAAAAAGATGGAGACAAGGGATGATGTGTGGTCGACCGGTGGGGGCCTCCCCGATTAAATAATAATGTTTTAGTATTTTTTTTGAATTTTGAAACCCCGATTTCGGAAATTCACCGTAGGGCGAGGGCTCATACGGTAGGGGCGGTTGTATCACGAGCCGCCCTACTTGTGATTCCACGTAGGAAGCGGGGAAGTTAGGGGCGGCTCGCAAAACCGCCCCTATAGAGCATCACGAGCCGCCCCTAAAGAAGCCTTGTGTAGTAGTGGTAGTTCACATATGGTAATCATCCATTTATTTGTATTAGAAATTTAGAATCACACACACGACTTTAAAAAACAGCCACCTAGCTTCAAAAAAAAAAAAAAAAAAAAAAAACAGCCACCTCTTTGTTCCAACATTGCATTGTTGAATGTTGATTCGTTATTAACTCATTCAGCAAGAAATTGAAGTCGTTTCAAAGATACACACGCATCTTGAAAGGAGAGAGACCAATGTAAGAATAACAATGCTATATAAAAAAGATGGACCCTCACAAGTGTCACAAACAGGCGATTGACACGAGTAGCTTAACTGCCACCATCAAAGTAATTTTATTCTGAAATTGACGCTTGCTTAAGAAGTATAGTTTTTATTGAGTTAAATTCACTGTGCCCTCCGAAATTGTCAAGAGGTGTCACTTAGGCCCATAAACTTTGAAATTGCATTTCTAGGTCCCTAAACTTGCTAAGTGGTGCACCATGGTGGTTGGTATGGTCCGAAAATCGATCAAAGGTGCACCAATTTACAAGCTTCGGGGATGTGTGGTGCACCACTTACAAGTTTAGGGACCCAAAATGCGTTTTTAAGTTTGTGGACCTAAATGACACCCCTTGTTTTTAAGTTTGTGGACCTAAATGTCACCCCTTGACAAGTTTGGGCGTGATGCATTTAACTCTTTTGTATTTCTATGTATACTACTTTATAGTACTGAAAAATGTGCCAAGCTAAAGCTTGGTCAAAGAGACAGATTTCTTTCTTCATGTGATGATAAACTAAAACAAGTCATGCATGATGAATGATTGATGTGCATACTGCATATATGCATCACCTTTTCCAATATGAACCAATGGAATTTCAGTTGGCTGGCCATAATGACGTCAGGGACATCTCAACAAGATATTCTCGTGATATATTCTAGCTGGCTACAAAAAATTCTAAGCTATCGCCTTGTCGATGAGCGCAGAATCTCGCATCGAGATCATCTGTTTAACAATGCAGAGTAAGCTAATAGGCATATCTATGCGAGCTTCCGGGTCAACAAAACCATTGAAATAAGGAGAGAATGACGACTCAAATGGCTTCTAAAGGCCACTTCAGCTGTTCAAAGCGGCTGATGGGACTAGGTTTTTTTTTCACATTGTGTCTCGGATCCTCCGGACTCCGATCGGAGCATGTGACTGAACAAGGTTTGTAGCTTCCAACATGCATGGAAGCTGCTGCTGTGCTAGCCTAGGAGATTCAGATTCTCTAGGGGCAGCTGGGGGCCAATCAGGAACAAGTGCCAACTAGAGGGACCCCTTTGTCAAAAAAAGAAAGTGAGCCCCTAAATGCTTAGGAGACACTATTCCTAGCTACTACCTCAGATAATGAGTATTCAGTAGCCAGTTGTGTATTGCATGTTATTGATGAGTATTTCCTCTGTCCAATGTTAATTTTTATTTTAGCTCTAAGCAATGGAAATTAAAGGGTAAAAATAGGTGTGGTACATAGCAGGAAACGAGAAAGGGAGACATAAATATTGAGATGCAATCAGGAGAACAGAAAGGTACATTGCAAAGTGAGAATGATATGATAAATAATCCGGGACAGGTACAGAAGACTAGAGTAACTTTTTATTATTCGGGACAGGTATAGAAGACGATGGTTTTTGAATTTGCACAAGGTATATACCGTACCAACCACAAAGGCTCTCATCCAGTTAGGTCATAGAACAAAAAGAAAAATGCACTAGCAAAAGTGGTAACCACAAACTGTCATCTTCAAGCAATACTATAGCTGTCAATTAGAAGCTTCTCTCCCTTTGAACTCATTGGAAGAGTGAGGCTAGATCAATCGTGGAACACGACAAACATCCAGCAGGCAATCAAGATTCAAGGCAAATCAGGAGAAAGAGAGCAAATTAAGCAAGAGATCGATTAGCTAGTACAGGTCGTACTTACCAAATATATTCAAGTATTTACAATTTGGCGCATGGCCACGTTGAGGGGTCAGATACTCTTGGAGATACCTCTGCCTCATGGAGGCGCCGAGGAGACGTTTTGGATTTTATTATATTTCATTTCCATGTGAAAACCTCGCTCACACCTTAAAGCCAGCAGGATCAGGAAGCTGGTAGCTGGACCAATATATATGCCTGATCATGTCCTACCAGTGGCGGTGTCAGAAATAAATGATGCAATAATAATATATATACTACTAGTAGTTTCAGATAAACTTTTTCAATAAATTGAATTCAAATTTTGTAAATTTAAAATGTATATATTAAAAAATACACTATTAATAAAATATTTTTGTAATATGCTATTTAAAAGTATAGAAAAAGATACAGTTTGATAATGAAGTGCAGTAGTTATACTTTCATCATATAATATATTTTTATTGAACTTATAAATATTGCTAATTTTACTTTCTAATAAAGTTTAGTTAAAGAAAACATAGCTTAATTCAAAATAAAAACCTAAAATGTATGGGACGAGGAAGTAATAATAAGAGCATCATTTTTTTTTTTTTTTTTTTTGTTTTGTGATCAGCGCGTTTTAAGATGCATCATTTATGGGACAGAAAGAGTATATGATCCAATGTTTATGCGCAAGCATGCAGCTAGCTGCCCACTACTACCAGGCCCAGTTGCATCCACTCTTTGGGTTTTTATACGCTTGAGGATCCCCTCGTGAAGGAAGAAAAATAATTCTCATAGCAACTCCAAGCGAAAACCCCTAAATTAGGGCCCCTACTTTTATTATGGGGGCTCTTCCCTACTTTTGTTGGCCCCCTACTTTGCAATTGCTCAAGCAGATCCCCCTAAACCAAAGCCCGCAAAAGCATGGAAACAGTCACTTTACACATGGGGCCGATACGTCATTGAGAACAAACAAACTATCGGCAAGCAGAGGCCGAGGCAAGGGCGGACCCGCCGGGCCGTGCACTAGAGGCGGGGGGGGACGTGCCAATGCGGCGGAGGCGGGTGCGGGACGGCCATGCCCATGCGTGGGGGGTGGTGGCGGCGGCGGCGAAGTCCTGGCAAAGACTCGCCGGAGGGATGAGTGGGTGGTCGTGCTCACCGTTGGGGCAGCATGCGGGCGGTGGGGCAACATTTGCGGTGGCAACGGCGAGGTCTGGCAGCACTCGCCCGGAGGCGGGTGGGTGGCCGCGCCACCATCGGGCGGCAGCGGGCGTCGGGGTAGCGTTCGGCGGTAGTAGCGAGGTCCCGCAAAGACTCGCCAGAGGGGCGGGTGGGTGTCGTGCTCGCCGGAGGCGAGGTGGGTGGGTGGGTGGGCGCGCTCACCGAAGCGGATCGGTCTCTCTCACGGTTCCGCACGACGGCGCGAGGAGCAAAGTCAAATGGGAGCTGGGCTGTTGGGGCCAATAGAAATGGGGTCGATGGGAGAATGTGGATGCCCACGGCCAAATTTCAGGTCCCTAGTAGGGGCCCCTGTTGGAGAGAAGTTTTTGGCTTGGGCCCCATATTTAGCTATGGGAGCTCAATTAGGGGCCCTGCTAATTGCTCTCATGAATATTTTAGGAGTGTCATGAATATTCTCATGGTAATTTTACTTTATAAGTTTAGTTAAAGAAAACATAGCTTAATTGAAAATAAAAACCTAATGGGACAAAAGAGGAAGTAAGATGCATCATTTTTTTTTGTGATCATGCCTAGGCACATTTTTAAGATGCATGATTTATGGGACAGGGGAGTATATGATCCAATGTTTCTGTGCATGCATATGCAGCTAGCTGCCCACTACTACGAGGCCCAGCTCCATCCATTCCTAAGGTTTTTATATGCTTTTGGATCCCTCGTGAAGGAAGAAAGATGATTCACTCATGAATATTCCCAGGGGCGTCTCTTGAATTATTAGGAGCCATTGGTTGCCCTGAAGTTGTGTAGCGGCAAATTCAAGCGCTACACTTTGTGGCAGGAATGAGTGAGCTGGTGTTGTGTGTTGCATGCCTATCCTGAGTGTACGATTTTTTATCTCATGAATACTATAGCTGTCAATTAGAAGCTTCTCTCCCTTTTATCTCATTGGAAGAGTGAGGCTCAATCCTGGAACACGACAAACATCCAGCAGGCTATCAAGATTCAAGGCAAATCAGGAGAAAGAGAGTAAATTAAGCAAGAGATCGATTTTTTTGAAGGATTAGCAAGAGATCGATTAGCTAGTACAGGTCGTACTTACCAAATATATTCAAGTATTTACAATTTGGCGCATGGCCACGTTGAGGGGTCAGATACTCTTGGAGATACCTCTGCCTCCTGGAGGCGCCGAGGAGACGTTTTGGATTTTATTATATTTCATTTCCATGTGGAAACCTCGCTCACACCTTAAAGCCAGCAGGATCAGGAAGCTGGTCGCTGGACCAATATATATGCCTGATCCTGTCCTACCTGTGGCGGTGTCAGAAATAAATGATGCAATAATACTTTTATACTAGGAGTAGTTTCAGATAAAGTTTTTCAATAAATTGAATTAAAATTTTGTAAATTTCAAATGTATATATATTAAAAATACACTATTAATAAATTATTTTTTGTAATATGCTATTTAAAACTATAAAAAAGATACAGTTTGATAATGAAGTGCAGTAGTCATACTTTCATCATACAATATATTTTTATTGAACTTATAAATATTGCTAATTTTACTTTATAAAAAGTTTAGTTAAAGATACTAGTAACAATTGATTTTTGCGTGACACCCCAAAATATTAACCATGGCGGGCACTTTTTGCCCGTCACGGGCCACGCGCCGCCACGTGCAGTTTTATTTTGCGTGATGAGCAATTATTGCTGGCGGGCACATTAAAAATACCCGCCACGAGGGAAAATAACCATTAACCGTGGCGGGCATATTAAATGCCCGCCACACGTAAAATGCATTTTCGTGGCGGTCAAATTACAAGGCCCGCCACACAAATAGAGAGGCCCAACAAGCCCAAATTTGGACCCGATAGCTGCTTTTACTATAAAACCAAGGACTTAGGGTTCATTCTCAAAAAAAAAAAAAAACCAAGGACTTAGGGTTTCATTGTCGGTTTCACTCCCACCCTCTCCCTCCTCTCTCCCTCCCACCCCTCTCTCGGGCCGCGCGGCGGATTCTCCCCGACACGGGCTCCTCCTCCTCTCTCCCTCCCACCTCTCTCCCTCTCCCTCACCGGGTGGCCACCGGGTGAGGATCCGGCCCGGCGGCTGGCGTCCTCCATCTCCGGCGCAAGGGCCTGGGTGGTGGCGCGTCCACCCTCCCTCTCCGGGCGGCACGGCCGGATACGGCCCACCGCATGGCGATCAAGGCGGAGCGGGCGGCGGATCCCGTAGCGGCAAAGCGATCCCTTGGCCGGAAGGCGGTTTCCGGCCGCGGGCGGATCTATTAACGGGCGGAGGTAAAGCGCGCGGGCGGCGGATCCTTGGCCGGCGCAGGCGGGTTCCGCGCAGCGAGGCGATCCACGCCGGCGGGCGATCCCCCCTTTCCTCCTCTCTCCATCGGCGGCGCGCCTCCCTCTCGGCCCGGCGCACCGGCGGCAACGGGCCCACTCCTCCCCTCCGTGTACGGCGACGGCGGTGTCGGACGCGGCAACGGCCGCGGCGACGGTGGTGGTCGAGCGACGACGGCGCAAGCCGAGCGAGCTACCATAGATGGCTCGGCTGGGCCCATGGATGCGGCTTGGCGGGCCTGTCTAGGTTTGTGGGGTTTTTTATTTTTTCGAACCACACCGTGGCGGGCATCCCATCGTGCCCGCCACGGATTTTTGATTTTTGAACCTTTGTAGCCCGTCGCGTGGCATGACCCCGTCACTAACGTGAACCCGCCACGCAAAACCAAATCGCCTCGTCCACGCAAAATTGTTTGGGTACTAGTGAGAAAACATAGCTTAATTCAAAAAAACCTAAAATGTATGGGGACGAGGAAGTAATAACAAGAGCATCATTTTTTTTACGATCAGCGCATTTTTAAGTTGCATCATTGGTGGGATAGAGAGTATATGATCCAATGTTATGTGCATGCATGCAGCTAGCTTCCCACTACTACTAGGCCCGGTTGCATCCACTCCTTAGGTTTTATACGCTTGTGGATCCCTCGTGAAGGAAGAAAAATGATTCTCGAGCAACTCCAACGAAGCCCCTAAATCGGGCCCCTACTTTTTTTATATGGGGGCTCTTCCTTACTTTGTTGGCCCCCTACTTTGCAATTGCTCCACCAAAGGCCCCCTAAACCAAAGCCCAGGAAAAGCATGGAAACAATCACTTACACATGGGGCCGTCACGTCATTGAGAACAAACACAACTCTTCGGGCAAGCAGAGGCGAAGGTGAGCATGGGCGGACCACCGCGATTGTGCACTAGCGCCGGGATCGGGTCGATACCGGTGCAGCGGAGGCGGTGTGCGGGCGGCCACGCCCATGCGGCGCGCGTCACGGCGGCAAAGTCTGTCCCCGGCAGACTCGCCGAAGGATGATGGGTGGCCGCGCCTGCCGTCGAGGCGGTAGGGCGGGCGTCGGGGCGACACGGCGCGGTACGACGAGGTCCGGCAGCACCGCCGAGGCGGGTGGGTGGCCGCACTCCGCCATCGGGCGGCAGCGGGCGGTCGGGGTAACATTTACGGCGGCGTAGCAACGGGTCCTGGGTAGCACCCGGGCCGGGAGGGCGGGTGGGTGGCCGTGCTCGCCGGGAGGGGAGGTGGGTGGGAGGGCGGTCGCACTCGGCGCGGCCCGGATAGGGCCGCTCCTCGCGGTTCCTCGCACGACTCAGCGAGGAGCAAAGGTTAGATGGGGCTGGGTTGTTGGGCCAATAGAAATGGGGTGCGATGGGAGAATGTGGGTGCCCGGCCAAATTTTGGGTCCCTAGTAGGGGCCCTGTTGAAGAAGAGTTTTTTTTGAGCCCCCATATTTATCTATGGGGACTCAATTAGGGGCCCAGAGGTGAGGTGGGTGGGCGGGCGGTCGCGCTCGCCGGCCGGATATGACCTCTCGCGGTTCTATACCACAGCGAGGAGCAAAGTGAGATGGGGGCTTGGTTGTTGGGCCAATAGAAATGGTGTCCGATGGGAGAATGTGGGTGCCTAGCCAAATTTTCGTGTCCCTAGTAGGCCCACATTGGAGAGAGTTTTTTGACGAGCCTCATATTTATCTATGGGGACTCGATTAGGTGCCCCTCTTTGGAGTTGCTCTCATGAATATTCCTAGGGTGTCATGAATATTCTCATGGTAATTTTACTTTATAAGTTTAGTTAAAGAAATCATAGCTTAATTGGAAATAAAAACCTAATGGGACAAAGAGGAAGTAAGATGCATCATTTATTTTTGTGATCACGCCTAGGCACATTTTTAAGATGCACCATTTATGGGACAGAGGGAGTATGTGATCCAATGTTTCTGTGCATGCATATGCAGCTAGCTGCCCACTACTACGAGGCCCAGCTCCATCCATTCCCTAAGGTTTTTATATGCTTTTGTTGGATCCCTCGATCGTGAAGGAAGAAAGATGATTCACTCATGAATATTCCCAGGGGCGTCTCTTGAATTATTAGGAGCCATTGGTTTGCCCCGAAGTTGTGTAGCGGCAAATTCAAGCGCTACACTTTGTGGCAGGAATGAGTGAGCTGGTGTTGTGTGTTGCATGCCTATCCTGAGTGTACGAACGAAACACACTAGCCTTATCAGCTCGTGAAAGGTAGTAGGGCCACGCCACAACCGTGGCAAGCGCATGGGTGGTGGCGTTATTAATCCAAACAGACTCTAGGTACGCATCAATTATTAGTTATTAAATTTATTTTTAAGCTAACCATATGTTTCTCCATCAGATCACAACATATACATAAACGTGAGCTGCAATCAGCAGCACCATGAACGAGAATAGGAATCTCTTGCTGGCAAGTGGATGGTCTGCCACTGCGGGACGACAAAATTCCCTTGTTTGTAGTAAATAATATCCATATTTATAACTTTCAAATCAATTTATGAAAATAAATTTTGTAATTAATCTAATGTATTTATTTTATAGTATAAATATTGATATTTTTTCATCTATAATTGGTCAAACTCATGATACTAGTTAAAACGTGACACTATATATATATATTAGAATTGCATTATTTTCTTAGATGGAATGAGTATAATTTTTTTTTTTGTCTTGTGTCTAAATATACTAATTTTAAGTCACAAATATTAATATTTTTCCTAAATAATTGTGTTGAATTTATTAAAAAGTTAAGTTGATTTATTTAGGAATGGAGGACTAGTTTTTCTTAATACTTAAGGATGAATCCTCTCTAGAAAATAAAATTTTTAAGTATTATTGAGCTAAAAATTAGGTGTGCATTTTGAATATTAGACACAAACCATACATCACTTTAGCATCATAATGTGCTTCCATGGACCGAGATATCTAATGTTTATCGTCTATATCAAGATTGGAATAGTACGCAGTTGGTGGCGACATGCTTGCAATGGAAGATCTGATCATCGTTGGCAATAATTGCAACAAATCCATATAAGTTTGTCTTTTTATCTGGACTAATATCAACCATGGCGCATTATGTTGGAGAGAGAGAGATAAGAGACGAATCCCGAATCCCTCAATGCACTAGCAAGAAAGGGACCAACCATCATGCATTGCAGCCCAAAGCAGGAGGTTGCCATCACCCCAAAGTAGGGCATCAAAACCATTGGCTCCTCATCCGCGCATCACTGCAATTGGCATCACAGAAAGGTGCTTTTTCTACTAATGAGTGGGAATCTAATTCACCACTAATCTAATAGCGTGTTGCTTTTGCATTGCTTTCCTGCTGATCCTGTACTGATGTGGGCGCAGTCCACACATGCATATATGCAGTGTGTCCTTGGTGGTGTTGCATATATGGCCTCCTTTTTGGGTGGTGGGATGGCAGAGATTCCTCAGCAAGTGCACACATCCAAATTCTAAAGTGCTCATATCCTCTGCCCTTCCTCTTTTGCTTGCCTTAGAATCCACCACTTTGAAAGGTGGGGAAAGATACCATCATGTTGTCCAAGATTCTCTCTCTTTTTAGTTGGGTTTTCTTTGTTCATACATGGTTAGTCTTTGTAGTGTCTTGCAATATCTTTATGTTTTTAATTCCTCCACAGGTTCTGTCATGTCTAAAAAAGCTTAAATTAATTGACTTCAACTAACCCTAGAATAAAATAAAAATGTTTATTTTCAGCCATAGGGATAGTAAAGTTTACACATACACTCTACATAGTAAAGTTTATATTGACTGATTTTTTATAAACCTTCTTAATTTTGTATATTTATAGCCAACATTTTTTTTTCTAAAACATGACAATTAAAGATAATATTTTAAAACAAAAATTTCCAAGCTAACAGCCTTTTAAAAAAATTAAATGGAGTCTTTTTTTTTTTTTTCTAAAATAGTATATACATGTTTTTGGCATGATAGCGTGCTTAGTTAGGCACAGCATAGACCGCACATAGTATAACAAGTGAGACGTGTGACCCATATGCAACACTTGACCAGTTTATATTGCCAACTCATTGTTTCATCAAACACCTTTTTTAAGAAAATCAAACACTTTTTTTATAGTAAATGAAACTCATAATTAACCCAAGGTTTTGCGTAAATATATATAACGCAATGGGTTTTGTTCTTTTTCTTACTTCAAACACATGCCCCTGAAGCCTGAATAATATTATCTACAGCCTAGCTTAGCTAGATGGGGTGTGGATAAGGCAGGGCAGGTATGACGTTGACATTCCCTCCTCTCTCGTATGCATGCATCTTATCTATCTAGAGAGGATTGAAGAGCATGATCAGTGACATATGCACCATCACTTCACCTAGAAACCATTCTTTCTAAACTTGGTGACCAGTGAGTAGTGAGATGATGGGATGTAGTTGTCCAAACCTCAATAATGACAGAAGTTCTAGCAAAGAAAATATATACCACCACCTTTAGTCACAAATAAAGGACAATTTAGAGATTATACAAAGTTAACCATTCAAAAAAAATGTTAGTATTAGCCAAAAGCACCGTCCGCCTGCACGTAACCCGTAGACCTTATTGTAACAAGCAAGAGTAAGGACTTTGACGGGAGGTGATAGGAGCCATGCTAAACGGGACTTAAGAGAGAAGTGAAAGGAGAAGTAATAAGAAAGAAATTAAAAAGACAGCCCTATTTCGTTCCCACCAAAAATTTTTACACCATATCCCATTGAATGATTGGACATATGAATGAAGCATTAGATGTAAACAACAATAGATGGATAGGATCGCGGATGTGAATCAAGCATTAGATGTAACGACAACGGATGGATAGGATCGCGGATGGGAATCGAAGGAGCGGGACAAAGCAGAATTGAAGCAAACAATCGAGGTCAGATTCTCTCTCTCTCTTTCTTTTGATGAAAGTCGGCAAGGAGAATAGAGGAAGAAGGGGGCCAAAATTAAAATGACCAACAGAAACTTACAAGGAGAGGGACAGATGACAGAGAGAAGTGATATGAATAGTGCATGGGAGGGTGGAGGACGCGGGAAAATTAGCCAAGCAAGGGGTGATGCACGGTGGGCATGCGACGCGGCGAACCCTTGCTGCGAGCCTAGCTACCAACTATTGCAAGTTGCCCCCACTGCTGCTGCGGTAAAGAGGAATCTCTCTCGCGTTTTGCCTGACATATGCAGCTACATCTAGCTTGTCCACAACAAGCCGCCAAGCTTACTCCTCGTCGCGGCAAGCTATAGCTGCGCAACGAAGGGTCGCTCGTGGCTTCCTACTGACCACGAGATGGCCTGTTTTTTTTGAAAAATGTGTCTTATATTTTTTAAATAAATTAAAGAAACTTTTGGTACAATCCGGATGAAATGACTGGTTTTTTGGAAGGATTTGTTCTGGTCTCTTAATAAAAACCGGTCCAAACTTTGGTTTGAAAAGCCAGGCCAGCCAGCCAGTTTTCTCGGTCTGGACCAAAAAGGTGAGGTTTACTCCATAGAAAACTTGTCCAATCTACGACAAAACTTGTAGATTTAGTA